>OY986052.1:18041430-18264870 GCA_963920205.1 Stenodema calcarata | reverse complement strand
GACGGTCAACAAAACCACACACACTTATGGCAGAGGTAGCAACCACGGATCAATCTCAAATCCCCAGTTTCATCAGTTCCATCCGACAACACTATTGCACGGCATCGGGTACCATTTTAAAACGTCACAAACATATCGCACTAGAAAATTCAACAAGGTTTTTCTATTTTTCGCATGTGTACCATTTTATGAAGTTAGTTGGAATAACACCGACCTTTTTAAAGTACCTGCTTTTTACGACTTTGTTTGTTCAATTTTCACACGTTTCTTGGCGCCACGATGTCCTGCCTTTTGTTACCCCACTCTTGGATATACTTTCATCCGTATATATATATAGGTAACTTTAAGCTAAGTTGTTAAGTTGTAACTCCGGTGCCCTGGAGGAAAGAACTTCCCACTGTAAGTCACAAATTATTGTACAGCCCACACACCATTTCAATTTATCTCTTTAGCTATCTGTTTTAACGTCATTCGTTTAACCAAATTGTTTATAAAAACTACCTACAACTAAATTATTACTGTAACTAAATATAACTAAATAACTACAACAACTTTCTCACAATAGAACTGTAATCAATATTATGAAACTGTTTTTAGGCCCTGAAGATGAAGAAATATATTCTTCGAAACGTTGGCACATAAATCAATTTTCATTTGACCGACCCTCGACATCCCTCAACATCATTGTTACTGACGGTCAACAAAACCACACACACTTATGGCAGAGGTAGCAACCACGGATCAATCTCAAATCCCCAGTTTCATCAGTTCCATCCGACAACACTATTGCACGGCATCGGGTACCATTTTAAAACGTCACAAACATATCGCACTAGAAAATTCAACAAGGTTTTTCTATTTTTCGCATGTGTACCATTTTATGAAGTTAGTTGGAATAACACCGACCTTTTTAAAGTACCTGCTTTTTACGACTTTGTTTGTTCAATTTTCACACGTTTCTTGGCGCCACGATGTCCTGGCTTTTGTTACCCCACTCTTGGATATACTTTCATCCGTATATATATATAGGTAACTTTAAGCTAAGTTGTTAAGTTGTAACTCCGGTGCCCTGGAGGAAAGAACTTCCCACTGTAAGTCACAAATTATTGTACAGCCCACACACCATTTCAATTTATCTCTTTAGCTATCTGTTTTAACGTCATTCGTTTAACCAAATTGTTTATAAAAACTACCTACAACTAAATTATTACTGTAACTAAATATAACTAAATAACTACAACAACTTTCTCACAATAGAACTGTAATCAATATTATGAAACTGTTTTTAGGCCCTGAAGATGAAGAAATATATTCTTCGAAACGTTGGCACATAAATCAATTTTCATTTGACCGACCCTCGACATCCCTCAACATCATTGTTACTGACGGTCAACAAAACCACACACACTTATGGCAGAGGTAGCAACCACGGATCAATCTCAAATCCCCAGTTTCATCAGTTCCATCCGACAACACTATTGCACGGCATCGGGTACCATTTTAAAAACGTCACAAACATATCGCACTAGAAAATTCAACAAGGTTTTTCTATTTTTCGCATGTGTACCATTTTATGAAGTTAGTTGGAATAACACCGACCTTTTTAAAGTACCTGCTTTTTACGACTT
The DNA here is from genome assembly GCA_963920205.1 of Stenodema calcarata. Classification (NCBI taxonomy): domain Eukaryota; kingdom Metazoa; phylum Arthropoda; class Insecta; order Hemiptera; family Miridae; genus Stenodema; species Stenodema calcarata. Next base: position 18,263,242 of record OY986052.1, on the reverse strand, counting down.
TGTTTGTTCAATTTTCACACGTTTCTTGGCGCCACGATGTCCTGGCTTTTGTTACCCCACTCTTGGATATACTTTCATCCGTATATATATATAGGTAACTTTAAGCTAAGTTGTTAAGTTGTAACTCCGGTGCCCTGGAGGAAAGAACTTCCCACTGTAAGTCACAAATTATTGTACAGCCCACACACCATTTCAATTTATCTCTTTAGCTATCTGTTTTAACGTCATTCGTTTAACCAAATTGTTTATAAAAACTACCTACAACTAAATTATTACTGTAACTAAATATAACTAAATAACTACAACAACTTTCTCACAATAGAACTGTAATCAATATTATGAAACTGTTTTTAGGCCCTGAAGATGAAGAAATATATTCTTCGAAACGTTGGCACATAAATCAATTTTCATTTGACCGACCCTCGACATCCCTCAACATCATTGTTACTGACGGTCAACAAAACCACACACACTTATGGCAGAGGTAGCAACCACGGATCAATCTCAAATCCCCAGTTTCATCAGTTCCATCCGACAACACTATTGCACGGCATCGGGTACCATTTTAAAACGTCACAAACATATCGCACTAGAAAATTCAACAAGGTTTTTCTATTTTTCGCATGTGTACCATTTTATGAAGTTAGTTGGAATAACACCGACCTTTTTAAAGTACCTGCTTTTTACGACTTTGTTTGTTCAATTTTCACACGTTTCTTGGCGCCACGATGTCCTGGCTTTTGTTACCCCACTCTTGGATATACTTTCATCCGTATATATATATAGGTAACTTTAAGCTAAGTTGTTAAGTTGTAACTCCGGTGCCCTGGAGGAAAGAACTTCCCACTGTAAGTCACAAATTATTGTACAGCCCACACACCATTTCAATTTATCTCTTTAGCTATCTGTTTTAACGTCATTCGTTTAACCAAATTGTTTATAAAAACTACCTACAACTAAATTATTACTGTAACTAAATATAACTAAATAACTACAACAACTTTCTCACAATAGAACTGTAATCAATATTATGAAACTGTTTTTAGGCCCTGAAGATGAAGAAATATATTCTTCGAAACGTTGGCACATAAATCAATTTTCATTTGACCGACCCTCGACATCCCTCAACATCATTGTTACTGACGGTCAACAAAACCACACACACTTATGGCAGAGGTAGCAACCACGGATCAATCTCAAATCCCCAGTTTCATCAGTTCCATCCGACAACACTATTGCACGGCATCGGGTACCATTTTAAAACGTCACAAACATATCGCACTAGAAAATTCAACAAGGTTTTTCTATTTTTCGCATGTGTACCATTTTATGAAGTTAGTTGGAATAACACCGACCTTTTTAAAGTACCTGCTTTTTACGACTTTGTTTGTTCAATTTTCACACGTTTCTTGGCGCCACGATGTCCTGGCTTTTGTTACCCCACTCTTGGATATACTTTCATCCGTATATATATATAGGTAACTTTAAGCTAAGTTGTTAAGTTGTAACTCCGGTGCCCTGGAGGAAAGAACTTCCCACTGTAAGTCACAAATTATTGTACAGCCCACACACCATTTCAATTTATCTCTTTAGCTATCTGTTTTAACGTCATTCGTTTAACCAAATTGTTTATAAAAACTACCTACAACTAAATTATTACTGTAACTAAATATAACTAAATAACTACAACAACTTTCTCACAATAGAACTGTAATCAATATTATGAAACTGTTTTTAGGCCCTGAAGATGAAGAAATATATTCTTCGAAACGTTGGCACATAAATCAATTTTCATTTGACCGACCCTCGACATCCCTCAACATCATTGTTACTGACGGTCAACAAAACCACACACACTTATGGCAGAGGTAGCAACCACGGATCAATCTCAAATCCCCAGTTTCATCAGTTCCATCCGACAACACTATTGCACGGCATCGGGTACCATTTTAAAACGTCACAAACATATCGCACTAGAAAATTCAACAAGGTTTTTCTATTTTTCGCATGTGTACCATTTTATGAAGTTAGTTGGAATAACACCGACCTTTTTAAAGTACCTGCTTTTTACGACTTTGTTTGTTCAATTTTCACACGTTTCTTGGCGCCACGATGTCCTGGCTTTTGTTACCCCACTCTTGGATATACTTTCATCCGTATATATATATAGGTAACTTTAAGCTAAGTTGTTAAGTTGTAACTCCGGTGCCCTGGAGGAAAGAACTTCCCACTGTAAGTCACAAATTATTGTACAGCCCACACACCATTTCAATTTATCTCTTTAGCTATCTGTTTTAACGTCATTCGTTTAACCAAATTGTTTATAAAAACTACCTACAACTAAATTATTACTGTAACTAAATATAACTAAATAACTACAACAACTTTCTCACAATAGAACTGTAATCAATATTATGAAACTGTTTTTAGGCCCTGAAGATGAAGAAATATATTCTTCGAAACGTTGGCACATAAATCAATTTTCATTTGACCGACCCTCGACATCCCTCAACATCATTGTTACTGACGGTCAACAAAACCACACACACTTATGGCAGAGGTAGCAACCACGGATCAATCTCAAATCCCCAGTTTCATCAGTTCCATCCGACAACACTATTGCACGGCATCGGGTACCATTTTAAAACGTCACAAACATATCGCACTAGAAAATTCAACAAGGTTTTTCTATTTTTCGCATGTGTACCATTTTATGAAGTTAGTTGGAATAACACCGACCTTTTTAAAGTACCTGCTTTTTACGACTTTGTTTGTTCAATTTTCACACGTTTCTTGGCGCCACGATGTCCTGCCTTTTGTTACCCCACTCTTGGATATACTTTCATCCGTATATATATATAGGTAACTTTAAGCTAAGTTGTTAAGTTGTAACTCCGGTGCCCTGGAGGAAAGAACTTCCCACTGTAAGTCACAAATTATTGTACAGCCCACACACCATTTCAATTTATCTCTTTAGCTATCTGTTTTAACGTCATTCGTTTAACCAAATTGTTTATAAAAACTACCTACAACTAAATTATTACTGTAACTAAATATAACTAAATAACTACAACAACTTTCTCACAATAGAACTGTAATCAATATTATGAAACTGTTTTTAGGCCCTGAAGATGAAGAAATATATTCTTCGAAACGTTGGCACATAAATCAATTTTCATTTGACCGACCCTCGACATCCCTCAACATCATTGTTACTGACGGTCAACAAAACCACACACACATTATTATGAATTATCACTAATTATTAATAATTTTATCAAGTACCTAGTGAAAATTATTATAATTTATTGTTAGGTATTAATAATTCGTATTTATTATTAATAATTATTATTATTAATTATGATTAATTAATACGATATAATTGTGAGGTTTTCAATACTACGTCGGTAATAATTTTTCTATAAGAAGTACCTACCAACAAACATTCGAAATTACCTTCATTTCCGTAGCACGAAACGCACCTCAGAACAACAAACTCGACATCACTTAAGCCATATGATGTTCCAAAGAGCTTGTTAGTATGAAAATGGACCTGTATTTCAACAGTTTGATTCATGATCGTGTTGTGAGGCACAATCTTTGAGCCGTCATTGTGAACGAACGGCTGGTCGTACAAAGCTGCGGATGGTCTTAAAAAATTCTACGGAACAAACTCTATCTAAATATGAAATAAAAAACATACCGTTCTATATGAATTTTTCGAGATATGAGATTTTCAAATTTTCAAAATTCGTTTTGAACCCCTTCCCCTTGACCTAGGGTTATGAAAAGTTTCGAGGACCATTGTGGGGCTGGTCCAAACCCATAAAAAAAATTTCGTAATTTTAACTCAACGCTAACTGGGCAAAGTGGCGCGGACGGCGGACGGCGTACGGCGGACGGCGTACGGCGGACGGACGGATTTTTTTTTTATTCGATTTTCTGAATCTACGTATCTTGAAACGTAAACCAACAAATTTTGAGGGGGGGTTAAAAAATTTTTTTCTTTGGGCGATTCCAATGGTTCATTATCGAAGATAATAAACCAAAACACATTCACAAAAAACAAATTCTGTCACAACGTTTTATTACTTTCTGTATACAATATCCTCGTAACTCTCATAAATTAGCCACATAATTGGATTAATAGGGCGAGATATTCGGTGTTCGTCCGAGTAAGTGACCAGAGGCCTATCATACAACACCAAGCTGGAAGTTAACAAATATACAAGTAGGTACAACAACTGATAATGCTACATGTAAAACCGAGTGAATAATGAAATGTCATCCATTTCAGACCTATATTTAAAATTTCAAGTATCTAGCTCATCATCAACATTTAATTTGTTTAAACAAATAGGTATTATTTAAACAATTTTACAGACAAGAAACCGAGTGAATATTGCATTGTTATCCAGTTCTAACCTATTTTTAAAATTTCAAGTCAATAGCTCATCATCAAAATTTAATTTGTATTATTACAAAAAGGTATTATTTAAACAATTTTACAGATGAGAAACCGAGTAAATATTGCAATGTGGTCTATCCCCGACTCACGGTTAAAATTTCTAGACTGTAGTTTACCGGGAAGATGAAAAAAGGTAGTTTTATTCTGGGCGTCTGGGGGTTAACGGCCGTTTTCGACGCGAAAGTTTAGTGTTTTTCCTAAACCTTTGCGCGCTCACTGTGAACGAACAGCTGGTCGCACAAAAATCCAATTGGTCTTAAAAGATTCGTAATTTTTCAGGTCATTCAAAAGTGAACTAAACATTACACGGTTCAGTTAAATATTTGGAGATATGACATTGTCGAAATTTTAAATTTCGTTTTGAACCCCTTCCCCTTGACCTAGGGTTATGAAAAGTTTCGAGGATCATTGTGGGGCTGGTCCAAACCCAGAAACCAAATTTCGTAATTTTAGCTCAACGCTAACTGGGCAAAACGGCGTGGACGGCGGACGGCGGACGGCGTACGGCGTACGGCGTACGGCGTACGGTGTACGGCGTACGGCGTACGGCGGACGGACGGATTTTTTTTTATTCGATTTTCTGAATCTACGTGTCTTGAAACGTAAACCAACAAATTTTGAGGGGGGGTTAAAAATTTTTTTTCTTTGGGCGATTCCAATGGTTCATTATCGAAGATAATAAACCAAAAACATACCGTTCTATATAAATTTTTCGAGATATGAAATTTTCAAAATTTCAAAATTCGTTTTGAACCCCTTCCCCTTGACCTAGGGTTATGAAAAGTTTCGGGGACCATTGTGGGGTTGGTCGAAACCCATAAAAAAAATTTCGTAATTTTAACTCAACGCTAACTGGGCAAAGTGGCGCGGACGGCGGACGGCGGACGGCGTACGGCGTACGGCGTACGGCGTACGGCGGACGGACGGATTTTTTTTTATTCGATTTTCTGAATCTACGTATCTTGAAACGTAAACCAACAAATTTTGAGGGGGGGTTAAAATTTTTTCTTTGGGCGATTCCAATGGTTCATTATCGAAGATAATAAACCAAAAGTGATCTAGAGAAAATGTTCAATTTGTAGGTCGATTCCAAATGATTATTTAAATAAAATTTATTTAATATTTAATAAAATTTATTTATATTTAATAAAATTTATTTATATTTAATAAAATTTATTTATATTTAGGTAATATAAATATTAACTGTGCAGGATGACTGTTTTTGAGGTTCCAAAATAAGGGATCCCAATCCTCCTAAATGCTAGGTATATTGAAAAATGCAACTCTCCTCGAATCAGGGCATGATAGCTTGCAATCTTTCTGCGAGTTATGAAAGTTTCAAGTTTCACTTCACATACTTCGAAGGCTTTTAGCGTCGACGGCAAAAACGTTAGGGCAGAGTGAAATGGAGATACTTCACGTCTCGTCAAGAAGCCTCTTCGGCTCGAGAAGTTAATTTATTTTGTGGGCCGCGAAACCGAAACATTTGTGTCGGTCGTAGGCAGCGAGGGGTCTGAGTAGTGACGGGAGCGAAACCAGAAAACTTCTCCAACTTGTAATCAGATTACTGGGAATGTGGCTCTTTTTCCCTCCCATGGCAGCAAATGTACACTAAATGGTCTCGAAACTCGGCTCCGCGGGACATTCCCTCAGTTTATTCTTTCTTCGAACCGCTCCTGCCTCTCGCCGAATTTCCACTTCATTTCTCGAAGGAGGTTTACTACCTTTCATTGACCCGCTTTGCTGTGTTAGCGCTTTGAGTCGCGTAATTAAAAGATAACAACGAAAAAGAAAGAAGATTAAAAGACACATCTTCCTGGGTGGTCTTTTCCATTAGAGCTGGTGCAAATTCTTCCTCAAAGGCATAGTACGAGTATTTTTTGTATAGACAACCCATCTGTCTAATAATTCTGGGCTGAGCCAACAAGCTCATTGATTACATTACACCGGATGTTGATCTTACTACTTCACACCAAGTAACAACACCGTTATAAGGATAAATATCATTTAATTCCCCATCAATAGTATCCGAATTACCTACTTTCTGTGGGCTGAAAAAGCGTCACAAAAGTGTGAACTTGACTTCATGGAATCAACGGTCAATTTTCCTTGGAACTAAGCATTGAGTATTTGAGTCACCGAAATTACCTTCATAAGTGGACGCGAATATATAACCTGAGAGCAGAAAACTGTATTCTCAAAACTACGACCGATTCGAATGAGCTCTTTCTCATTATCTTGTGCTCAAGAAAGATGTTTGCTCAATCTATCAGGATGACTCGATTATCTACGAGTATGTATTTATTACCTAGTCGACTAGAGCAATATCGTAATTTATAACAGGTATCAAATTTCGTTTTATTCGTTTATTTATTCATGCTTCCACACGTTATGCGGCGCCTCCATACGAAACAGCGCGGTAGCGAAGAGGGAAAAAGGAAACGAATTTCGACCGGATTTGGGCTTGCCGGAGAAGCAACGGTGAAAGATTACCCTTGAGCCTGCATTACCATTAGGGTTCGGTACCAGAGAAGCAATTGAATCCTTAAGTAACAATCTGGGAAGGAACCAGGGATCCCGGGAGACCAGCCGTTTCCGAAATAAATAGAGTCTGCCAGAACTCCCTTGACTGCGATTGAAAATATAAAACAGGAGGTTACACTCCATTCTCCTTCATTTTCTTCCAGGTGGTACGGACCACTTTAGGTTCTGCATTATAAAAGTAGGAAATTAAACTTGAACATTTATTCAGCACTTAACAGAAGTTCATCAAAATAAATAATCCTGAACGGGCCAATAGAGAACTATTGGGGTCAACCAACATCCAGAAAGATGATCCTCTCAAAATTTGTCAACTGGCATTTCAAGGTATGTGAAATCCAAATATTCAATTTTGTTTCAATCCGCCCACTTGAAACTCAACTATGAAATCCCACCGCAGGATGATCCTTGAAGCTTTTTATAACTATATGCCAGTAGGAAGTTTGAAAACTTAAATAAAACGGTTTATTAAATTTCGAGGAGAAATTGATTTGGAGTATTTTTTAAACCACCCGGTACGTTGCACGGCCAAATAAAGGCTCGCAGGAAGATGTGAGCGTACATGATGCGCGAATTTTCCTTTATTACTGTTGGATAACTGGGTGCCTTATCATTCCAACATCATACTTGACTGTTCTTTTATAAGGTAGAAAATAACAAATTGATAACACTATTCCTGACAATAATATTTCCTTTTAATCATCTTACCAGCCAAACTGTCATTACAACAGAGAAATATTTCAATTTCCTCTTCAAGTTACCTACTATCCAAGCTGTGCAACCTAATTGTGTTGATAAATGGTAGATCAACTTGTTACCGTCACATACCGGCAGGCTAACTTTCCCCATAATACGGAGCCTCTATTTACATGTTAGCTATCTTGATTCATCCATTTACATTTATTTACATAGTTAATTCCTCGAACCAGAACTTCCACTTCCTCATACGGTAACTCTAATCACGGTTTTCACAAGCACCAGCACGCGGTGAATACCATTATTCATCGCTGAATTATTATATCGAGAGCTACATAATGCACATTATTGTGTTTCCAACCATCCACAAATTGTTTCAGAGATGAAATTCATTCTCTGTTGTTGATGCTAGACCAAACCCACTTTTCTGTTCCATTCTTGACATTCTCCACCTATTCATCATCCGTTTTTTCTTGTCACAAACCATCCAAATCCTTGAAATCACATTTATGTATATTGTGTATCATAACAGTAAAAAAAAGTTAGCATTTCGATCAAAATAACCAATGAGAAGTTTAAAATAGTGACTCAAAGGTCAAGAATACCCATAATAAAGAATTTTAGGAAGGTTGTGTTAAACATGTTAAAATCTAGGGATAGCTTCCGAAGGATCTGCAATGACGGTATGGTATGTATTCTTCAAAATTATTGACGTAAAATACTCATTATTAAATTCTTCCGTTGTTAAAACTCACTACAAAGTGGAAGTGCATTTCAATATTCAACATTGTGGAATAATATCTTTGCATGAAGTTTGGCGTTGATCCTCCTACCATTCGTGTTGTGAAAGTCTTCTACACGTCCAGCGTAGTGTGGTGCAAGCTGGTAGAGAAATTGAAGGTAAACCAATTTACCAAGACTCCAGCTCGAAGGAGAATGTCTTGTTGCCTTTTAGTTTATTGAGCTATGAATATTGAATGTAGACGAAGGGGTAGTGTCATGACGATGCGAGGAATTATTACTCGTAGAAGCGTGTTCGTAGTGGATTGGATGACATTTTCCTCTCTTTTTTCAGATCATGTTTCGTCTGTTTGGTGATCAACTTGTCCGATACATACACGTCAAACAAGTCGAACAATTCATACACGTGACCGTTTATTTATTTTATTTTGTTGCCTGAACCGTTAGGCAACAACGTTGTCATTTATTTGACAACTCCATTTCGTCGGAGTTTGACAAACCCTTTCCCGATAAAATCCCCATCCAACAGATACTCCGTGGAGAAATTAATAACAAATAATTGCATTTCCGAGTAAACCAAACGATGTATTAAAACCCGACTGCTACCCACACAAAAAAGTACGACAACGGTTCATGATTTTCCACATTGGAAACCCTTCTGTTTGCACTCAATTCAAGACACCGTCATATCAAAGCATGGGCGTAGTAGTGGTTGGGGGGGTTATATATGTTTAATAAATTATTTGCCCCAGTACAGAAATTAGTCTGGCTACGCCCACTTATCAAAGGCTACTATTTAGAGAGTAGGTACGTGGTTTCTCAAATACGAGCTTTCGTGCGAGTGATATTACTAACCATCCATTACTAAGTTAGTAATATAACAAGTCTTGTCGTGTTATGACGAGTCATTGACATTCAGGGTTCACTTATAATCAATAGGCCAATTGCTAACGTACTAGAACCAGAAATATTTAGATTCAGTGTTTATGATACATTTAGGTTTGAGATTGGATGATGTATTTCATTCTGACTCAATCACAGTCGAACTAACAAAGTAGTTCAAGGTACTATTAATGATACATTTCGTGTAAATTTTACATCGTAGGTAAACGAAATATATCATTAATAGTACCTTGAGCTAGGTACTTTGTTAGTTCGATTGTGATTGAGTCAGAATGAAATACATCATCCAATCTCAACCTAAATGTATCACAAACACCGAATCTAAATATTTCTGGTTCTAGTACGTTAGCAATTGGTCACGTACTGCCGCAAAGCTACGATATCACAACCTTGATTTAGATCTACGGCGGATATTATTGGCTTCCGACAAGCGTTCTACTGACCAGTGCCAAGTGATTTTGAACAAGCTACGTTCTCCAACCAACCTCAGCCTGTTGAGACCATGCTCAGGCCCCCCTTCGAAAGAAAATAGAGGGGTCTGGCAAGATGAAGAAGGCAGACGGCCCTGCGGGAGAAGCGGGTGTAACGAGTTTGTCCGGTGCAAGAACCCAGGAACGTGCTACAAATAATGATGAACAGCAATATATCGCCAAGAAACAGTTTGATCAAGTTCCAGCCGAGTTGTGCAAGAACGGATCGGATTTCAAAACAGTTGTTAAGCGGTGTTGTTGCAAATTATTATTTTGATGGATAATACGTTTTCCCGTGCTTACGAAAATCAATACAAATCACTTACTTACACAGTAATAGTCAAAGGTTGATTTGAAGTTAGTTTCGTTGTTATGGAATAAGAATCGCAAGTTAGAGTGTTACTAAAGTAAAACATTCTACTTTGTGAAAATTCAAGTGCCCTCGATAAATGGAACGATCGCAGTCAAAAGCGCTTGTAGAAACCCCGACCGTAATAAATTCTCCAGTAAAAATTTTAAAATGTGAGTCAAATAAATAAACCTCATAACATAAGGTGGGCGTGGCGAAATATTGGAAATCTGTGTTCAAAATGAAAGGCGAGTTCCAAAACGAAGTAGACTTTTTCGTTGAAACTCGCCTTTTAGTTCTAAATAAACCTCATCAAGTTTTCAATCATTTAAATTAAAATTAAATTAATTTTAATTTTAATTAGTTCATACTCATTTGATACTTCTCGATGCATTAACTTCCCTCATTCGGACATAAAATTTGATTAAAACCTTTATGGTGATAGATAGACCCTATGAAGGTGAAACCACCACTATGTAGGTCGGAAATTTTGTCCTCGGTTTGTCAACTGGAATAGCGTACTTCTCCACTATTTTTTACTCAATTCATCAAGACAAAGTTTCGATAGTAGAATTTAGAAACTTGGATTTGGTGATCGATTATCCAGGGTTTTCTTCTAATCAGAATTCCTTGGTTTTGCCCCATTAAATAAAATGATAATTTTATTTAAACACCTTCATTAATTGGTGTATGCTTGTTCAACCGAATAATGGCTTATACTGCTGCTTAACGGTAGAACAGTATAACTCCGTAACCAGTCGATGTGCTTGTACTGAAGCACATTTCAATCAATTGATCATTACAGCGGCGACTTGTAGTTGTCGATACTGAGTATTGATCGACGGAAAAAATTGTCCTAAGAAATATAATATTCGAATTCTACCACAGTAAAAGTTGGAAAAATTATAAACACATCATATATTATATGATGTGTTTATAATTTTTCCAACTTTTACTGTGGTAGAATTCGAATTTAGATTTCAAGAATTCAGAATCATTATGGTCGATAGTTTTTCATGCGGTATCATCGTGTATTGACCCTGAAAAGGGTTGGGGGACCTCTCATGTGTGGTATCACATACAGTAAACGCAGGTAAGGTGTTAACTGGGGCACACAGAGATTGGCCCAGGCGAAAATGTGCCGGTACTCAGCACATAGACCCCTCTTACCTGTCGTTATTGGCACAGATAAAGCTGCCGTCATATCAGACTTTGCAGTCACGTAGTGCTAATTATGACTGGCCGGTAAGGGTAATCTCATTTCGCCCCTTTCCCACCTTGAACGCATCACACGCTCTCTTCACCTTCCCATTGCTACTACCATTTTACCAACCCACATTTCGCCCTCGTTCTCAGGATCGAGTTATGCAGGTAAAATACCCACGGTAGCGGAACATCGTCATAAATTGGAGAGCCAACGGGGTGCCATTTCAGACTTCGGAAACGGCGTCAAGGGGTTGAGGGAGCAATGGTTGTGACAGCGGATGCCTCAATCCTTCATTCCAATGGGGCCCATTCAATCGTTTCGCTCAAAATACGCTCGGCATCATAATACGGCCGTTATCAAAAAGTCACAGACCGAAAATGCGACCCGATCGCATAACTTTCAATCGAGGTGATTCAGGGAAATCCGATTCCAGCGGCTTTCGACCTGTGCAGAATTCTGAATAATGCTATCGACCACTCACGCACCAACCTAACCTGCATATGTAAATGTCCACGTATTCCAAAGAAGGCCGACTCGTTGCAAGTTAACTAAGAGCTCCTCCTCCCCCTCCCAACGCAATCTCAATCCAAATTAAGCGGGGTCAGTGAGCAAAATCGGATTTCGCACAGTTGGGAGTGTGGACTCACTGCAATAAAGGCGTAGGGTACATCAGATTAAAAACAAATAGATACCAAATCGGTAAAAGCTCATGAAGGTTTCAGGGGCTAACATGAGCAGCTCCGGCTCGAAATGTTCTAACCGGGTATACGCTGTTACAGAGTGAACCCTCCTAGCTTATAATACAATACTTTCTATATTCAACTATGTACTGGATCAGGAAGGAGATATAAATAAGTTAACTATGACACACAGTATAACTCATAGTAACTTGTTTGTATGTATACACAACCTGTCTCTCCGTTCGTAATTTCACTAGATGATTAACGAGTTAACTCGTCAATCATGTGATAATGTGTTAATCATCACATTACAATACAATGATGATATTGTCATAATATGATATAGTATGATATATTGTCATTATGGTGAACGTTACAACTATTTGTGTCTTCCAAACTTCCGTATCGGATCACAGTAAGAGAGGTGGTTTCTTGTAAGGAGATGAAGTTGGATGTCGCTCATCCCTTATTATTCGACGAACCTGATAAATTGTAATAGTAGTAAAGTACTCCATCCTTTGGATTCAGGTCCGATCCCATTTACCCTTTGACGAATCTTAGTCGTACTGGAGCCTAATACCTTCGACATTCACTTTGTCACACCCGATTCCCCGTTCTTGCGACCTCTTCACAAAAGAATTCCCTTTGAAACCTCCGGGACGATTGCGATAGGCCAGTGAAAGGCAGAAGTCTCAGGAAACAAGACGACACGGATCGATGCCTTCAAACGAGAAAGGATTCCTTAGATGTTACAAGATTAATCCATCAACTCCTCAAAAGATGGTGGAGTTAGGGAACTTTGTCAAACGCCTCTGAGCCCAATATCCAATTTGTAGAATTTGTAGTGGTTACTAACTGTAAACAATGCCTAGGGTTTTATATCGACCACTGGTGAAAAGCCCCTTCTGTGAGGCCCCTATCATTTCAGTATAATTGTGAAAGCCCGGGAATCTCTACTAAATAAGCTCCAGTTATTGGCTCATTTCACAATGATGGCCGGTATTTGTTGCTCTACACCGTTGGTTATTTCAAAAATTCGCTGCACGACTTATTTGGTTCATGTCTTCCTAACCGCTATATGAGCTACTCAACAAACTTACTGGACTCACCGCCTACATTTATTCTCAAAAAAAGAAAGGAAAGATTATTGCTGCGTGTAGCAGTTTTACACGGAGTTAATTGCCTACTTCCCAGAACGTAGAGGTGAAGAACAACATCCTCGGAGAACTCAGCTAGTTCCTTGGGGAGAGCATGAAATGGATGGCGTACAGGCGAGCGTCACGCAGGAGATAGATACCACATGTTCAGCTGCGTTAGGCCCATGTTGTCAGCTATCCACCCATGTCAGCTCTCACGGCTCTTCCCATCCCAATAAATCTTTCTCTTAGCACTAAATTCGGAGGATCGTCTGGAAGCCAGCCAGCACCCGTGGGCGCTCGCCCGGTAAGCACTCGGAGGAAATCATCGCGCTCGGTTGTGCGGGCGGTCCGATTGTTGGTCCTCTAAAATGGGAAAGCGAGATTCATCTTTATCATCAGTGCAAATTATAGCGGAGTAGTCTTATATGAAAGTTTCTCATATACCACTTACTAGACACTTTTTTTCTTGTCAAAATGGCTGCCAAGCGAGAGAGGGTAGAGAAGCTTTCTACATTGTCCCAAGAAAAGTGTTGGGAAAATAACATAGAGTTTTGGGATATCCAACTAACATTTAAAATTGCATTAATCTATAACGGATTGTTCATGTTCTTTGGAAGCTTACTAGAGTTTGCAGTTTGGTTTGTCTAGTTCCACATTATTATTTTCTATATAAATTGTGACGTGAAAGTTTTACTCTTACCAACTACTTACTGAGGAAGCGTTTACGATTGGTGCGCCTCCTCCCCAAATCCCCAGCACTTCTACCGGGAAACCGCCGCTCAAGCTCAAGGCTTCACAGTTCACACTCGAACGAAGAAAACATAATCATATATTATATCGCCCTATATTCCATGCTACCGATATGTTTCATTTTTCGCCTCGGCCCTCTACCCATTTTCACTACCTAAAATTGCAAACGTTCAAAGCACTCGAGCACTTCGTTGACAAGATTCGTGCACATACCGCTGTGGACAAATATGCCTGATTTATTCATCGAACTGACGGCTGTAATTGCCCTTCCACATCGCCCTCGTGTACCATCCTTGTCCCACCACTTTTGAGCACCGACAGGCCAAAAGTCACTAATTTCGACATCTCGACACACAGCTACGATAAATCGATACCCCGCAGCCTGATATGCACTAGTATAGTATCTGTGAGTGTGTGGTGTTGAACAACGTGGCTAACCACCAAATACCTATCTATCTTCCAATCTGCAATTGCGTACCTCTCACCTAAGCTCTCATTTTTTTCTTTCTGTTTCATTTAAATTTTGGCAGTAGTTTTGCGACTGCTAGAAAATGAAAATTTCATTTAATGAATGAAAGTAACATGTTCCATTACGTATCACAGGGTGCTCAAGAAACCGAAACAGTCGGTTTTCGTATTTAGTTGAAGTAACCTAATCGGCGAACGAGATTGTACACTAAGGCAGTTTGTTGTACGTGTTTATTTGTTCACGAGATAATCGGCATTGGTATGGATTGCACTCGATTGTTTGAAAGTTTTACCTTCCATCGTAAAATACGCCCTCTCAGCATAACGAGATGCTGAATGGTATGCGTTTGTTAGTTATTGATCTCCTATGCTTTCAAACGATTTTTACGAACCAATTCTATTGTTCCGCCGAGAGAAGAGAAGAGAGAAAAAGTAGCACAACAAAACTACAGAGAAATTGACGAGAGGGCAAAATACAAAGGCTGAGGAGAGAGTGGGGTTGGAAAAATAGCTAGTCATGAAGTGCTTGAAATAAAAATCTCCTCGCCTGTCCCTTCCTGTGCTGCCTTTTTCACCCATCACTCTGTTCTCTGTCCCCTGGCCCTCCCTTTCGCTTCTACAGTAAAACGCGTATTCCACCTATCCCATCAAGTAGGCGTGGTCGACTAGGGTGACATGCAACCGAGAGGGGCTAGCAGGGAAAACAAAGTGAAGGCTTGTGAGCTTGCTTACTGCCACTTCTGTGCCGTGACGGGCTTGAGTAGATCTTCGTTAGGAAAATAATGAAAAAGAGTATCCGCTTTACAGCTGCCCCACTTCAAAATGTAATGTAACGGCTTCGAGGATTCATATTTTTTTAAAAAAGTTCCACTAAGTTACCTACGACATAATGATTTCGCCAACCACATCGAACGTCCTGCTTTAAGTAATCTTTACAGAACTTAACGGAATATTTATATTTACTCGTATACATAAATGTTTTATATAATATTTATATAAAACATTTATGTGAAATATCATATGTGAATATTTCACATATATGTTTTCCTCATTTAAACATGTATATATATGATATTTGGGCTTTATTCTCATTTTCTTGCTTTACAAAGCTTATCAACGTATCAAGCACTGAAACTCACGAAGCAGGGGAAAAAGTGAGTGGGTGAGTGAGTTTTTCGCTTGAGCGCCCTGGGAGCTTTTGTGGTAACTAGAGAATGGTGATTCCATAGATTTCTCGTGCGCAGAATTTTAATCTGAATGATCGGCTTCAGACCGCCGACATACGTATAAATATTCACATAGGTATTATTTTAAATGTTATGTGAATATTTACTTTGATACCTTTACGTACTTAACCAAATATGCAAAATTGCAAAGATCCAAGATCTAAGATTTCAGGATCCCTATAACTTGCAGGTGGTAGGCAAATACCTATAATTAATATAAATGGTTCAGTAGATTCCAACATGAATGCCTTGAGACTAACCTTTAGAAACTTTTGATTGTGCATTGTCGGTCAGGTTGGAATCGGAGCATTCACTGGATTTATTCAAAGGACTTGCAAAAGCAGTGTACCTACCCACGTGAAGGCTTCACTGTTTATATAGGTACCCAAGCTTCACCGCGAACTTCGATTTTATCTTTTAGCGAACCAAATGAAGGCTCAAGATCATTAAATGCGAGGGAAGTTATAAATGTGGTATGAGAATGCAAATTTTGCATTCTCATACCACATTTATAACTTCCCTCGCAATGCATCAATTTCGCAACACGACATAATACTCTTGTATGTGTTGTAATCAAAATTTGAACATTTAATGATCTCCTAAAATCACCACTATTGTAAGACGACAACCTCACAAATTTCTAAAATTGTCACCTTCACTTATTTTTCAAACTCGACTTATTACTGTATGAGCGGTATTTCTTGCGAGACCAACCTGGTCAAATTGGACCAATAATACGATTCTATCGCCGCTGTGTGTTAGTGGGGTTCATCTCCAACAATAGCAACGTTGTCCTCTCCCCATAAGATCCACTGAGTAGAATTATTACGATTCCTTGCCTTCTTGGATAACGGGACTCTCTTGTCCTCGGCAAGAAGTTGGAGTTATAATACTCGTTAACTCGCTAGCTGCAGTCATTGACAGATCTATTTTTTTCTGTCTGGCTCAGCAAGAAATGTGGGCAAGTACTGTTACTTGTATCCTTATTTCGGGCGATAAGTAGAATAATATTCTACTGCAGTATTTTATACTGCATACCCGTGGAGATGCATAAATGGGTGAATAATCCATAAATTCCAATAATGAAACAGTCCGACAAATTACACTTCATTTTAAAGGGTCTTTTACGATGAACACGAAGGTGAAGTCAGAATTGCTATACCTTACTCCGTCTTCAAACTAAAGCATTTTGAAGGTGAAGAGACGTGGTTGTTACTTGAGATGTTTTTCACGGTTCATCTGCTTTAATCTGACAACAGAATGAGGTATCGCAGTTCTGACTTCGCCGTCGTGTTCAGCGTTAAAAACTCTATAAACTGAGGAGTTAATCGGCAAAAAAGGAGACAACATTTGATGAAAAACCAGTAAAAGGAAGATATTTTACATAAAACCAGTTATTTCTTCGAACATTTGCTCTTATAGCCATGCTGCATGACTGCGTAATTTTTTTCTTCAGCTTTACTGAGCTTCATTTGAAAGATATTTCAAAAACAAAAATAATAATCGCCCTACTAAGCGAATAATGGCAAATTAAATACTATTACACAGCCACTACAGAAGTCATAACAATTATTCCTCATTATGTATAATATACATAGTTATTATTACTAATTCTATTACTAATATTATTACAGAAGTCATAACAATTATTCCTCATTATGTATAATATACATAGTTATTATTACTAATATTATTACTAATTCTACTGCTTGCTGTAGTAAATGTAAATTCCATAGTCTTGCCAAACATTGTGTTTAGTACAAATGGCAAAATTATTTAGCAATAATAATAATCTAGTGGTACGAGAGTTGACACATATTTAGCAATGAATATGTACTTCTATTTGAATATGTAGCTCAATGTACCTACTGTTGTCATTTCGAAGTTTAGTATTTTTATTTGGTTTTATTCATCCAATAGACAATTCATCTTTATTAAGCAATTTTTTTGCAGAAATACAATGCATGGGACTGTAGACCAATTTCTTAATCAGTTTTTCATACATCTACCAACATGGTCTTGAAAATACTATCTAAATGTTCAATTGAGAGATTCAGACTTCACGGTAAGTACGAACCTGGAGGAAGCGAAGTGTTTCCCAATCCACTCAGCCTCGAGTGTTCGTATTCCTGTTAATTCCGCAAAAAGGGCGACCTTAAAGACGCACTCCCTTGATGATCCTAATCCCGATTACATTGAAGAGATTCGATGTCGGTCGATCAATACTCATTCCGCGAATGAACCGGTAGCCAGAGATTTTGTTGGTTCTCATCAAACCCTTGATCAAATACACTTACGTATTTTTCATTTTACTAATTATTGCACCATATCAGGGTTTATCTGCCGTTGTATCAATATGAGCAGATTTAATCCATGTCCATTCTGCTTGTACATTTAATCCTTTAGCTCTTCACTAACTTCTTTCCAACTAGTTTTTTCTTTTAGATACAACGGATTTTCAAGAGGGAAACGTTCACACGAGATCCTGCTACATAGAATTCATTATTTTGAAATACATCCTTCAATCGCCAAGCTCTCGATTAGCATTCAGCGTGCCACATTGCTGTTCTCAGAATTACATAACATTCCCTCCTTTAGCGAGCATTTTTCTTTAGTCCCCAGTGTTATTAAATTCTTCGAAAACTTTAGACATGTTTTAACAAGCATTATTAACGAAATAATCTCTCTGGAGGATAACGAATAACTGCCTTCAATACTTGTTTCGAGATTAGTACCTACCTATTAATATACATATGCTATGAATGAGTAACTCAAAGATCAGTACAGTAACCGGTTATCGTTTAAAAATGAGACAATAAGGACAGTAAAATTAACGGAAACGCAGAGAGTAGAAATTACGGTTGACTTCGCCAACTGAATTCCTTTTTCTCACTTCCCTGGATGAGCATTTTATCACTTCCGCCCCAATACGTGTCTGTCCTGGGGAAGCCATTGCCCCTTGGGCTCACCCTGACCTTTTTCTTCCCGTTCCACTGTTTTTTTTCCCATTTTTTTATTGAACTAATCTTGACTGCCACTTTCTGCTCTACTAAGTTAGCCAGTTCATCAAACCAACGCCATTTTAACGAAGCCAGATGCTTCGAAAAATGGTTTCTCAATGGTTTCTTCAATCTCATATGGGACCCCCCAAAAACACTCCTTGTAAAAATATCATTCTACAGCCACCCAAAAAGTTATTATATCCACTTTTCCCGCTCGCCCTGTTCCTTCCAACTAAAGAGATGTCCTAGCCACTTCAACAAGTACCCGTTTCGAAATCTCCCTTTGGCGCCATGGTGAAACTTTTTTTTATAATACACATCTTGATTTGTGAAGGTCGAGAGGCTGTAGCCTTGGCTACCTACAGACTTGAAACTTTCGGGGATTTTTTTCAATAATTTCACTATAATTATTTACCTAATTATTAGCCTAAATTTCAGTTTTTTGTTCGTAAATTTTCTTAGTTTGATATAATAGGTTAAACCTTTCAAATGGCACTAGGTCCTGGTATAAAGAAGGTGGGTGCAAAATTTCAAGTCGATTCGTCCTATTAATCACGCTGTAGACTCGTCATAGTGGACAATATTAGCCAAAAATTTCTGTATCAAAAATTTTTTGGGTTGAGGTAATGGGTTAAATCTTTTAAAAGGCTTTGTCTCAAGCGGAAACAAAGCTCTGTGCAAAATTTTAATTCAATCGGTGAAGTTGCAGAGGATGTATGAACAAGGAAGAGGAGAAGATCAAGGAAAGGGCACAAAAGTTATGTAACACGGCTCTCTTTAGACCTAGCAACTTGAAACATTCAGGGCTTTCTATTATCCACACTAAGAAGATCCACACCAAATGTCGAGTTGATCGGTCAAACAGGAGACACCTGAAAAACGCGTTTCTTGACGTCTGGTAAAGTTACAGTTGGGCCCGTTCTAGGCATGGCTAATACGGTTATTTCTGAGTAATAGGTTATCGAGTAACGGAAACCCAGTCCACGTTGGTCACTGGAAAGGTTCTCGAATGGCCGGTAACCTATTACCAAAATAACCTAATACCACAACCTATTACCAGACGGTCGCTGTTACTCGAAACTAACTCAATAGTCACTCAAATAACTTGTCGACAGTTAAGATCGCACTCCTTTCACGCGTTCGTTTTTGGTAACCTATTACCTGGTATTACCTGGAATAGTCCCAGCCAAGCTATTATCACGGAGTCCCGAATGGCCGGCGACAAAGAGGACCTCAAAAGCCTTTCCCCCAGTAATAGGATTTTTCTGATAATAAGTATTAGGTTACTGGAAAGTATTAGGTTATGTGAAGCGGTTACGTTAAATATTCCCCACCCCTATCCCGTTTGTTCTCCTCAACATGTTTGCTTGGCGGGGCGGAACGCTACCGCGCTCCTAGATACTGAACGAATGCTCGAACCATGAATGCAGAGATCAATTGAGGTCAGATTTCGATGAAATCTGACAACAATTCGTTTTTAAATTCATGTTTTCGATAATAAATAATTTTGAAATTGTGAAGAATCATGCAAACGCAGTAACTACGTAGCTCATCGGCACCTGAATCAAAGTGTAACGTTATCTTCTGAATGGCTCGCGCCGTAACCTCAAAAATACAGCTTACGTAGTGGAAAAGTTCCTTTCACGAGATGAAAGAGGAAACGAGAAAAGGATTAATTATAATTTCTTCCCCTACTTTCCTCACAACTCGGTGATTATCTCAGTTGGTTATTGAGATCATTTTCAACACAAATCTGTTTCGAACAGTCTGAATCCAACACAAGATTTAAACATACAATTATTTACGTGCTCTGCTCATGGTGAAAAACCCTGAATTTCTGCAAAAACGATAACACTTACAAATAAACAAAACAATATTTGAAAGACCAACCATTTTGGAATTCAAAAATGTGTTGAATTCGGCTTTTTTGGGATGAAAAGTCACTCATAATCGTACTGAACCCAAAGCAATGCACTAGTAGTAACTAGTAGTAACTGTTGACTGTATGTTGAGACTGTTTAAATATATTGGTGAATATCGTTTGTTTATTCTATTTCAAAAATATGGGTAGGTAGGTTATCGATACATGTATACCTACATGTATAGATAACCTACCTACATGTCAAGTAGGTAGGTTATCTGGGAACGTGGTAGCCTACCACTGGTAGGGTTCCTTCACCAAGCAGACAAGTTGAGAAAAACGAATGGTACGCATTGTAAAAACCCGGTTCTTCGCCTTTACCATGTTCTTCTTTTTATTCTTTTATTTTTGCTTAACTTATTCATTGTATTAATTTATAATTTTATCAATAAATAAATCATTTATAAATTTATGAATAAATAATTAATTTATAATTTTATTAATTTGCTCATTTCATTGATAGAATAAATTGCTATTATTCCTGCATATTGCCTATACAGGCCTTTTCAACTTCAACAACAAGAAGATGTGATATCCCCCAAAACCACTCTGTGTACAGCCACCGTGCCTCCCAAATATCATTCTAGAGCAGCCTTAAAAAATGTCCGAATCACTTCACAAGCACCGTACCCGTTTCGAAATCTCTCTGTCGGTTCATGAACCGAAATAATAACTATTATCATTGAGTTATTGTAATTGTGGCTGAAGAATAAATATAAATTATATATTTTGTACCCCCACCCCATGAATCCCTTTCTGAGGATGAGGGCCTCACTATAACGATAACAATAAAGACTACAGTAAGAGAGAAAACGTAATTGGAAGAAGAGAGGGACGAACAATGGCGAGTGAGGACAATGATATTCGAACAAGGCGAGAGTCCTGAAGGGTTGGTTTCTAGCTGAGCCCTCACTACACACCCTCCAGGCCAAATACAAGGACGTAGCTATAGGAGGTTTCTCCTGTTCAGACTTTTCAAAGCCCCCCGAACGCGGCATTTTTGAGAAAACTGACGACTACCCCAAAAACCTCTGGTTTATTTGGAAAACATGCAATTATCTTACCTATCTACGTTTACTTTCTCTAGATGATGTGTTCCGTGGTTTGTAACCTTCAGTTAACGTCCTTCAAATTCGATGTTCTTTTCATCTGATCCATCACCTTCTTGTGGTCGTGGTGGAAATAAAAATGAACTTCCAACCTCGTTTATTCAAAGTGTTACTTCCACTAATAAACTGATTTTCAAAATACGTAAGAATACGCACAAAACTAGGCTACATGACAGTCCCTTATTACCGGAGTTGAATTGGGAAAGTCTTGTACTTACGGTGATCTTGCAAGGTAGCAAAAAATCTATAACCTCAGATCGAGATTTATCATTTTATTTTGAATTGAAGACATAAAGAAACCCTTTGTAAGCCCTCTGACTGTATTGCGCGATAAAACATTAATATTCAATAGCTTTTTATGATATTTATTTATGAGTCATGATCGTTCAGAATTAATAAGCATTTTATTGACATAATTTTCTACACAAGTTTTGACTGAATACGTGCATCGTTCCTTCAAAAACCTCATCGAGCGAACTCGTACTTATAATGGGGACTCGCGAGCCTATCCTACTATAGTGGATATATCCACCAGTAACCCCAAATTGGTTATTAAACACCGGTAACCCTATTTCCTTTCCTCTACCACCTCTATCCGTAAATGGCTAATTGATTGAGCTGTGATGGAAACCTCGATCGAAATCTCCGACCGTAACTTGATAAATGTCTAATCGAGTTACCGCGTTCTCGTAGTCACGGGGGAAAAGTTATTAGCGTTTTTCATCCGTTTTCGAATTATAGACACCACTTACATCAGATTGGACGGCCAGTCGAAAAGTGTGACGTCAGATTTGCACGCTAGGATTGGCGAAATATCGACTTCCTGTATTAGATACGATAATACGCCAGAAACATGCTTCAAATCGGTCACCTGTCGTACCGTTCGGATCACGGCTTTCATCCCTCGTACCATCTATCCGGTGTAGCCTTGCCATGGGAGATGGCGTGGTTGAAAAGATATTGGCTACTTTAACGTTCAACAAAGGTAAGGGGTGCTTCTCTGCTTGGGAAGCACTAAGAAGGCACTACGTGTTGAGAACCCCTGATCAATCGGTGGAAACTAGAGGTTGGTTTGTGAAGAGAGTGAGGATGGGGTGAACCGGAAAACGAAAGAAGCGCTGGGAGGGAAACTTGATTCCACCACAGCATTTCATGATACCCCCTCTAACCGCCGCTTCTCGCGGTTTTCCCATGAACTATCAATATTTTTTATTAGCCGATAACAGTTCTCCTTTTCTAAAGCGATAAATTCCATGGATTCGAGCCTCGTCCTTTCAATTTAATGTGAACGTAATGAATTGTGAATTCAGTCCAGATAAGAATACCATTTAACGACACTCGTTAACGAAAGTCTTGATGATTCTTCCAAGAATAGAATACTTAGCGGTTTTTTATTTTCGGAAAGTATCGATTTGGCTTAGCGATTGTCAACTGACATGTCATGTAAAACATATCTAAATATATCTGAAATTGTTGATATTAAAATACACATCGTTTTCAGCCCAGTACGTAATGTTGTTTGAACTAACCTTATTCTAATAGACTGAAAAATGTATAAGAGAAAAGTCAAGGTGGCGCAAGGTATGTGGCAAATAATTCATGGTGCCTCAATTAATATACGCATTATAAGGACTATAAGTGGTGATCAAGCCTCGTGAGTAACAAGCAGTGCGTTAAGCAGTGTTCCAATATGTACAAAAAGCAAGTGGGAGGGAGGTTGTCAACTAACCAGCACAATCCTAGCCAATCAGAAATTAACACAATTTGTTGGTTGAATATCCAGATAAACTGGGAGATTTCAATAAATTTTAATTAGACTACTAGATTTACATAATCTACAGCCTAAACTACTGGGAATGAATAAGGAGCTATAGTGATAATTTATTGATCCTTGCTTACTATGGCGTGGGCATTCTGGCACATAATAACAGTTCGTTGTTATATCGTACATGGAATATCGATACCGTTTTTCTTCAGATGGCTCTCAAAGAAATACTGTAGCCTTGACCGTCCGAATATGATGAAGAAGAGGGGGGGGGGGCGAAAAACAGGGTTTTTGAAGTTATATATCTCTGCTCCCTTTACATCTGGCGACTTGAAACTTTCAGGGTTTTCTGTTATACACACCAAGAACATCCAGACCAAATCTCAAGTTGATTGGTCAAATAGGAGCCGACACATGGAAACCTGGAAAATATGTTTCGTGACGTCCGGTAAACATACACTTGGTACCGATCGTTTTTCTCAACTTGTTTGCTTGGCGGGGCGGAACGCTACCGCGTTCCTAGATATCGATATGAATGGAATCATCCATCCGTGTACTCGTCCCAAAGGACGACCTGCTCCAAAAACGAGAGTGAAATCTTCTCTGCGTTGTTTGCCTTTTTAGACCGCATTATTGAAATTATTGAAGATTTTTGTTGAAGATACCCGCCAATACCAAAAGACCCCACCATCATGCGTATTTTCCTATCAGCATATTTCACCGAAAATCGAACTGTATAGCATCACGTTTTCCAATCAAAGTTACCCGGAAAACTTTCACTTAGTTTTGAGGGCAATCCACATCTACCGGAAAACCCGAGGCGATCTTCACAGTAAAGACTAGATAAATGAATAACTGGATACTTAACTTTTTATTCAAGGTCGAAGACCTTTTTTTTTTTTTTTTTTTTTTTTTTTTTTTTTGGACCTTGCGTTTATTCACACATATTGCCAGCACAATTTTGATAATATCATACAATACCAATATTAATGCCATTTTATACATACATATAAATGTTGATCAGGTGTATAAGACCTTAAAAGTACGATAAACGCTTGATCATTTGCAGAAATACAAGTCGTGTGCATTGCCAGTGAACGAATCTAGATGGATAGATGGATGCGGCAACAAGCCCACATTCCAAGTGTCTGTTGACTCACCCACCATGGGGGACGATTTTTGTTTTAAAAAGAAAAAACCACGTTAGTCAGGGTTATCTCATATTTGTACAGAATAGCCCAAAAATTGACCCTAAATCACGCAAACAGTTGAGATCACAACACAATATCATCAAATTGCGCTGTTGAGGCTGGCAATACAGCCCACTTGATGATTCTGTAATATCCCCCTGGCACTTGCGAGGGTATATTAACGGCAACCATGTAATCTGGCTTAATCGACGCTAAGTGGTTCATTTAGATTAGGTGACGTCAACCATACACAATGTGTGACTTATAATTGATTCGGCGACAAAGGTAGGTTTCGCGCTGAACTAACAATGTAGAACGATTTGGGACCTATAAGGGCTAGTCAGCTGAATTGCAGCTGTTTAGTTATTGTTTTCTCACAGCCATTTGAGATGGCTAATTCATAGGCCTACCAACTCATTTCAGTTATACCTAATGTTATGATCCATTGGCTTCTATCGAAGTAGATTTAATGACTCAATTAATACGATCTTACTAGCTACTACCAACCTCTATTACCAATCATGGTTGTTTACGATGCAGTAATTATAGTAATCACCATAGTGATTGTCCCAAACGCCGCACACTCCCCCACGGAAATCGCTGACCACGCCGCTGCGTTCAAGACACATTGAGCCACACTGGTTCGCTAGAGAGCAAGATTTTCTGAAAAGTGATCAACCCATTGATACATTTGATTCAGTAACCTGAAAATCAAAATTTAATTTTGTTGAACCCCACAACATAACGTACATTTGAAGACGTCCAATCCTTGAACCGTTTCTGTAGTTCATCCGCAAAACTTATTTCGTTAATCTGAGGAAAATGCAGTGATGAAAAAACTTTCATTTACTTAACAAATTTCCAATAGTTTGGTTCACTATTTCAATTTTAGAACCTATTGTGATAATAAATCGTCGAGTTGATTTTTAAATCACGTTTTAATTCGGCAATAGGACGTAAGATACTTTGGTTCAGACCCGCATAGCACATAGATACCCCATTTTTCCTCTGCTCAGCTGGACCTTTGGATTTTCAATGCCACATAGTAACCTTATTAAATAAGGTTACTATGTGGCATTTTTAAACTTTAAATGAAATTTTCAAACTTTAAAAAGAATCTATTAATTTATCTCATTCTACAGTGGACAGTGAATTTATTACTATTTTTAATTTCTTAAAAATTGGCTCAAGTGAAGAATACAGACGATTTCTGAAGGAAAATTGACTCTCCTGTACGTCAGGGGAAAAGCGAGTTACCCCGTTTTTTTTTCAGTAGGTAGTCTTCAATTGCATAAGTTTGGAGACACTCGAGCTAACAGGGCAAACGTCATAGACGTCAGAAAAAAATTAATTTATTTATTAGCATTAAGCGAGTAGGTAATGCAATTCGTAACTCCCATGTGCCTCTAAAGCAAAACTCATCAAAGTCCTCACTTTTCCATTAATCTGGAAAACCTCACGTATGAACTACCATCTCTCATTTTCCGCCCTGAAATTATCAAGTTGACAGATACATTCAAACGTCCTTTACCCAATAAAAAGTGAAAAGACTCGAAGGCGGGGAAAAAAAAGAGAGTAATTGAATCCAAAAGAGAGAAAATAGAACTCCCGTTACCAACCGTAAGCTTGGGGGACGAGGGTTCCTTTTATGGAAGGTAGTTACGAGGTGGATCGCAAGTGTGACAGAACTCCCTTTTGCTGACGTCACAAACCTCAATTCCCGTACTTTTTTGTGTGTCACCCCTCGTTCCTCGCGTTATTCCTTTTCTATAACATTCTCCCTATCTTCTCACTTCATTCTTTCCATCTGACGACTGTCTCCGACTGACTGGCTGCGCCAACATCTAAACCCGCTTCCTCGATGTGGTTGGTCTCGTCCGGCAATAAAATCTTCGCGGGAACAGCTGCTTTTATATATTTTCCTCTTCCTGTCATTTTGAAGCAGGAAGGCCATTTGCCGTGTACGTTGGTTATATAGCGGATGTAATAAAACCCTACTTTGTGTGGAGTACGGGTGAAACCACTAGCCTGACTCCCTTGTTTTCGTGTGACCTTCAACTCAATTTAGTTATTTATAATAAGCATAATATGGCGGCCGGTCTCAATTCGATCAAATTCGTCCATTAAATGTATAATGTATAATTATGAAAAATGACATGATAATGATTATATTCTGATTATCACAACTTACTTGTTTTTGCTCCAATACAAGAGCAGTCCAGCTAAGATCAGTGAAAAGAAAAAAGATTGGGAGACCGAAATGTAGTGGGAGCTACTACACATAAATTAGAACACTATGCCGAAACACTTCCTTCCACACCCCGTCTATCAGTGATGAAATCGATTAATTGTTTGCGTAGGAATGCGTTTGCGTACAGCCAACATATTATGTGGGACACACACTCAAAGATTATTAAAATTAATGAAAACATTTAAAAAAATCACTTGTTTTTATATCAAATTACCTTCTTAATTATTTCCATGCTGGGAAAAACAACTGATCATGGATATGTCTATTTCCCGCAGTAAAGGACAAATTAATTCATTTATATAGAGTGGTGGATGATTCAAGTCGGGGAAAAAGTAAACTGCACTAATAGAATATTATTTCTTATAGAAATTAGCTTTAGGAGCCACTCAGCTGATACAGGCCGTATGGTGCTTAAAGTGTTAGTCTCAAGGAGGCTACATGCCCAATTATAGCTTTATAGAGTGAATAGCATAGAAATTAGGTAGTGTATTAATAATAATAATTACTAATGACTAACAGGAATTATTAATCATTAACAAGTTTTAACATTGTGTCGGCATTGTGTTCCTGGTACTGCACTTGAGGGGCACAGTCAGCTCTGCAAGCCTTCCCTTTCTTAAGACACTGATGGACTTAAATTCATCAGTTTCATCCAGGGACGTTTTGAAGAGCAGTAATCCAGGCTTCTCGGTAAAAACGTAACCATCTCACTTGTGTCCAGTGGAAAGATTCCTTGTTATTAATAGTCCGCGGCTGGAGTTGCTTCTTGAATAAACTGGCGAAATCGAAGAAATTTTCCCGATCTATCTCAGTGACAATGAATGGCTTCATATAACCAGTATTTTTGATGAGCAGAGCCCAGTCTTGTGGAGGTTCAATCGGCGTTTTGAAATTCTTCTTGTCCGTTCAATGAGACTATGCAACGTGTCACAATCCATGTGGGTATGTCTAGGTATGAGGTACTTGTGTTCAAATTGGTGCAGTGATGGAGATTGCTGCAATGCTACCCAGCACATCGCTGCAACGTGTCCATTCTTGTTTTGATCTGGGCAGCACTCCGAGTAAACTGTCAAGCATTGGACTTCTCGTGGTACCGTTTGGAGAAATGTTCAGACAAGTACTATGCTACTTCGTTAGCCCTCCGGCCAGCCATAGCCTCATGGCATTAATAAAGTAGGTATGCTCAAGCAACGTTTGTAGAAGGAGATTGAATTTTTTAATGAGGGTGTGGGGTGCCAGTGCTGGAGGTCAAATGTTATGGTTTTTGTCGCAGGATCACGTTTTGTCTGGTTTTTGTCGTAGACATTGCTAAAGTAAGGTTCATTCGCTATACGCTTATCATTTTCCAATGTCTCTGTACGTGCAGCTTTTTGTCATCAGATGCAATTTTTAAATGCTCATATTTTTAATGCTGGAGTTGAATTTATTGACGACTACACTCTTAATTTATGATCCCTTTTTGCTTGGAGAGGGACACCATTTTCAACCTCCAGGATCATTAAACGTATAATTTTAGATAAGTTAAATAAGGTTTTCTTTGACATCTAAAAGTAACTAGAAAAAAAGTAGACTGAGTTACGGTTGGATGTTTTAGAAAAACCTCAGTTCAAGTGAAGAAGAGAAGAGAGAAAAAAAAGATAAAAATAACAAAAAAATACTGTGGAAGGACGATTTTCCTGTCTGTATCTTTTTTCTTTCCAGTTCATGATAAAGGGAATCTCATTGAATCTCTCGGGCGAAGGGAAAGCCCAGAAGTGGAAAGAAGGGTTGAATTTTACTGAACGAGCTGGAGGACTAGGCCACGCCCGATGAAGCGGGACCAACTTTGTTTTTTCAATGCTGCTCATAGTTGGGAAGCAGAGTGGAGGGAAATGGAACAAGAGGAAGAGGAGGGATAAGATAAAAAAAGATTTTCCTTTTTTTCAGCAAGATAGGCAAAGATTTTTTCATCCGATATCTGTAGGAGGCTCTCTGGCCCTTTAGATATTGAATCGATGTTTAGCTCACCTCGGGGAGACATGAACACTTATTATCTCCATCTTCCATTCCGCGTGTATCTAGGTATTTTTTCCCCTTCTACCGGGGACCCCACGTTAGAACGTACCTACCGATCTCATAACTTTCAAAGGGAGGCCTCTCCTTGTTTACTTAGTAACAATGTGGTAGTGCTATTTCAGCCTTCGTTGCCTCCAGGGGACCACGGGGAGTTTGCGGGATGGTGAGTGCAATAACATCTGGTCGGGTGGATATTGTTTATGGATTGAAACCGAAGAGAATATTACGGGGTTTGACTGGTATCAACCGTATCTCATAATGGGAGATGGGTTCTTAGAACTACTGAGTGACCTGACATTATATTGCAAAACCCGACCACTTCGAATCCGCCAACAGAACATTTATTGAAAGCCTTACTTGTAGGGTTATATCTACTCCCCTATGCCTGAATTCAATTGATAGGGCAAATACGGCCCTGGACAGTATCAAGGTCCTCGCACACTATAGTGCAATAACACACTATACATGCAAGAACAGGACAGGAAACGCCGCGGGTAGGACGTGGGATGCTAGACGGAGTGTATGAGTGTCATGCCATCCAGTTCCATAAAACCAGCACTCATGAGTAATTTACAATCATCAGATTGTTCCGAAGAAGCTATAGATGTGGCATTTTGCTCACCGAACCTGATAGAAGGATGTGGGTTCATGAACATCACAGGAAGAGGGATGAACATAGAGAGATCGATACCATTTTTTAGGACCTAAATTTTTTTGATCAATGTACCTACTACAGGTACGGAAAATTTTAGGAACTATTGGGAACATAAGACTCCCTAGGAACTAAGGGAACATAATTTTAGGAACTGCTGGGAACATAAGACGAGCGAAGGTGGACTTTTGCAGCTTAGGCACGAAATGTTTTCCACCTGACCAGTCCAGTGATTTCCCCGGAAGATGGACATCAATCCAACAAGCAACTAAACCTATTTCCCAAGCAATTTTGAAAAGTCTTACAAAAGTTTAATTTTTGGCATGAAACGTATTTTTTGAATACCTACACTGTTCAGCTCTATTGGATAACTTTGTGAATGAGTCAGACTTTTTTCCACCTAGATAGAATGGCCAAACGCCAACACTGTGCGCTGCTGTGCGTTTCCCGCTGCTGTGTCCTATTCTGTTCCTGCATAGCTTTACACGCACAGATGATGTCTAGACTGTGCGGGTTTCCGTCATGTGCGAACCAATATTTTTGCCATCTCATTTAGATGAGTTATCTTTAACGTTATTTATTTATTTACATAATTCGGTTAGCTGGAAACAGTGATCTGGGTAAATATTTAAACTCCGATCCCATCCAATCACCAATGTTTTTAAAAGAATCGTATAAATGCTGCGCCCCCTGGACTCCATTTCCCCTTTCGTTTTGAGCCTTACGGCTGAATTTCTATAAACATGGAACATGTTTTAGCCACTTAGCTAATCCGGGGCCTGGGCAACGTCTAGTGTAAGTCCTAGGGAGGATATATTTCAAATTACAGCTTCGTAGTGTGAATCGCATAGAAATAGATTAGCGTAACGGATGGACGGTTTCAGCCAGTTAGGTGAAGGCTAAACATATTTAAAATATCAAATAAAAAATCAATAAAATATCAAAATATCCATGTTAAAATATCAATGCGGTAGGTATGTTACACACACTGAATGAACTGAACAGTTGGAAGTTCGAAGCTCTACCCGTTGATTCAACATTTAGACTCGGTTGAAAACATATTTTCACAACGCTGCGAAGCTCTGATAATGACGAAAATGGACAGTTGCGACCTGAGCCTTCGATACAGGAGAGAGCGCGATGATTTATACACTTCACGAATTTGATTGATAGCGGGGCCGTGTCGGCACCTCCGCTTTCAATGGACGGGTCGAATGACCTGCCTGCTCTATTAAACCTTTCTGCGCGGTTAGCAATAAAAATCTTCCTCTCTACAGCGCATATAGTGGGGAATGCGGTGAAATTTACGCCGCTAATTGTCTTTGTCGGAGCATCAAACGCGGGAAGTAATGGGAGGACATACGATCTCTCAGCACATGTGAATCCTGTGATGAGAGTCATTAGGATAATGGTACCCATGGATCAGATGGTTGACTCATATTCATCGCAGTCTAGAGAGAGCGATGCAGTGATGCTGTCATACTAATTGCATAGTGTAGTTGGCTCCCTTAAGCCCTGATGCACTCCAGAATTCTGGAAATACATAAAAAGGATTACTTCCATAAAAAGGATTACTTCAAGAAATAATGCATACAGTAAAGCACACACTCACTAATTAACGAGGGGCAGCTTTTCGATTTGGAATGAATCACAATTCATATACTCGTACCTATGGTTAAGAACACAAGGTTCTACTTTTCACATGACATTCAGTTGTATTTCGCTTCCAACCCAATATGGACAATATTGACTCCAGTAATATGAATGCACTCCGGAATCCAGTGTTTATTTCTCCTCGCTGCTGCATCTTGTTACCACTCAAAGGTTTATCCCAGGATCTTTTACTTCCGTGAGAAAAACCTTACGATGTCGGGGCGGTAGGGTTCTCCGGGCATGATATGACCGACGGAAGGAGTATATTATACTCCATCCAAACACCATATTCTTCCCTTTATTTCTCCTTAAAAGGATTCAATGCATGTTGCAACTATGCAATTATTCCTCTGGGACAGTTGTGAGGGCGATCAAAAAATAATCCCAAACCCCCATGGGTAACTGTGGGTTACCCATGGGTATTCACTGGTTCCCATGAAAACCTAATGACAAATAAATAAAACGGACGAAGTACCACCGGAAACGATGTCCGGAACAATAATGAGATGAGTTTTTGCTCGATCTCCGATTCGCAGGTGGCTGTGGCGTACTATAAAAGAAAGTGGGGCTATTGGGTTTTGGGGCTGGAAAGGATGTTGAGGACGGGAAAGCCCTACCTACAGATACGCGCGAATGAATTTGAATTGGCGAACAAGGCACCCCGAAACTCTCGACAACTCAACGTTTTCAGCGCACGTCGGTTATTGAGATTTGACTCTCCTGGAGGATTTTCACGGTGCAAAAAAGATACTGGATTCGTCTATGCCCAACAGTTGGTAACAGTTGTCAAATGGTAACTGACCACACGGCCGATCTTAGGCCTCTCTAGCTGTGCCTATATGCCCTTTATAACTAATTAAGGTGACAATCAAATTATTTAGAGAATGTTGGCCGTAACAATGGTATTGCGTTATGTGAAGCTCAGGGCTTCTTACAGACAATTGAGGAGCTGACATGGGAATGCACTTAAGTCCATATAAGTTTATACGCCGATTAGATTTGTTGGACATAATCTCTTCTCCATGCAAAGGTGTCACAGGGTTCTAGCGACCGTCGCCAAAACTAAACTAGTTGACGGGAAGACACAAGGCTTTTCCCACCCCATTGGCGTGACCTCTTACTTGCATTTCAACGGAAAAAAAATTTAGATTTTTGGACTTAAGTGCATTCCCGTGTCAGCTCCTCAATTGTAAGCACATGTTTTATGCACATCATCCTCACATCATCCTAATTTGGGACACAATGAAACATTGGCCCTCCCTATCTATCAAAACTTCCTAATACATTAATGGAACTCTTTATCGATACTATCTTTCACGCTCTACTAACAATATGCCTTTTTGCTGTTGCAGTTGTAGTGTTGGCGATCGACTCAAGGTGTTCCTGGACCTAGATCGGCCGGAGGTGAATGAGATGACGCCCTGGTCGGGGATGCTGTGTGGCACTTCGCTACCCGTCTTATACAGCTCTGGCCCAGTCCTCATGCTCGAACTCCAAACGGACAATATTCGGCAAAATCAATCAACTGGGTTCCGAGGCGTCTTCAGATTCATAGATACAAGTAAGTGAACCCTGGAATTATGCGCAACATCGGAATATAGTGAGGTGATCTTTTGGGATTTTAAAGTGACTTTGGTTTATTATCTTGAGAGTTAACCATTGGAATCGACCAAGAAAACAATCCCCCCCCCCTCGCAAAATTTGAGATTTACGTTTCAAGATAAGTAGGTACGTAGATTGCAAAAATTCCGCGGCACTGTGCCCAATTAGCGTTGTTCTAAAATTGTGGAATTTGGTTTACAGGTTCGGACCAACCCCACAATAATCCTCAAAACTTTCCCTAACCCTAGGTCAATCGGAAAGGGGTTCAAAATGAATTTTGAAATATTGAAAAATTCATATCTCGAAAAATTCAGACTAAACGGTAGAATTTTTTGTTCTCATTTAAATGGAGTTTGATCTTTAGAATTTTTTCAATAACATTCGAAGCTTTTTACGACCAACCGTTCATTCACGATGACGGCTTAAAGTTGGAGCAGGTTGTAAGTCGTCAACATGAGGGTGAATCATGCCTGTCAGGTCAATGTTCATACTGGCCCAGCTGATTCGAACAGCACATAATTATTAGTCGTTAACAATAATTAATCGTAATTTACACTACCTACTTGATAATAATAATTAGTTTATCATTTAGTGATCTAGGCAGAAGTGAGATTTGTACGAAGAAGATAATAAAGCGTTGCTGGAATTTACTGAGTTTTTAAAGTTGAGGTTATGGATGCCGTTGGGCCTCCACACAACCCGAGTTGCCGATGTTGAGTCGGTGCTACATAACGGGAATAATAAAATACGCGTTTTATTTATTTTGAGGCGGTATATTTCAGTTCTAGCCAATATTTTTAAGGCGACTCTTAAATGGGAAGTGCCCAGATAATTTACGATGGTGGTCTTAACGCCTCCGGCAGAGCCAGAAATCCTACTGCTCGTTTTTTGAGAAAGTTTATGGTGTGTGGTATTGAGCGAATATGCAGGAACGTATCCGTGGATCCGTGGCGGTGAAATCATACATCTCATAATATGAGTGCGTATAAGCTAATCTTATTAATTTTACGGTATTAATTTGTTAAGCGTCAATGGCCGAGACCATGCGTATCATAGAACTGGAAAACAGGAGTGAAATAATTCGATATAGCGAGTGATATTCAACTCAATTTTCGTCTTGAATTGTAATGCAGGAGAGAAGCACCTACTCGACTGGAGTGTGAACTCTTATCTATTTATTGAACAGTGAACTGTACGAAGCGAAAGTTGGTTGGAAGGGCAGTCCGGGCGTGAGCAGAATAAATTGTGATGAGGGTCCTCACACCACTAATCGAGATGGTGTGCCCACCCACAACAAAGAAAGGGAGAGGGATCGATGAGTCTTTTCCTGCCCCGGTTTCCCCATCGGAGCTCTTGGGATTCAGGGAGGGTCAAAACCAAAGCAGATGCCTTGAGTTGAGGGGGATGAGTAGCCTGAGGGAAGGACTTAGGTATTAAGCAAGTTTGCAGACTTCTCAGTGACGTCACATAATAAAACTGGGGGGGGGGGGGGTTTACTATATGAAATATCTCATAAACAGTTTGCGTTGCGATACGAAGCTCATGTTTTGATCTACCAAAATGGTGATCCAATTTCGATGCAGTCATCAATAAGAGATGCGTATTCCACGAAGTACCTAGATATCATTAATTACATAGGTACCCAACGAAAATTCTTCATGTGATCTTTAAAAAACACTGAATCCTCGGGATGGCCGTCAACAGTGTAAGTTCATACTTCGATTAATCGGATTGAGGGTTAACTTAAGATCATTAAACGTCAAGAGGAATGTGAGGTGGCAATGAGATAATTATTATCTCATTGCCACCTCACATTTCTGTTGACTTTTAATGATCTTAAATTAATTCTCAAACTATTCTTGAAATTATATCAAGAATAGTTTTAGATGTTTACCACGTATTCAGTACCGCCCTACCCAATGGGTAGTACCCATGTTGCATGAACAGAAAACGCTACAAATCTTTCCACAACGGTATACTATTTTTTATATAGGTCTCCATTCTGTATAGATTGCTGTCCTGAGTGCAATATTTGCAAAATCCATCATAACTATACGAAATAATTGAAGTAATGACCTAAAATGTTGAGTTTTCGTTGGGGAAAGTGACCACATGAATGTAATGTAACTACCTCTTCAAAGTTCTCTACAGTTTTCCAACTACATTGCGATTCAAGCTGATACTAATATCTATTATACATAAATAATTAATCCAATCAATTAGAAATTCTTTAAAATATATTTTTAATTATAATTAATTTTTTAATTTGTGGGTTTTCACATGTACCTAACTACGTTGCAGTTCCCAACTCATTACAATGTATAAGGAATGAGATCCAATTTTGAAAGCCCCAACCTCAAGTCCGGCCCTTTCCCCCTTACTACTCAGGCCTCTAAAAGGAGGCTCAGATTCGAGAGGAGTAGGAGTTAGGACGAGATCCCCGCTTTTCTCCGAGGAAATCCTTTTGTGAAGGGAGGTCATCCTGGTTAAGTAGGACCCATTAACCTAATGGAGCGGGTGATTCAGGTGTGAAGAACGTTCCTTAGAGCGAATAGCCTTGCTAATGCTACAGTTCAACGTGTCACCTAACGAGCCTGGTCACCCAATTCATTAGGGTCCAATTATAATGTTCACGCGGGACTTCAACTGAAAGAAATCTTCTCCCCGAGGTTGGGCAATTTCATAAGCTACTGATTTAATTATGAACATTCCCATTACTATTCGCTGTTCATACATTGTTTATCTCTTAGAATGTTACTATGGAACTACAGTACTATGGAAGTACTCGTGAATTATTTAGCTTGTTATGCCTGTTATTCAACACAACCGTTTTATGTTTAACAGTATACACACAGCATTTTGCTAGACACATTTTAATGAGTGGTACTTGTGTCAACTGGTGGTGAATGCCTGTTGGAAATGCAAAATGAGTGGTAGGTGTTAAGAACGAATGGCGTAACTGTTAAACATCATTCAACCCCCTCCCTTATATCACTATTTCTGAAAAGTGAAGGTACATTTTCCTGAGGGTTTATTTTCGTAATTAATGTATGCGAGCTTGTGGAGGACTTGGGAAATAATTGGTTTAATCATTAATTTACGAGCAGCGATCGTTTAAAACAATAATCCAATCAGGGGAGAATCAGTGTTTCCGGAACCTCTGTAACGAGAAAGTATAGAAAACGTCCACTGTGACTGACATGCTAAAGTATCAATGTTATTCTATTCATTCGGAAATGATCTGTCCATTTAAAGCTCCTTCGCCACAATAGACCCTGGAGATTCCATTGAGTTGCTCACAATTCCCAGAGCAAAAGACCGTTTTGATATTAGATTAAAGGAGGTCTAACTAAGATAACTGCCTCAGCGGTCCAAAATCGATGGAACGAAACTTTGCTGGTCTCAGTCGGCACATAATTATCCCGCTAGAAGTTGAAGTCTAAGGGAACTTTTTAACGAGGCCTCACAAGAATTAGAATAATGAAATCGAAGAACCATTGAAAAAAGATTGAGAATTGGGTCCAAAACTTCCCTATAGGATGAACTTCAAATTATGAATACTTACGTCGAACTCCCGAAAATATTGTTTGGGGTAATAGCCGTAGTGATGCATTTATAATGAATAATACAAAATATATGTTGTTATACCTTTCTAGACGGTACAAGGCAGTACCCATCACGATTTATAACGATATAAAGCCATGAAACCTATTCAATCAGGCTTATAGGGTGAGTTGCGTTCCTTGCAAAGACATGAAACATAATATAACAGAAATGAATATAATGAATGATAATATTGTTGCGACTTGAATATAATTTCATTTCTGTTATTTTCACAGGTGAACGTGCTGAGTATTATTCGTTTTATAGTCATATACTGAAATAATATTTGGAAAGGATCAGACTGGAAGGGTGGCATCACACTGCAATGCAAGACTAATACAATTACAGTGCACAAATATTTTCCCTTAACAAATTTCATGGTAGCATCATACATAGCTACCATAGAATTTCCACTATGTACTGAAATTCACCCACAATGTAGGATACTTAACAGTGATGATGGGGTTTCGCTTGAAAAAAATAAAGTGAATGTTCTCCAATGTTTTAAATCGTTTGCAGTTCTCAATTCTCCGTGACAATGTTCATTTGACTTACGGCATAACCAGCACGCCACTGGTGACTTTGCTGATAATCGTATTACACGCTCAAATCACCCGGCTTCCTAACTTTACTCGATTCTCCTCCCCGTTCTACCGACGCTCTAATGGTTCTCCATGTAATTAAGTACCTAACAAGTGGTCCGGGCATTAAAAAGTTCTGGCGCTGTAAATCAGTTGAACCAAACTCACGGTTCGAAAATTATTAATTTATATCTTCGCCAAACTTTGGGGAATTTATAACTGCTTTATATACGTGTTTATATTTGGATCCACACTATTTTGAAATTATTCGCCAATATGTGGGTTGGAAAAATTGGTTCGCTGATCTTTCAATATACGCAGAATCCGAACATCGTATTGAAAAACGATGAAAATCTCCCAATGCGGTTTATGATTTTCTGTATAAACCACCTTTCTGTGTGTATCACTGCAATGTTTATAACTCCTTTGGAATCTCTTGACTCAACGAATACTGAAAGAAATGAATTAATAATAATGTAGTAATAAAATATTCAAAATTACTTTTTTCCTGAGTGGTGAAAAGTTCTTCAGAACAAGAACGGTACCCAATTTAGATATTTCATTTGAAAGAGTAAGAGAACTCCAAAGGAGTTCATCAGACAGGTGTACGATTTCGTCAGAGTTTACGTACACTCCAATCTCATCTCTGTTGCCTATTAATCCCAAGCCGAGATGCGATAGAATTTCAATCACTGAGTAATTGGACGAGTAAACCCTTGTTGGCTCCCTTGGCAGTTTAGACATACGTGACCTCCCTGAGTGAATTATACGTCTGGCTGTTGCTTCTCAACATGGTAACACACATCGAAGCTCATTGTGTTAATTCAATCCGTTCGATCGATGTAATCATCGCGGGAGTAATCCAATCAAAACAATTATTGTTTCAGTTGGGTCGATCAACCAAAACTAACACGGTACGCAGATTATTAATTTTATTGTGGATTCTGAACCTCCGTCGTGTAGTACATGGAAGGGATTGTAGCCAGATTGAAATGTTCAGAACCCAACGATCTGATAATTCGAATAATTGTGAGAAACAATTCACGTAAATTCAATTCATACCCATGCACCAAGTCAGGCCAACTTAATTCAGAGAAATTACTAGTAACTAATTCGTAAAGCCCGATAGTAATTCTTAAAATGTTGAACTATAAACTATAAAGCGGGACAAATCGTAGAGGTTTTTTGCCACATTTTCGGGCTCGCCGGGGAAGTCGAATCTCCAATTACCAAACCCGCCACAACTCTTTATTAACTAGACAAGCCGAACATTTTTGGAGGAAAATCGGTAATACTGAGTTGAGTTAGGTTTCAGAGCTTCACAAACTAACTATAATTACACCGTTTTCAGGGGAGCCCGAACGAGGTTTGAACAGGGTATCAGAAGAGTGATATTGAGCGGAACGTAATGAAACACCTCAGCGCATTCAGGTGCTAGTGTTTTCTGTT
Source organism: Stenodema calcarata (assembly GCA_963920205.1). Lineage (NCBI taxonomy): Eukaryota > Metazoa > Arthropoda > Insecta > Hemiptera > Miridae > Stenodema > Stenodema calcarata. Next base: position 18,224,771 of record OY986052.1, on the reverse strand, counting down.
ACCGGGGCCGATTGATTCACTGTAGCCCAGCAGCCAGGGGGCTTTGATTGATATCGATCAACCAAGGAAATAGAATCTAGGAAGTTAATTTGTACAGGCGGACTGACACGAGTCATGGCTGCCTAACCTAAATTGGGCAGATCCTTTTTAAAGGGTTTCTCCACAGAGCCCGGTAGTGTCGGGAGAAAGACACTAGTTTCCTAGTTCCCTTGGTGAAACTAGTTGCGGTGCTTTCATGACACCTCCAACATATGAAAAAAGTATCAAAATACCAAGAAAACTCGGACAAATTTTCAGACAAATTTAGAAGATTGACTTGACGATTTCAAAAAATATAATGAGTTGCCGTTTTATAAATTATTTATTTAGGTGTAGGTGTACTAATGAATTAAACATTCATCAAATTTTGATGACTCATCAAATAAGAAGAAATGAACCATAACTCAATATAGATATGTATGGGTTTACGCCAAAGTAAGTTGGATAACTTCCAGCAAGCTGAATTTATATTAAGAGATTCTGTTATGTTCGAGAGTTGATTTTACTTATCCAAAGCGAAGCGCATCGAGGACATGCGGGTTTATACCACAAAATGTGTCATTCGAAAAAAAGCTAAAACACGATGCATGTTGAAATTCACAGAACGTATTCGTAGAATTAAGATTTTGAAGCCTAGGATAGAGTCAGTATATGAATCACCACTTGTTTATATGGCCACCATCTGACTCCTTATTGCCCTTTCCGGCGGCTTATGACCTTCTGCATAAGTCTACGTGTACAACCACGTTTCGTAAACGGAGAGCAACAAAATCTGCCAGTTGAATGTTATTAATAGTGCCTATTAATACTTACTCATCAACTTTGAGGTCAATGAGCTAATGAGGTAATGAGCTACTTGGATATGAAATACTGGTGTGTTAAGTTACGTTGGCACCGTGCATTTCGAAGCGGGCAGTTGCTGAAAGTTCAGTCGTCCAATTGAATGGTAGACCGTATGTGGAGAGTAGTTTGTATCAATCATAGTAGGAAATCGCTTGTTTGAATGGATGTCGTTCATCATGATATGTAACTCGAATAACGATACGGCATTAGAACCGGTTCGTGGAGTTCCGCAATTAATAGCAGAAAGGAACCGTTCCCCTTCCAGGGCATATAATGCATTTAATGCGAGACAGATAACTCTCGTTCGCTGTTTCCGCGGACCGGCGCTCCGGGAAGGGAAGTTTGCGGAAAACGGAACGGCGAAGGGATTAGGTCCCCAGTCGACTACTGCCTCCGTAACCGACGTACAACCCGAGTCGGTACCAATAGGATACTGGAGGCACATTACAAGCGGAGCGCTACGGAACAATCCCAAATGCCCCTGGTATTTAGTTATGAGAGGCCCATCAAACCTCTGGGGCTATTTTCACGGGAACCCTATAGAAGTGTGAGAGGGTGATTGTGTATGTTGGGTAGGAGGCGGGTGAGAATCGGTTAGACCGGGGGCGGGCTTCTATTGTACGACTACAACTGGATTACATATGAAATTGAACGGTTCTGCACGAAAACCTCCAGTTAGTTGGAAAGAGATGGGCTACGGAGAACGAGCTACAGACAATTGTGGGGAAGAGGATGTGAAACATTGCGCCTATTTTCGCCGTCAGCCATTTTTCCCGACGCTTTTTTTTTAGCGAGCGTTGAAATCCGATTTGAAAACAGAAAAAGTGGAGCCACTTAGGCGTGGGTTTTACTCCAGCCTGCCAATCAAGTTGTTGTTTGGTCTGTCACTGTCACGCTTTGATTTTTTCAAACTATTCATACATTCCGTCCAGCCCGGAGAAATCATTCTACAATTATTTGAACCACTCAAGAGACACGCGCATGTTATTAAAAACGCTGCACATTGTTCCAGGTCGGTTTATTATTTTCTTACACTAACCATCTTTTCTTCTGTATACAATATCCTGTTGAGTCCCGTAACTGCACAACATCACGAGTGAGGAGCTAAACTATTGGGAGTTTGTTCTATTAGGTGACCAGATGTTGTTTTTGTTGTTATTACTTTTACTCACCAACATCAGCAATAATTTACATCAATTACTTGTTGGTACTTCACCCAACAAATATTCGAATTGCCTTCACTCCGTTAGACGCGAAAAGTATCTGAGAAAAAGAAACTCTAAATCACTAAACCGTAGGTTAGAACTGTTTAAAGCTGTTCCACAGTGTGCTACGAGTAATTCCTGAAGTTTAACCGTTTAATTCACGCTTATGTCAATGAAGTTTTTTCGATCCTAACTTCGAACTTTTATTGTGAACGAACGGGTGATACAGAAATAGATAACTTTGGAGAGAAACTTGTTGAATAGAGAATATTCCAATCTGTGACACTTATTTTGCCGGTAAATATACTTTGGAGTAGGAGTGACGAAGGTCAACTCAAGTTGGAGAAATCAAGCATCGCTCAAGATATTTGAGCTCAAGATTCTAAAGTTGGTAAAATACCCACCACTTCTACCTAAGTGTATAAAATATCTCATCATAATTTCGTAACGAAGAGCGAAGTGTTGTACGTTTAAGAGTTATTGTATCCTCAAATTTCCAGATTGTTTTTGGGTTTTCTATTTTCATGAAAACGTTACATGGAAGTATTAATTGAGAACTCTCGAATCTGGAAAACGTGAGTTTGATTTTTTCGCTTCAAAGTTACGAATATCAGTATTCGTCCAACGTAGGCTCGCTCCACGTTGGTTTTCCGAGTAACAAACTGTTACGAACAAAATATTATAGTAGGTACTGGTTGAAAAATAAATACATTTAAATTTTAGAGCCGCTTAGAGAGGGATGAATAAAATCCCCACTCCCTTGAGAAAAAGAAAAATTATGTTATGTCGAGAAGTCGTGTGGATAGAGCCAACAAAGAATCTGGTAAATGTAGTGGAAGTAGTAAACAGAATTCATGTGCTACCAAGCAAATGAGAGAGTAACGTGCCTGGACTGCTGGGTGTATCATCGCAATCAGATCTGAATTCACGGCATCGCCCTCCCGGACTTCACCTCGCGCCTCGTTTTACTAAGCGGATGCGCTTCGTGTCCTGTGTTTCGCTTCTCTACAGCCCTAATTGAGCTGTTGCACCGAATATTCATGCGAGCGTCGGTATGATCCTGAACGGAGGGAAGGCTGGTAGTTTGATTAGCGGGTTAGGTTGGAACATTGGTGGGCGGTCGGTCTTTGTTTGAAGAGGTCCCTTTAGCGTCTACACTTTTGGGTTTAAGAGCGACCAGATATTTGAAATGATTAGCGAAAGGGTAGTTGACAAATCTAGCTGTACATTTGAGTGATTATGTTCACAGTAGGGATGAATATCGGTTGAAAAAACATCGATGTTTACACATCGATAATTTTTTACTGCAAACATCGATGTCTTGAAACACCGTATAAAAAACATACCTAGATGATTTGTGGGGAAACGACAAGTAATTTTGTCAAGAGACACCTGTTTTATGATGCTTAGGGTTCACCGAACGATTGTCTACTATCCCTTTGCCTCTACCATTTTCACCAACATGATTTCCATGAGTACATAGAGATAGAGTTTGCGTCTACGAGCAATGCGAAGCTCAGGAAAATATCGCTTTATTCACTTTGGAGTATAGCACCTCACCTTGCTCCCTCTCTCTCCTGTTTCGTGTTCTTGCGTTCGTGATCATGCGTGATCATTATTAACGCATGATGGAATTTTGCAACATAATTCACCCAAAATCTGTTTTTGCGTACGAGTGTGTATCTCAGTTTGACATGTTTGAAACTTTCGAAATGCAATCACTAACATGCAATCAATAATAAGTGTTTGTAAATTTCGTTCAGATATTTGACCCTTCAATATTTACTTACGCTATTATTTCGATCATTAATGTCCAACCATGCTTGTGATCTTCCGTGGTAATTGCCAGAATTGACGTCGCGATGTTCATGTTCTGAAGATATAACCTACATTGAATCCGTTGAATCTCCCACATTCAGTGCTTCGTACTACCAGCCTCGAATTATCTTCATTCTTCAATATTATATAAATCCATTGATGTAGTTCATGAAATAAGTATTTTACCCGTTCAATCTACGCTTACCACCGATTTTCAAACAGCGGTTCAATTATCTAGTCCGATAGAAACAGTTGAAACATTAAACTCATTCACTCGTGACGTATAGACGAGTGAACCGGTCCTTTGCCTTTCTCCAGCAATATAAAATTTAGTGGAAACAACAAGGCAGGAAAAATATGCGTTCAATAGCGGAGCCCACCAAATCCGGTCTGGTTTCTACCGCTTCGTGTGACAATTGCAACTCCACGCAGAACATTCAATTTTCGGTTCACCTGGGTTTCAAGTTACTCCTACCACAGTTCCCTGGGTTTGTTCCTGTCATCTGCGTGGTTTCTGCATTAAGTGAAAACAAGTGTACCTAGGCTGAGGGAGTGTAAACATACTGAAATGTTTCATTTTTCGGATTCTACGTACCTTGAAACCTAAACCGAGCAATTTTTAAGAGGTGTTGTGTTTTATCTGTCGATTCCTATGGTTAGTTTTTAAAAAAAATTTTTTCTTTGGGCGATTCCAATGGTTCATTATCGAAGATAATAAACCAAAATACCATACCTAAATAACCAACTAAAATTCTGAAACCATTGCAGTAGCGTATCCTAAATAAACATTTTGCTTGAGGATTTAACCCCCCCCCTCCCACCGTATTTATTTAGCCAACCCAATAGAAACTCACGGTAAAGCCCACTAGTTTTATGGTGAGAGACACTTCAATTTATTGTTGATTATTCAGCCTATTACAGTATCTATGTGCAACACTCATATGAGGAACTGTCACCTGGTGATCATTCGGGTTTGCTGTATGAAACTTCGGAATACAAGAAGAAAAGAGGGTACATAGGTTTTTAGAGAAATAAAATAAAACGTATTTAATGAGTCGTAGGAGCGGAAAAACGTTTTGAGGAAAACTACCAGACGGTGGTAAGCATTTGAGGGCAGTACCAGACCGTGGTTGATTTGATGTGAGGCAGTTTGAAAGGTGGGAATGGGCCTGTGGGAGAAGGCCCTCATTTAATTTCCTGGGCCTTCCCCTCGCCTCATCTTGCACGCGTGCAAACGAAATCCGAAAACTGTCCACCGCTCAATTACTGTCCCTCCGATCTGCTAAAGTGAACGAGTAACCTTCAGTCACATGAAATTATATCTATTGACATTGATACGGGAGTATGGTGTGAGTGGGTTTAGGCGGGGCCGGTGGCTGAAAAAATTTATTTCAAAACATATCATGCGGACACATCTTGTGTACGGGTTGCATACGTAAATTAACTGAAACGTGTGTCTGGTAGAGTTCTAGAAATCGTTTTTCGGGGTTACTGCAACGTCCATCGGATTGGGTTGAAAAAGTAAAAATGAGTAATTTTTTGTTTTTGTTTTTTGTTGTTAGTAAACTCAATATCTAGTCGTACTGCCCACAGGAAGAGTGAATAAGTGCTCTCGGTTGCCAGAATGGCCTCTCTGGAGTGAGACCAACTCTCCACCATTCACTTCTTCACCTTCCTATCTCATCCTCCGTTTGGCAAAAATCCCCACCAAGTCGCACTTTGCCCCAACACAGGGCTCCATCACTATCTGCAACCCGAGACTCCCCTCCCACCACGTGGATTTTATTCTCACGCGAAAACCCCCTCCCACATGTACTTCCTTCGATCTCTTCCTTCTCTTCTTTTATTTTTCCAGTCCCATTCCTATTGATCTCTAAGTGCCAGTTGGAGGTTTGAAGAGAGGCGAGTTGAGTAGACTCAGAACGATCGTTTTCGGATTGAAACATCCCGTATAATATATCACCGCAATCCAGCTGGCTCATTATCGAGGAGATGTGTATCGATGCGAAGAACTGAGCAGTTAGCGGCCAATCGGTGATAAATTATCCTAAAATGGACTCTGCTCTTGATGTGAGCTTGGATTTCCTTGTTTTAATTCGAAACCGAAGGGAAAATGTATTCATTGCACATGAAATCGTTCCGTGGTCCACGGGATTACATCTTTTGCTTTTTAGTCCTACCCTGTCGATACTAACTGAAATTTAATTCCACAATCGATAATGCCAACATGAGCGAAGCAACAAGAATTAATTCCCACTTCCATTGTTAAACACTCAAATCACCACAATGGGTTGTTAAGAGAACCATTAGTTTTACAAAATGAAAATTTGAATAATAAGGAAGGATAATATACCTACCCGCTGTAATATAATATATCTCTATTCTTTACGGTATACTCTTGAAATCACCATACTTGAGAACTGAGATCGGCCTTAAAAAGCTGAAATGAAAGCTGTAGGTGCGTGTTCAGGAATTATCCACTATAGTTCCGGGCCATTCATGGATTGCGTATGAACGAAAACTACCTTATTTCAAATGAAATTACTATCAACAATAAACTATTTAAATCGACCGAAAAAAATAATTATTCGACCCTTCATCAAATATGTTTGCTTACACCTTCAAATAAAGAGGTTTGTAATTGTCGAATACTATTTCGTGGACAGAAGAAGCGGAGGAAAAGCTGGGAAAATACGATGATTCCACTCCGCAATTAGGGACAACGTGAATAATTAGTTCCTAATGGGGGTTTTCGATCAACTCGCCGAACAACTATGCCACAAAACGGTAAATTGACGTCATACCAAGAGGAGTTGGCAAACAAATTGCAGACATAGTGGGATGTGAGTGGGTTTGTAACTTGAGCCCAACCTTGAACTGAGAGGGCTGAGGGCGAGCTCTATGCAAATGTAAAGCGAGGGCAGAAGTGCAGAGTGGTCTGGCCGCCTCGATCCAAGATAATCTCGGGGAAATCTCCTCAGCAACGTCAGTGAAAGGGGGATTAGAGGGATTTCCTCTCCTGGCTTTTCTATGGTGTAAATGGGACGACAAACGCAGATTCCACGTGCCATTTCAACTGAGAAGCCCTTGACATCGTGGTTTGGACAGTACTCATAACAAGGTTCCGGTTAGGTTTTAGTAGGAGATAAGTAACATGTAAGTATAATATTCCCTCATTTGGTGGATTTCTGCCTCCAGCTGTCCTTCTCTATACATAATCATGAAATCGTACTTATGCGTATTAAATGTTTTTTTCTGACGGTGTGTGATCGTTTGCCTATCACGGGGTACCATTTGGTTCAAAACGAACATTGAAAATATTCGACAATTGAAATTCCAAAAACCTCGGGGGTAGGTATACGATTTGAAAGGAATTTGAGAAATCTGTCGATGGTAGTCCATAATGAAAGCGGATACGATTGGAATTTCACGAATGAGACTAGAGAATCCCTAAACATTATTGTGTTGTTCCTTCTGCTTCAATTTGAGTAAATCTAGCCATGCAAAAACTAGCCATGCAAAAGATGTGATATCCCCCAAAAACAACTCCGTTGTAAAAACTGACCCGCCAAAAAACCTCAGCCGCAAAAAGGAATGATATCCATTTTGCCCGCCAGCCACATATATAGGATGCTCGGTGCTTCGCACCTCGCTGTTGAGTGTGCATATAGAAACCTGATCCTCCTACCCCTAACCTCCACCGTCAATGTTTTCCTGTTCCCTGTCTCCTTCCCACAACCCCTTCTCACCCTTAGTCACCCTCGGTTTCACCTAATATGTTTCCTCTGTTACACCAGCAGGGAGCTTTACGCTTCTTTCAATGCTGTTGGCGGGAGCTTTTTGCCAGATGAACAAGCCTGAATTGAAGCATTACTTCATTATACCTAGGTGTACCACCACTGATTACTCGTGACCACCAGTAATACTTATAATATAGTAATGCTTCAATTCAGGCTTGTTCATCTGGCAAAAAGCTCCCGCCAACAGCATTGAAAGAAGCGTAAAGCTCCCTGCTGGTGTAACAGAGGAAACATATTAGGTGAAACCGAGGGTGACTAAGGGTGAGAAGGGGTTGTGGGAAGGAGACAGGGAACAGGAAAACATTGACGGTGGAGGTTAGGGGTAGGAGGATCAGGTTTCTATATGCACACTCAACAGCGAGGTGCGAAGCACCGAGCATCCTATATATGTGGCTGGCGGGCAAAATGGATATCATTCCTTTTTGCGGCTGAGGTTTTTTGGCGGGTCAGTTTTTACAACGGAGTTGTTTTTGGGGGTTGGAATTTCACGAATGAGACTAGAGAATCACTAAACATTATTGTGTTGTTCCTTCTGCTTCAATTTGAGTAAATCTAGAGAAATATCTCTTCCGAAAATAAAAACGGAATAAAATGGCAAGCCTTCTTAACGTGAGAGAATGCCAAATAGCCCTCACGTTTCCTATGTCCATTATAACTCATTATTCAGAATGCCTCTGAATGAATCAATCAAAATAAAATGAACAAGAGGAGTTATCCTGTATCCTGGTCCTACGGGTAGGTACATAAACTTCACAGCAACCCTTCGGGTATACTCTTCAGCCAACGCGTACTTCCTCGTTCCGATACAACCGATGTTCATGCAATTTTGAGCTTTTTTGCTCGTTAGAAAACTAACCCTCTCTTTCCTCGAATTTAAAAGCTCTTGGAGCACAAATAGCGTCTGCGTATGCGCAAATGTCCATCTTTTATTTAAGAATTGGTCCCGCCACTTACTGCGAGAAAAGAAGCGAAGTTAATTGTATTTTTCATGAAAAAACCTTTTCTCTCCCATTCAAGGTAATCTTAATAAAAGCTCATAATTTTCAAAATCGCGGTTGACTTCCCCGCAATTGATTGTTCCATTATAAAATAGCGATTCGCGTCCACCGTGCTAATGCGCCATTAATTTTTTTTTCTTCAAGGCGTCTTTGAAAATTAATTCAACCGAGCTTGAATTAAAACGCGAACCAAGGAATAATTTTATCTCCCAACTTTTCCGGGAGGATGGTCCCCTTGTTTTCTTTTAGATCTTTTTTTTTTTTTTTCCACAGAGCACTTGAGCTTGAATCGTAAAACATGTTAATGAGCAGGGGATGCCAGTAATCCCGGTCGTTTGAATATCTACCTCAACCACAACCCTTTCTACCCCCTCCACGAACCATTTCCAACACCGTTGAAAAGTCGTTGTTTGGCGAACAAAGGTTCAAGCGCTTTTATGAATTCTGTAGGCGACGGTATGATGTAGTTGAGAAGGGTTAAAACTTTGTAAGAGATGGATCATGGTTTGATGTAGTTTTGTTCAAGGGGTGAGAGAGAGAGAGAAAGTCTACGGATTTATATAAACACAATTCGATAATGCAACTTTTTTTTCAATCTAAGGTCCGGTAAAGTTTTGGCTGAGAGACTACCTTCAGGCAGCTTCGTAAAACTTTAATGAAATGTACGAGGTATATCATAGCCCAATCTTCTTTTGAGAATCACTGGTATGCTAAACTTTGTCCACTTCCAAACCGTTCAGAATCCTCAACTGAAGTGAACGAGAGAGTGATCTTCATCTACAGTTGAACATTTATAGGGTTTGGGCTAGGGATGCAACGACGAAACCAAATAATCAATTATAACGTCAATGAATAATCGTTAGCTAATAATCGACATGACCAATTAATCGGTATAGAATAATCGATTAATCGGATTTCATTTGCTTTCTCACTATTTGAAAATCCGATGATTTTATTCGTCTGTAAATTTTAAGGCTAATGAAGATAAGGGACTGCCAAAACGAATAAAATTGCACAAAATAGTTTTGCGCGGATATACCTTATGGCGGGGGCCATTCAAAAATTGGCGCAATCAAATTTGCGTGATGCGAAAAATGTGACGTTTTTGACATTTTCATGTCTTTCATATGGCACATAAAAAATAGACTGAATAGCATAGAAATTAGCTGTAGGAGCCACTCGGCTGATTCGGGCCCTATGCAGCTTAAAGTGTAAATCCTAAGGAGTCTACATGCAAAATTTCAAGTCTCTATCACAACAGGAATGGCACCAAAATCAGAAACGCCCAAAGAAACGACGCGAAAATCGTCACGAAAATCGTCACGAAATTTGCTAACGAAAATTGCTAACGAAATTTGTCCCAAGTCGCCACAATGATGATTATGACGATCAGAAGTGAAGTTGTTCGTTATTGGAATTAGGTAGGTACTTTACAGTTTGATTTTTCTGATGATTTTCGCTTACAACCGATTCGTTGCTACGGAACTTTATCTTCGCTAGTTATCATCGTACAAAAATCGTTCACCACTCGATGGATAGCTCTCGATTTACCTAACCATATTACGTTAACCACTGCGGAGTGCGTGGCCGACAAGCTGCGGTATGAGCGTGATTGTTTAAATAATTGTTTACACACAGGTGATCATTCTTAATAATTTATATTGACAAAATTATGACCATCAGAAGTGAAGTTGTTCGTTATTGGAATTAGGTAGGTACTTTACAGTTTGATATTACTTCCCAGTATATTACTCGGTATACAAACTCTTGAGGGAACTCTAAATTCGAATTATGATATGCGCATGACTTGATACGAAGTTTGTTTGCACACAACATGAAAATGTCTCAATGTGTTGCAGACTCGTATGCAAGCGTTTACTTGTTTCATGACGCGTCGTTTCTTTGGGCGTTTCTGATTTTGGCGCCATTCCTGTTGTGATAGAGACTTGAAATTTTGCATGTAGACTCCTTAGGATTTACACTTTAAGCTGCATAGGGCCCGAATCAGCCGAGTGGCTCCTACAGCTAATTTCTATGCTATTCAGTCTATTCACAATGCAAAAAAAATGCCGTTTTTTATTTATTTATTTATTTGTTTTTTTTTTTTTTTTGCTTAGGAATTACACTTTATGCAGATCAGGATCAGCTTAGGTGCTCGTAAAGCTATGAGCCATATCCATGATCAGATGTTTCCCAGTAAGGGAGAGATTTTATTATAAATTGAAGGTATAAAGAAGACCGATAAAAGTATCAAGTATGAAAGTAGAAGACAAATGGCAAAGACATGATTGAAGACAAATCTTCGTTGTTATGGTTACTACCTCCATGGATGAAGGATTGCTACTACCTCCATCGTCCATGATTATGCTCTTTCAAAATCCTGATGCATTAGAAAAACGATTAATCAAAAAACAATGATCGATTTATACAAATAATCGATTATCCGATTAATCGATAATCGATTTACATCCCTAGCTTAGGCAGATGATGGGGTCATGTAGCCTGTTGTTGGCAAGGTCTACTACACTAAGTTCAGACACGTTCTATTTATGCATCAAGTTCTATCGCATTCGTGCTCCTCGCAGTAGATAGTTAGCCACTACCAAGTACCCGAAGGTGAAAGCAGGTAAAAACTTTATGTGTACAAGTGTACCTTGTTAATCACTGGGCGATGTGTTACAAATGTTATGTCAATTCAAGTGATGATTAGGAGGGCTTCCCACTCTTCAGTGGCGTCTCACCCTATAATTAGACAATTTTTCGTGAAAAATTAGTTCAAACTAAATAATATTTAGTTCAATATACCTATTATATTGAACTTGCTTCAAAACTGCATAGACCTCTAACCCGAATCCTCGATGAGTTGAAAATATTGATAACCTCAAAGGATTCGGTCACCTCGAAAAACTACTGGCGTTCTGAACCATTTCCTCTATCTAGATGTTTTTTTTTAAACTGATAGGCGTTGTGTGTGTCTTAAAGGAGTACGTCATACAACGTCTAGTATTTGGAGCCGGTAAAGATGTATGAGAAAAACATAATGGATAAAATTAGTAAGAAACCACGAAGCATGAGTAATCCGACCTCCTTTGGACCGGGAAGGAATTGAAATTCAGGGGAAAGGCGTCAACTCCTTCAACTTTTGAAGGAGCGGTAAAAACCTTGAATTGAAAAGAGCAACCCGATTAGTGTTGGCCATCTCTTGTAGCGCAAAATTAGCCTTGTTCCAACGAAAAACTTCAACAAGGAGTAATTTACATAAATTTACAGGGCAGTTGCCGGGATTACATCAAACCACCTGCCCCATCAGGAGGGGAAACTCTTAAAATGTCTTCCATTTCCTCCATGCTTTGCATTCTCATTTTCAGTGGACGAGGTCGGAGTAAGGCCAGGGTCATTAAACAGAGCAACTGAAAGCTTCATTAAAAAAGTTGCGGATTGGGAGACCGTTAGACTGTGCAGGGAGGTTGGATGGAACGTTGTTAAACAAACTTTGCGCGGAGATGATAACGTGACGGTGCGTTCGTCTGAAAAAAGTTGAAAACGGAACAACGTGAAACAACTAATAACTTGAGTTCGAGGGTAGCACTTGACGCTCGTGTAATTTCCAATGGTGAAAAGAGTTTCACACAGTGGCCACCGCCCGCTAGGAGCGTAACGTTGTAACACTATTTTGCGATCATACGAGTACATACGTGTAGCATGAAAGAATGTGATATTATACTGACAGTGATTTTTATATTTCGAATTAACGATTAATGCAGATAAAATTAAGGTTTGATGTTATGCAGATTAACAATATTACTTGATGATTTCTTCAAACTTATAATATAATGTATCCATAGAGGCAAACAATTATGTTTAGAGGGATCAGCAAACAATTATGTATAGAGAGATAGCAAAAGGGGGAAACCATGTAGTTTCTAAGGCTGGAAGCCCACGGTCACGCCGTTTTCTAAAAGACTGCACCACAAGCCTTAGATGAAGAAGGACCATTTGCTTTTCCAGCTGTAGGAACTCCTCAACCGGCTTAACTGCGTCGTTTCTTGCAGGACACCTCGTATAAATAAACTTGAAATTCTCCCCAGGCGGTCTGGCTTCACACGTAGGGCCTCGGAAAGGTCTGACGGGTTCTATCGACTTTTCCTTTATCCTCCAGCCAATTATCCGTGCGGTCTCACGCTCCGAGTTGCTGAACTTGCAAAGCTGCCTTTGATGTGACTTCCTCCTACTTGACAGAAGCCCTTCTCGAGCCTATCATTGCCACAATAAACTACCCCTTCAATAGATTCAAACCCACCAATAGCAATTACCCCCTCCAGCTCGCACTCGTTGAAGTCGTAAGAACTTCGTAGGTACCTTTTATTTTATTTATTTATTTATTTATTGATTGGCATCCAAAATACAAGAAAAATTAAAAATTAAAAACACAAACATTACACTTCTGGTAAACCAAATAAAATTAAACGAACAGTTCGTATGATTTACTTATATGCTAAGAAAAAGAAAACATAACAAGAAACTGACGCCCACCAAAAAATAAGTTCCTAAGAACTTGTGCTATCTGGTGGAGAAGCTATGGCAGCAGTCGCGAAAGCATATTTTTAATTTTCATTTTTATTTATTTATTAACTTATTATTATTATTTAAATACATTTATTTATTTATTTATGTGTTATACTACTTCATTTTCTTAAATTATATTAAGGGGAATAGAAATCAAGAAAGAAAACATCCATTCAGCATCTTCTTAAACTTAAAACATTTGTAAAGGTGGACAAATTTATATTTCTAGCATAGAAAAATTTCAAGGCCTGAACATATGCATTTCTCTTATAAAACTCTGTATTAGTTTTCGGAAGAACAATACCAGATTTAACATAATTTCTGGTTCTATCGAAAGAAGCTAAATGTTTCTCACAAATGCCCTTATTAAATACATGAACACAACAGTGAAACAAGAATAATTGTTGAATAGTTTTTACATTAAAATGCTTAAAAAGTTTAGCCGATGTGTATCTTGGGTTTTTATTTAGGATAATTCTAATCAGCTGATTTTGCATAATCTGAACTTTCCTCACATAAGATTTAGCTGTTCCCCCCCACAAAATGATCCCATACTTGAATAATGATTGTGCCAAGCCAAAATAAATTAAACGCAATTGATTTTTAAAAAGAAAATTTCTTGCTTCCTTGAAAACGAAAAACAATTTTCTCAAACGCACGATAAGATAATCAATATGGGACTTGAAATTTAAATTACAATCGATTATTATGCCTAAATATTTACAATTATCCGCAAAAGGAATTTGGGGACAGTCACATTCACCATCATGGGTAGAACAATCTCCCGCAGAGGGGAACTTGATTTTTCTATACTGAGGGAAAGACTTATTACCTACTCTAAAACGAAGCACAGACGTTTTTTCCACATTCAAAGCCATTCCATTTAAATCAAACCAGCTCTTAACCGCAATGAGACTCCTATTTACGGAGTCAATCAGGGAACAGTAGTTATCACCCCAGAATACTATAGCTGTGTCATCGGCGAAGCCATAAAAGTTTCCACCTATGTTCAGTTGTAACAAATCATTTACGTATATCAGAAACAAAATAGGCCCCAATACTGAACCCTGAGGTACTCCAATGTTAGTAATAGCCTCACTACTAAGAGAATCACCAATTCTCGTAACCTGCGGACTAATTTGGACTCTCTGAATCCGGTCCTGAGGTCAAAACTACGCCATTCATTAGCGTGCCTAATTTCACAATATTTCACCTCATGTTTGATTTCGGATAAATTTGAAACCAATGTAAATCGCACATCTAGTGCAAGAATGGTTAACGACAATACAGGTTCGTTTTCATCAACACCATCCTGGAGATATTCTGCTAAACGAGACAATGAAAACATCTCGTATTTGCTTCGAAAAAGATTAACTAGTATATATATAAATTTATAACCTCCACTAAAAATCTTGCACAAAAAATGTGTCTCGGCAATCGAAAGGCTAAGTTCGATGGGCAGAATCGGGCAACTCCAAGGGGGGGAATTCCTCATAAATTCCCATAGTGAAACATTCTGACAAGTGACACCTCATTTTAAAGGGATTTTTTATGCTGACCACGATGGTGAAGTCAGAAATCTCAAATGACATCTAATGAATTTTGGAGGCAAAAAAGAAATATATTAAGAAGGGGTAGTAAAATATAATGAGGTGAATTTGAAGTTTATGTGATATGTGAGGGATATTACTTTCAATTTTAACCAAAAATGGAACTTGTTTTACTACACGTTCGGGGTCACCAGTGGTGAGGACCTCACTATTTTAACTTTTTAACTTTTCCTGAGGAAGGTACTTGCTGGATTTTTGGTTCAGTAGGTTTCGAGAAAGGTTTTTGAGATAGCGTGAAGGATAATTTGTGTTACCAGGGGTATTGGGCCCAGCACTCCAGATTAGAGGTAAGGGTTACATGTATCAAGTGTTACCAGATATGTACATCCGTACGCCTTGTTACACATAGGAGAAGTTAAAGAGAAGGTGTTAAAAGTAATGACCTGTGTTACCGAAGGTTCTAAGAACCTCCGCACTCCAGATCGTAGGGAAGAAAGGTGCTATATGACAAGCATTACCAGCTGGTAACGCTTGTGATATACAGGAAAAAAAGAAGAAAGATGATGCAAAATAAGTTAGCGGTCGTTACCAGATACGAGTATCTGCACACACCGTTCACCTAATTCAAATGGGAGGAAAAACGGACCAATTTTTAAAGAGAGTTGAATTGTTTGATAACTGAGTTAACTTTTGAGGAAAGGTTTTTTGGGTTTGAATAATAAGGCTTGAGAGTGAGTAGGGTCGTACCAAGAGCTTCTACCAGACTGTCATAGTTGCTTATGGCTGGTCGATGTTATTATCGACGATCCACGGTCGATTAGTAGAAACGTTGGAGACCAAAAGAAAGAAGATCGATGAGTTATCATAGGGTTTGAGATGATATTGTGTCTACAGTGTCATCAGCTACCGAAACACAACAGCGAGGTAATGGAATGAAACTTGGGTGTTTAGCTGCAGTCTACTAGAGCTTTCAGGTTCTGAGTAGAAAGACATTCCTAACTAGACATTCCTTAGACTAACCACCGCCAACTAGGTTTAATGTTTGACTGCTAGGAACTTGGGTTTTGAATTAAAACAAGAGTTACGTGCTTTCCGACGAGGTTGGCAAAAGGATTCGCCTCTCAAGACTGACGATCCAACTCTCAGAATACGTCGTATGATCCCTCCTCATGTTCTAAGGACGTGCTCTAGCTCACCCTTCCCGTTTCCCCCTCCTGTGACTAAGCTGTTTATGTGACACCCATCTCGGCTTTGTTCCTCGGCTTATAATGGGATATACTACACGCATTCATATTGGTTCGCACGTCGGCTTTCATAAGGCTGATGGTGGTGATGGTGGCAGTGGTGGGGGAGTGGAACGTGGCCCTGCTTCTCGTCAGGCTCGTTCGCGCTGCTAAGGCTATTCGACATACCTGCACAATAACATTAAATTAGCCTTGTGACAAATTGATTATAAATTCCATTTCAAATAGTATAATCAAACAGAATTTGCTCAATTACAAATCATGAGGATAGGTGCATGACGTATGTCCTTCTGATGGCTCCACACTCTTCGTAAGGTGTGGAGTGACTTCATTACCACCTATGGTCTATCGTACACGGTCCTACTTCTACCCACTCACACCATAAAAACGTGCATACGTTTTCGCGTTACTGGTGTAGGAAGTCTGAATTTCTATCGAAGAGAATTTGAAATCAACTGAAAATCTACCTACACCATTCAATTTAGATACATTTTTTGAGAAATCCACGTCTCCCAACGAAATCCACGTTCTTATCCTCATTCATTTCCACTCGCCAGAAACCACTTGTCAGGCGAGGCCTTGTCAGATCTTCTTCAAAGTACATAATCAGCAATATCGTCTTATTTCCTACCTCTACGTAATTCATTTGCCCAGCACCATCTGAAGTGATTAAATGTGGGAGGCGACCGAATCATTAAAAATATCCCCAAGGTCCACCCGCCAACGGGTGATTCGTGGGGCCTAGTTTTCAATCACGATCAATGGACATGAAATTCGGATCCTCCCCTTTGGTTGAGTGAATGTCCTTCGTACGATATAACGAAGGAGAATTGAGCATCACGGCGAATCCACAACTCGGTCCTGGAATGGATTGTTAACCCTCTCCATGGTTGTTAAAAAACATTCTGCCATTGAACTGAGTTCGAGTCTGTACAAAAAACACTCGACTTCTAATATTCACCAATATCACTAAAAATCCATTTAGAAATGGAGGTACCAGGAGCCGCCAAGGTGTGTACGCCTGGGTACGGAAGTCTGGTTCAGAATGATCACAGTTTTCTCTCCCAATAAACGCTACAACTGTTCGAAATAGAGAACCACCTGAAAGAAATCATGTATTTTCTCTATGATCTTTCCTGGTAATTGCCTAATAAGTGTTTCTTCAATCGATTTTTGAGATGTTTTGATTCAGCTGTGGTGAACCAAAAGTAGAACTACCATGATGATATGGTGTGCAACTTGCTCACACACTATTGCGGCCTTAATTTTCCAGACGAATCGCGAGCAAAAATTTCACAGCTCGTTAACGTCCATGCCACTAACAGCCTACTTCTAACTTCTTCTGTTACTAACTACACAACCTGATCCTCAAAATTAGGCACTCTTTTGAAACCATTCAAATTTAATAAAGGTACCTAAGTGAATCCTCAAACGGCGTTTTTCCTCTCTAAAGCAAGTGTAGTAGGTTTTTACAATTCCAGATTAATGAACTACCTAAATGTAAATGAAACAATACTTTAATGGAAATTCGGCGAAGAAAAAGTATTTAACGTATATTAGGTCACTTGATGTGTGTGATATTGCGTGTCTTGTTTTTCCAAAGGGTTATGATTAGCCTCGGTTGTGGGATAAAATGCAAGTTTACGACCTTATGATAACCCAGTTCGTAGAAGCAGCTCATTATATTATAATGAGAAATAAAAAGCACCCGGCAGTGCCCCAGCGTGTGCCATCATAACGAAATTTCATATTATCGGAATTGCCATTTAGGTTTCATTATGTGACGTGATGGATTTCCGTTTGTCTTCCATGAGAGGGAGTCCAACTAAATCACATTAGGGTATTATTGAGTGTTTCTCGGAATGTCAGGAATGCTCCCTAGCTCTCTGTTATTGTATTTAGCCTTATTGCGTTTTACCTAACTTGTCGACCATTTAACTCCACCATTTCCCTCTAGGCGACTCTAATGGTTTCCCGCTTTGGGTTCAATGGGTTTTAGATTGTTATCTCTGCAAACCCCTCGCGCTCCCCAAGACATTCGAGAAAACCGTTTTAGAAACCAACCTTGGTGAAGTCCTGCCGCTCTACAACCGGAACTAGATAACCGAACCCTCATGAACGATTCATTCAACATTCGAGTTTTTCTGGACCTCCATAATTTCCCCTCGTTGTATGAGACGTCAACATGGGTAACGGCCCTCTGGGACATGTTTTGACAGGGTGTGTTCCACTTCGAAGTTGTTCCAGTCCCCTTATAATGTGTTTGTCCGTTTTTTGTTTCAGTTCTTCCTATATTCTCTCTCGTCCCCTTTCATACTTCTCATTCATGTGCACATCCTGCCTCGCTCGTGAAATCGGTGCAAAGTCAGCCAATAAACATCGACGAAGAAAGAAAACTCTGCAAATTCTTGACACAACGGTTTATTATCTTCCTTGTGCAGATCACCCTTCTGTCTATACCAGACTGTGTTGCAAATCGGCACCATACCATATTCTCACCGTACTCATACCATTTCTTTCCTATCATACCGTACTGTACTATACTAAATCATACATACAATAATATACCATACCATAGTCATACCATGTCGTACCAAAATTCGTTTTGAACCCCTTCCCCTTGACGCTCGTGCGTCATAGCTTCTGACACACTAGTTGGTCTCCTGCCAGCCGTCTTCCGTCATACGCTCGTGCGTCATAGGCTCTGACTTACTTGTTGGCCACCTGCCAGCCGTCTTACGTCATACGCTCGTGCGTCATAGGCTCTGACGCACTAGTTAGCCTCCTGCTAGCCGTCTTACGTCATACGCTCGTGCGTCATAGGCTCTGACGCACTAGTGGCCTCTTGCCAGCCGTCTTACGTCATACGCTCGTGCGTCATAGGCTATGACGTACTTGTTGGCCTCCTGCCAGCCGTCTTACGTCATACGCTCGTGCGTCATAGGCTATGACGTACTTGTTGGCCTCTTGCCAGCCGTCTTACGTCATACGCTCGTGCGTCATAGGCTCTGACGTACTTGTTGGCCTCCTGCCAGCCGTCTTACGTCATACGCTCGTGCGTCATAGGCTCTGACGTACTTGTTGGCCTCCTGCCAGCCGTCTTACGTCATACGCTCGTGCGTCATAAGCTCTGACGTACTAGTTAGCCTCCTGCCAGCCGTCTTACGTCATACGCTCGTGCGTCATAGGCTCTGACGTAGTGGCCCGCCAGTCGCTTGTGTTCTGACGTGATCTGAGGGAAAGGGTGAATCAAGGGAACAAATTTTTCCCGTTTCATTCATGTGCCAAAGCAAAGACATGAAAATGTCAAAAAAATATGTAAATAGGTACCTAAGCCCAACTGTAATGTCAATTTTCTGACAATGAGTTTTCGACTATTGTTTTCATACCTTTTTACTTAAGTACTTATTGCAATTTGAGACTGATAATGAGCTGTTTGCAAATAAAAAGTCTGATAACTACTTTATTACATCTTATTAATCTATTTTCAAGTTCCGATTCACAGTTGAATGTATTTTATTTAGATGTCGTAAAATTCGAAAACGATGGAATGACGAAACCTGTCGACTACTGACTCAAGTGATACTGTCGACTTCTAACACATGTAGGTCGACTACTAGTGCAAAACCATGTCGACTACTGAAGAAAATGTTGGTCACTGGTATCGACTACTACCTAGAGCATTGGGATTTTTTACAAAACTTGTTTTTCCCTTTTCAAACCATGTTGAATAATATTTCCCGCTGCCAGGTCTTTTAGGGAAGGATCTTGGGTACACAATGAACAGGTTTGCAATGAGAAATAGTTGATAATAATAATTAATCTAACATTTAGGATCTAGACATTTAGACCTAGTGATCTAGACAGAAGGGTGATCTGTGCAAAGAAGATAATGAACCGTTGTGTCAAGAATTTACAGATCACCCTTCTGTCTAGATCACTAGTTCTAAATGTTTAGATCCTAAAATTTAGATTAATTTAGATTAACATTTAATGTTAGATTAATTATTATTATGAATTATCACTAATTATTAATAAGTTTATCAAGTAGATACCTAGCAAAAGTTATTATAATCTATTGTTAAATGTTAATAATTTGTATTTAATTAATACGATATAATTCTAGGGTTTTTAATACTTTTTAATTTTTCTATAAAAGAAGTATGTACCTACCTACCAACAAACATTCGAAACTACCTTCATTTCCGTAGCACGAAACGTACCTCAGAACAACAAACTCGACATCACTAAAACCATATGATGTTCTAAACAGCTCGTTAGTATGAAAATCGAGTCGACCTGTATTTAATCGACCTGTATTTCAACCGTTTGATTCAAGATCGCGTCGACAGGCTCAACCTTTGAGCCGTCATTGTGAACGAACGGCTGGTCGTACAAAGCTGCGGATGGTCTTAAAAAATTCTACGGAACAAACTCTATCTAAATATGAAATAAAAAACTCTGCAAATTCTTGACACAACGGTTCATTATCTTCTTTGTACAGATCACCCTTCTGTCTAGATCACTAGGTCTAAATGTCTAGATCCTAAATTTTAGATTAATTATTATTATCAATTATCACTAATTATTAACAATTTTATCAAGTACCTAGTGAAAATTATTATAATTCATTGTTGGGTATTAATAATTTGTATTTATTATTTATAATAATTATTATTAATTATTATTAATTAATACGATATAATTCTGGGGTTTTTAATACTACGTCGGTAATAATTT
The DNA here is from genome assembly GCA_963920205.1 of Stenodema calcarata. NCBI lineage: Eukaryota > Metazoa > Arthropoda > Insecta > Hemiptera > Miridae > Stenodema > Stenodema calcarata. Next base: position 18,203,968 of record OY986052.1, on the reverse strand, counting down.
TTCTATAAAAGAAGTACCTACCAACAAACATTCGAAATTACCTTCATTTCAGTAGCACGAAACGCACCTCAGAACAACAAACTCGACATATGATGTTTCAAAGAGCTTGTTAGTATGAAAATGGACCTGTATTTCAACAGTTTGAGTCACGATCGTGTTGTGAGGCACAATCTTTGAGCCGTCATTGTGAACGAACGGCTGGTCGTACAAAGCTGCGGATGGTCTTAAAAAATTCTACGGAACAAGCTCTATCTAAATATGAAATAAAAAACATATCGTTCTATATGAATTTTTCGAGATATGGAATTTTCAAAATTTCAAAATTCGTTTTGAACCCCTTCCCCTTGACCTAGGGTTATGAAAAGTTTCGAGGATCATTGTGGGGCTGGTCCAAACCCAGAAACCAAATTTCGTAATTTTAGCTCAACGCTAACTGGGCAAAGTGGCGCGGACGGCGGACGGCGTACGGCGTACGGCGTACGGCGTACGGCGTACGGCGGACGGACGGATTTTTTTTTATTCGATTTTCTGAATCTACGTATCTTGAAACGTAAACCAACAAATTTTGAGGGGGGGTTAAAAAAATTTTTTCTTTGGGCGATTCCAATGGTTCATTATCGAAGATAATAAACCAAAACATACCGTTTGATGGGAATTTTTCGAGATATGGAATTTTCAACATTTCAAAATTCGTTTTGAACCCCTTCCCCTTGACCTAGGGTTATGAAAAGTTTCGTGGATCATTGTGGGGCTGGTCCAAACCCAGAAACCAAATTTCGTAATTTTAACTCAACGCTAACTGGGCAAAGTGCCTCGGACGGCGGACGGCGGACGGCGTACGGCGGACGGACGGATTTTGGTTTATTATCTTCGATAATGAACCATTGGAATCGCCCAAAGAAAAAAAAATTTTAACCCCCCCTCAAAATTTGTTGGTTTACGTTTCAAGATACGTAGATTCAGGAAATCGAATAAAAAACTCTGCAAATTCTTGACACAACGGTTCATTATCTTCTTTGTACAGATCACCCTTCTGTCTAGATCACTAGGTCTAAATGTCTAGATCCTAAATTTTAGATTAATTATTATTATCAATTATCACTAATTATTAACAATTTTATCAAGTACCTAGTGAAAATTATTATAATTCATTGTTGGGTATTAATAATTTGTATTTATTATTTATAATAATTATTATTAATTATTATTAATTAATACGATATAATTCTGGGGTTTTTAATACTACGTCGGTAATAATTTTTCTATAAAAGAAGTACCTACCAACAAACATTCGAAATTACCTTCATTTCAGTAGCACGAAACGCACCTCAGAACAACAAACTCGACATATGATGTTTCAAAGAGCTTGTTAGTATGAAAATGGACCTGTATTTCAACAGTTTGAGTCACGATCGTGTTGTGAGGCACAATCTTTGAGCCGTCATTGTGAACGAACGGCTGGTCGTACAAAGCTGCGGATGGTCTTAAAAAATTCTACGGAACAAGCTCTATCTAAATATGAAATAAAAAACATATCGTTCTATATGAATTTTTCGAGATATGGAATTTTCAAAATTTCAAAATTCGTTTTGAACCCCTTCCCCTTGACCTAGGGTTATGAAAAGTTTCGAGGATCATTGTGGGGCTGGTCCAAACCCAGAAACCAAATTTCGTAATTTTAGCTCAACGCTAACTGGGCAAAGTGGCGCGGACGGCGGACGGCGTACGGCGTACGGCGTACGGCGTACGGCGTACGGCGGACGGACGGATTTTTTTTTATTCGATTTTCTGAATCTACGTATCTTGAAACGTAAACCAACAAATTTTGAGGGGGGGTTAAAAAAATTTTTTCTTTGGGCGATTCCAATGGTTCATTATCGAAGATAATAAACCAAAATCCTAACTTCCTTCTAAAAGTGAGGAAAAAGTGGTGGCTCCCCTTTTTTCTTGGAAAAGTCGAATCTTTCACAATTTTAACTCATGGGAAAGTTTGAGGTTCAAATCGGCACAAAAATTTCGAACACCAACTCTTTGAGGGGTTTTGTTAAAATTAACATAAACGATAAATTACTTAAATCTAGTTCGAAATTATTTCATGAAATGTAAGAAAATTTCAAGACGAGACCCATTTCATTAAGATCCCTTTTCATTTAGCTTTACCAATGGATTCTTTATGGAGGTGACGAAATTTGTTTGGAAATGCGGCAGGACAAAATCTTGTTCTTGTATTTGCAAGAAATCTCATTAACTGTCTTGTTTGACTTAGTCTTTACATGTTTTTTTCAATAGTTTTTTCTTTCGCCCAACAACAATAAATTGCATCGTGAATGAGTGACTATAAATTGTAATAGTTTTCACACTACGATTTGCTTATCCTCAAATGAACTTATTAAATCGTTACATGTCTCATAACAAATATGATGCTCGTTGGAAGTACTCACGTTTGGTTTTGCTAACATCTGTTAGGTTCGCGCGAAACAATACTAAGTTAGGAGTTCAGTAGTAGGTAACATTGACCCTCTGTGGAAACTAGAAAATTTTGAGACGACGCTTGGCAAAACTGATTAGATCAGCTCTTGTCGTGACAGGGTAAATAGAACTTCGCTCAATGGAAACCTTTCAACTCCGGTTCGAGGGGATGTTTTAGTTTCTCGGACGTGAACAGTTTTCTCCGAGTCGGAAATATCTCAAACGAGAAACTCGGAACTCGAACTTACTGGGCAGATTGATAAGCTGTGATGAGTGGTTGAAATCTCGGTTTGAGGTTGTGATATTGTGGTGAGAGTGGTGCCTATTTCGGGGAAAATCATGAAACATATACAGAGCATAAATATAATATCAGATATTTTATTACTATATATTCTATAGTTGAATATAGACCATCAAAATGTTTGAGTGAGGATTCAAGTCCGTAACCGGTTATATTAACAAAGAGCGTCGAAAGTCCCATCTTTCGGCAACTTCCGGCGGGTAATGAAAGATGGAAACCACCTCGAATAGCACACAGCTTCTGCAGACCTAATATCGTCTTCTCTCCTCGCCGAGTCGATGCAAAAAGGAAGATTGTCCAACTTAATGAGGTAAGGAAGGAGGGTTTAATTGAAGCAGGCCTTAGGACTCCCCGACAAGATCCGTATCGAGTTCCTCGAGCTGTAAGCGATCTGGGCAATATTCCTCTCGAAAATGAATTTTCACCGGTCCGTTATTATTCAAAGAGTGAAGGGCACTGATTAGTTTCATATACCTGAAGGAAGCTTCAAAGAAGAGGAATTTCAAATTGTCGTTTGGTTAAAAAAATGGTTGGACTTGAGAATTTTCTTGTTGTTTCGTGCATTTACATCCCAAGACAGTATATAAAAAAGGACTCCAGGGAGCTCGCTTCACACTAAATGATTTTTAAAGTTAACATTTTATGAAGAATCTGAAATTTGGAATTATGACGACAGTTGGGAAGAATTCCCACAGCCTCACATTTGTGTATTCAAAATGAGCGAGAAAACATCTCACTTGGCAGACCGTTTTATTTTTGGAATTTATGGGTGAACCCCCCTCCCCCCTCACCCTCTCTCCACAAAAGCCCACTCAGCTTTTGGACATTTCAACGCTGAACATGAAGGTGAAGTCAGAATTGCGATATCGCATTCCGTCATCAGCTTAGAGCAGACTAACCATGAACAGTATACCAAGGATCAACCACGTTTCTTCATCTTCAAAGTACTCAAGTTTGAGAACGACATCAGATATCGCAATTCGGACTTCACGATCGTATTCAGCGTGTAAAAACCTTTAAAATGAGGTGTCACTTGTCAGAATGATCCACTTTGGGAACTGAAAATGAGGAATTCCCCCCCCCCCCCCTTTAGAGTGGCCCGATTCTGCTCATCTACGAACTTAGCCTTTCGATTGCCAAGACAGATTTTTTGTGCAAATTTGAAGTTTTTATCTTCTCAATCCTATCGAGAGTTATCGTCTGGAATGGCAGATACTCGTACATAAACATTATACATATATAATGGATAAAAATTTGACAAAAGGAGAATTTGGAAGGAGAGATACACTTAATATACGTAATCGGAAAACTCTTTTTTCCCCATTTTTTATCATTATTATTATTCTTTTTTTTTCATTTATTTATTTATTCCTCTCACCATCACTCCCTTCCTCTCCTGCATCTAAGTGCCCAGCAACGGGTGTTGTCCCTGTACAACCGTCAGGGCAGAATAGTGGACAAAACTACTGTAGTTTTCCGTGAGTTTACCAATTGCGTATATTAAGTGTATCTCTCCTTCTAATTTCTCCTCCTGCCAAATTTTTATCCATTATATCACCGCGAGTGTCTTTGTTTCCACAACCGGACATAATATGTACATTTATATTATATAAATGTAAATATACCTACATATAATTTTTGGCAGTGGATTCAGGATTGGTGAAACGGATTTTGGTATGAAAATGTTTTCAAAAATTTGAGTTTTAAACATTTTAGACGTAGAACAATAGCTACATTTTCGAAGAATATGTGCTAAAAATTTGCTCTATTATTTCTCTATCATTTAGTTTTGAGGGGGGAAATTGAGGGCTTGGGTTGTCATCTTGAAAAGGTTACCGGTTTGGAACATGGTTTTCAATATGTGGGACAATGTTTCTAATATGAGATGTCTCCCAATGCTGCATGGGAGATGAGGTAGAGTTTCTTGTTTGAATTTTTCCTAAAACCTCATACTTATTCAAGTAATAACTAACTGCCCTTCGATTAAACAGCCAACCGATTCATCGGAAACTATCAACAAATATGAAGGGTTTTATGGGATACAGGCAACAACATAATTCCTCCCATTGCAGCTCATACTCATAATTCATCAGGCCGAGTGGCTCCTCCCAAGCCGAGAGTTACGAGTCTTCACGCAGTGTAACCCCGTAACTTAGAAGATCCTGTTTGATGAGTAAAGAAGGGGAGGGGGGGGGGGGTCTCTAGAGGATTTGAAGTTGGCAAGGGAAAGTATGAAAAACCTTGAGGTGTGACAGTGGCACGCCTTAAGTCACATGAAATGGATTCCCAAAGCACAAGGTTTTGGGATGAACGTTCTTTGAGAGAAATCATTCAAATACACTACGAGCAAACTTGAAATCCCACCGTAATCTACCGCCTAGATGTGACTTGAAAGAAGAATTTCGAGGGTACCCGAGAGCTGATTTATTCGGAGTTCAAAGTAACTCTAGAAGAATTAGAGACCACTACAGTCGATTCATTGCCAAACTAGGTTTACGTATCTTACTAACATCGATAACTTACAAACAATTCTGTCCAATTCTGCGAATTCAAACTCTGTTGAGCGGATCTACGAGTATATAAAGAACGTGCAGTACGTCCGCTGCACTCCAAATCAAAAGCAACTGTTGGCCCCTGGGGATCAACCTCAAACGCCAACATCCCTCTCCTACATTGCATACATGTAGAAGTCGCCTTCCGTTGCCAAAGTCTGACTTACAGGAAATTTGTTATTTATTCTCACGTTTGAACCCTTACCGTCTGAGGTTATTTTTTAGACAAATCAGGCATTGTTTGCCATGCTTACCTTCTAGTCATTTCTCACAAACACCTTTCGAGCGTAGCTACTAACTAACTAGTGCAAATAACGCAAACACCCGAAAAACCACACATTTTCTGCCTTTTTCAGATGTTCTGACCTGCGTTTAAGATTAAGTATAATACACGATGTATACACGATCAGTAAGATTATCGAACGAGAAAGGTGACACCGGACCGGTGGACTTTCGGGTTTCTTTGGTACAAAGTAGCTTAAATATTTTGAGCAAATTGGTTTGGAAGCAGGGCTCCATTGGGACCATTTCCACATGGGCGCCGTATGCTTCGGATTTGGATACGTTCCGTATAATACAATCAAGCCATATAGGTTTCAGTATAACGAAGCGGCTTTTACATACCACAATACAGTGTTTTACAACTCGCAAGATCGAAATATCTCTAGGCAAAGTTTTAAGAATGCATACTCAATTTATAGGATAACCGGAAGACTTCGTAAATTGATGCATTTGTATGCGATAGAAACGAATATTTCGAAAAAACGTGACTGATAAAAACCGGGATGGGTATTTAGTAAATAACTTGTCAGTGGGTTGATTAACATCTTTGTATTCGCGATGAACTCGGGTACATCATTATGACCAAATTTCGCCAGCCAGGGATCCCTAAAACTTCGACCATTTCGAAGTTCAATGGAAAACTCTTGTGGAAGACAAGTTGTGAATGGTGAGGTCGCGTCTCATTCCACTACGATGAAACAAGGAATGCCGCATCCTGGCGATAAACACTTGTGGGGGGGACTCGCTGCCTCGACCGTTTGAATATTTAATGAGGTCCTTCCAACAATCTCCTCCCAGCCACCATTCGTGTCTTCGAACAATGCTGTAGACAAGGACAAGTCAGAAAAGGATACGGGTACCGGGTGGTGCGTTACCCTTGGATGACAATATGTTGGGACACCCTAAGCCCTGGAGAAATCATAGAGAGACGGGAAGGAAGACCGGTACAGAAGGGAATGTTCTTCATCCCCTCTCAGACAAACCAGTAAGAACACCAGTGGTCACGTCCCCATAACCGAGATTATGTATTTAGGTATTATGTATCCTATTACATTATATTTTATAGGACGAAAATCAGAGTATAGAGGTGCCTCTAGTTAAAAAATTTCAAACTCAAGTTATGGCCACTTTCTGCATCGATTCCTGAACACAAAGAGACGACTCCGATGACAAGTCAATCACCAATCTGAACGATTAGGCTGAAAACTTTGCTCAAACTTCACCAGTAGCCAGCCTGAGTTTTTCTCTGGAAAAGTGAAAGGATTCAAAACTAATCAATAATAAAGAAAAACAACTATTCATCACAATCAATCTCCTCCATATGAATATATGCTCATGGCGTTGGTGGCTGCGGGATTGGGCAGAATGAACCAAGGCAAAATAAGAATGGTGTCTGCATAATTCCGTTCCCTACTAAGTAGATCGAAACAAGAAATATTTATCCAACATTATTTATGTACCCGTACGATGTTGCAAGCGATGGAGTGTAGAAAACAATTAAACCTAACTGTAGTCTCGATCTAATATAGGGGAGCTGTGTAAACACTAAGTGTTTCTATAAGTCTTATAGAGTGTAGTTGTCAGATAGATGTAGTTAATGAACATTTCCACTCCGGAGGGCACATTGCTCACAAATCACTCAAGAGTACGTACTCATCTCACAGAAGAGTACGTACCTTCAACAAACAAAGTTGAACTAAAGAGATTGACGAGAGCTTGTACTATTTCCTCGGATTCTCCTCTTATTTCATTTTCCTCACTGAAGTTGTACATGTTTATTCCAGTGCAGTGAGACTGGGGAGAATAATCATACTACGTGGTACGATCGGCCAAGCATCCAACCTCACCAAGCCCTCCGAATTTTTCTAAAATGAGCATCAATATTAATGGAACACCTGATCAATTTTATATGAAATAGCAAATGTTTACCTCATCTTGTGGATGTATATGATTATTTTTTTCTTTTTACGCTCTTCCAGCAAGCTTATGATCTCTCATATCCTCAAGGTATCCTTCAGTATCTTACTCTGTCTAACCGGTTAGTTTACTTTAGGTTTGGTTTAGGTACATAAAACACTAGTGGCTAAAAGCCGAGGGAAAGATATGAAGAAACATTTTTTTTTTTTTTTTTTCACAAAAGAAGGACTTAACTTTTTGAATACTTTTATACTTATTTCAGAAATTTGATAGATCTACACCATTTAACGTATCTTTATACACTCGTAATACCCAACCTTTCAATGTGGGCATGTACTGCCCACTCACTATGCAGACGTTATTACCATTTAGAACTCCAGAATAACTGAAAGCAGCAATGAAACTGTATATAACTCCTACAACGTTCAGTGATAAAACTCTCGAGGATTGGAAATAGCCAGCCTTGGAAATTTCCTGCCTTGGAAATATTCGGTAGGAACCTAAGAGTTAGTTCTATTTGCCTTCCCTTGTTTCAAGGTTTATTCTAGGGGGAGGATCGGTTAGGTCTGAAACTCTTAACGTCAGTAATCCTACTAAAGAGGACGGAGCTAAATGAATGCGTTGATCGACCTGGAAGGAGAAAACCCAGGTTCGTTGATAAAGGTCAATTTGAACCTCACTAAAAATTAACCACCCTTCATTACCCCTCGAGAGAGAAAAAGGTGGAGAAAATCGTGGGAATTGGGAAAGGGTTAAAGACTCTCGAATCATTTATATCCCTCCAGACTTCGATTAATGGGATTAATGAGGGTGATGGCTCCAATTAGCGACAACAATTCTGTTTTAAGCCATGGGCTTACGGAAATATGGAACGAAGTTATTTTAACAAGTTACTTCAAGAGGCGGCAACGAGCGGGGCAGATGAGTTGCTCGACGTAAGTTCGGGGAGAAGGAAGAAAATCATGATACGTTTTCAATATAAGAATGATTTTAACTAGGTTTATTTAATGAAGTCAGTAATCTCATTGAAAGGAGCAAGAATTATGAGTGGATCACACTTTTTGGTTTATCTCCTTTGATAATGGACCATTTGAATCGACCAAAAAAAAAAAAAAAAAAAAAAAAAAAAAACAATCCGTCCGTCTGCGCCACCTTGCCCAGTGCTAAAATTATGAAATTTGGGGTAGGGGTTTGTAAGAGCTAGGTGTCTTCAGATAGCCGATATAGTAGTTTAGCGGCCTGCCAATAGGAGAGCTAGGTGAGGCGCTGCGAGAGGGTTGGTCAGTCAGTCAGTCTGTTATGTTATGTTGTGCGGTTAGTTACGATTATGTTATGTTGTGCGATTATGTAGACTCAATAAACTGTTTTAATGTGAATGATTCGAAGTGAACTATTAGTTTAACCTACGAAACCCCATTACAAACATTCAGAAGTGAGATAGTGTGCCTTTCGTGAGTTTCGTGTGTACTCGGTCGGGTTTTTTTTCAACTAGTCAACTACCCTCCGACGTATAGCGGCCATTGTTGACGAGCAGTAACGCGTAAGTTATATTTAATTTCACTTCGGGCTTCGTGCAAGTGTCCTAAGTAGTTGTGAGATCGCAAAATGTCATCGACAGAAAATAAAGTAACACTAGCAAGTGTAAGTCAGCTAAAAGTTGCAGAATTGCGGGCAGAATTAGAGAAACGGAAACTAACTAGGGCCGGTAAAAAAGTCGAGTTAGTAGAAAGACTGAAAGCCGCGATTATTTATGAACAATCAGTGTTAAAAGACGGTGTTGATGACGATTTGGACATTGATGATGAAGAAGACAACGATTTGGACAGTGAGGATGAGGAAGATAACGAGTCGAACCAAAGTGACAAGGAAACTCCGAAGTCGCAGAGGTTATTCACCATGACCTTCAAGGACGTAGAAGGTTTAGTAGCGCCCTTCAGCGGTAAAGGTACTTATGCTGTTGAGAAATGGATCAACTCGATTGATGATTTGGCAAAGGATATGGGCTGGAGCGACTTACACTGTGTCATTTTCGCTAAAAAATCGCTAACTGGGCTCGCCAAATTATTCATTCAAGGAGAACCTCATCTCTCGTCTTGGAGAATATTAAAAAAAGCACTAGTCGAAGAATTTGGCAAGAAATGTTCGATGAAAGAACTACACGATTCCTTAGCCAGGCGTAAAATGGAAAAAGGGGAGACTGTGCAGGAATACTTCCTTCACATGAAGGAAATGGCCAGTCGTGGAGTCATTGACGAGACGTCACTGATTCAGCACGTGATTAACGGGATCCATGACAACGAGGCGTCCAAGGCCATTCTTTATGGTTCCGACAAAATTAAAGAGTTTAGGCTGAACTTGGACAAGTATGACCGCATGAAACGGAACGCTTTGAAGCAGGAAACTACCAAAGATTTGAAGACGAACACGTCCAAGTTTGCACATAATGACGTCGGAAAAGCATCCAAAACTGATTCCAAGGCCAGGAAATGTTTTAACTGCGGTTTGGCTAATCACTTAGCTGCAGAGTGTAGGCGTCCGAAGAGGGACCCCGGATCGTGCTACAGCTGCGGACAGATGGACCACCAAATCAGGGACTGCCCAAGCAGAAGAGGAGCTACGGCGGCTGATCGCTCACCAACAGGGGATCGTCGACATAGGTCGCAGGTGATGCAAGTTCGACCATTTTCTCCGCCTCAAATTCTGAAGGTTCGATTTTCTTTTGATCATGAGTATGATTCAGTTTTCGATAGTGGAAGTCCGATTTCGATGATATGGCAGTCATTAATTAAAGATCACATTCAGATGGAACCAGTTCCAAAAGACCTAAAATTATGTGGCCTAAATAATTCTTTATTAGACATTATAGGATGTTTTTCGGATCAAGTAACGATTGACGGGAAAGGAGAGATAGACCTACAATTTTTAGTGGTTCCCGACAGGACGATGCTTCACCCAGTTCTGGTGGGCAGAAATTTAACCGATAGTGGCCTCATTGAAATCTCAATTTCCGATAAACTTAAAGTAAATTTTATTGATAATGATCGAATTATATGTCCAGAAATTATGAATATAGATGTCATTACTGATCAACAAGATCCGAATATAGACGTTGGAGACTCAAGTACTACTTATGCTACCCGGATGCAAATTAAAACTCTTGTAAATAATTATTTGAACACTCCGAAACGTGACGAACCTGAAACCAACTTCGATTTAAAAATTAATTTAGTTCATTCTAAACCTTTTTATTTTGCTCCACGTCGCTTGTCAGTAAAGGAGAATTCAGAAGTTAGAAAAATAATAGACAATTGGCTATCGGATAAAATAATTCGTCCCAGCAGGTCGGAATATAGCAGCAGAATAATTTTGGTACCAAAGAAGAATGGTGAAATGCGATTGTGCTGTGACTTTCGCTTATTGAACCAAATGACTGTTAAGGATCGTTTCCCCTTACCCCTTATTGAAGACAATCTTGATTCGCTTCGTGGTAAGAAGGTTTTCACATCTTTGGACTTGAAAAATGGATATTTCCATATCAAAATGGAGGAGTCTTCAATTAAATACACCTCTTTCGTTACTCCATTTGGACAGTTTGAGTTTTTAAAACAACCCTTTGGTGTTGCTAACGGTCCAGCGAATTTTCAAAGGTTTATTTCACTAATATTTAAGGAACTCATTGAAAGTAAAAGATTATTAGTATATTTTGACGATTTATTAATTGCTACCGAAACTGTCCAGGAAAATTTGGAAATATTGAACCAAGTTTTTGATTTATTGACTAGGAATAATCTAGAACTTCGCCTAGATAAATGCCAGTTTGTTAAGAGTGAAATTACTTACTTAGGATATCACGTTAATGACAAGGGTATTAGACCATGTGATACCCATATTAGAACAATTTCGGATTACCCTGTCCCCACAAATGTAAAAGAGGTACAACGGTTCATTGGACTTGTGTCCTATTTTCGTAAATTTGTCAAAGATTTCGCCAAAATTGCAGCACCATTGTACAGTTTACTCAAAAAAGATGTTGACTTCGTATTCGATCAGGAAAAAATGCGTGCATTTGAAAGTTTGAAACAAAAGCTAATTGAAAAACCAATTATCGCCATTTACAGCCCTAAGTTAGAAACACAGCTTCACTGTGATGCTAGCACAGTAGGTTATTCAGGGATTTTGCTTCAGAGACAAACTTCGGATAATAAATTTCACCCCGTATTTTATTTCAGTAAGAGAACTACCCCTTCCGAAGCAACTTACCATAGTTTTGAATTAGAGGCATTGGCAGTCAAGTATTCCCTAGAACGTTTCAGAATATACCTTCATGGGATAAAATTCAGTATTTTTACAGATTGTCAAGCCCTTCAACTCACATTCCAGAAAACAGATATTAGTCCGAAAATTGCTAGATGGATGCTTACGTTCCAAAACTTTGATTTTAAATTAGAACATCGCCGTTCCGAAAGTATGCAGCATGTCGATGCTTTGTCTCGTATAGTGATGTTGACAGAATCAGAAATTGATAAGCCTCTATGTGTTAAACAAATAACTGACCCAGAAATAATTAAAATTAGGGAATCGCTGGAAAAGTCGGAATCACCTTATTATGAGTTACGAAATAATCTTGTATATAGGAAATTCCCTGGTAATGAAGTTAGATTTTATGTACCCAATTGTATGAGGAATTCAGTGATCAGTGTTTATCATGATAACTACTGCCACGTAGGAGTGGAAAAGACGTGTAATTTAATTAAAAGGTTTTACTGGTTCCCAAAAATGTCGGAGCATGTGAAAGAGTATATTTCAAATTGTTTGAAATGCGTTATGTACTCTCCACACCATGGGCCAAATGAAGGTATATTGCATAGTATTCCTAAAGGTAATGAGCCATTCAATACAATTCATATTGACCATTATGGGCCTCTGGCTACAACTTTCAGAAAGAACAAATATGTATTTGTCATTGTTGATGCTTTTTCGAAATTTGTAAGATTGTGTCCTTGTCGTTCAACCAATACGAGAGAAGCTATAGCTCATTTGAATAATTATTTTAGATGCTACAGTAAACCTAAGCGTATTATTTCTGGACGGGATACCGGGTTCACATCGGAAGATTTTGAAACTTTTTTGACAGAGAATGATATTATTCATGTAAAAAATGCTAGTTGGACTCCTCAGGCAAATGGACAAGTAGAGCGCGTCAATCGTTCTCTTACCCCAATGCTGGCTAAAATGGATCCACAAAATGAATGGGATTTGAATTTGGCTAAAGTTGAATTTGCTATTAATAATACCGATCATAAATCAATAGGTATGGCGCCAAGTAAAGTGTTGTTTGGTATTAATCAAAATGGAAATATTCCGGATAGTATGTCAAAAATTGTAAGCGATTCGTCTTTAATTGAACGTGATTTTGATTCTATTAGAAGTAAGGCTAATGACAACATAATTAAAGCTCAAGAATATAATGAAAAATATTATAACCGAAAGCATAAAATTCCGATCAGGTATGAAGTAGGAGACCTAATTGTGTTACTGAATAAGGAACATGTACCTGGTGTGAATAGAAAGTTACTTCCTAAATATAAGGGACCTTATGTTGTCAAGACTTGTTTGCCAAATGACAGGTATGTAGTGACAGACCCAGAAGGGTATCAGCTTGGTAGAAATCCGTATGAGGGAATTGCTTCTCCCATTAATATGAAACCTTACTCGGAATTCGATACTGACACCAATGTTTTGTAGGAAAAAAAAAAAAAAAAAAAAAAAAAAAATTATAAATAAATTTAAAAAAAAAAGTGTGTTTACTTAAATTTAAAATTGTTCGAGTTGCTTTTACTAAGTATTTCATATTAATGTTGTGTCTATGCGAATTTATTACTTTTAAGATTACTTAACGTACGGTTTATTATTTCATTTTGAGTTTACAATTCAAGTAAGTTTAAATTTGATGATGTATGTTTCTTCGTATTATTAGTTTCATGTTAGGCTTTACTGAATTCTTATGAATCATTACTTATGCACAGGCACGTCACTTTGATGGCATAGTTTATTATGTTTTATGATCTGTTCATGAAGTTTTGTGAACTATTGATTATGTTTATGAGCGACGAGTAATGTTTTATGAACTTATGATAGTTAATTATGTCAGATGTATCTTATGAGCCTGAAATGTGACAAGAGGAGGATGTTCTCATGTATTGTGTTCTCAATCATTTCAATTTAGATATGCTAGAATGAGGGCATTCTAGGGTCAGAATGGCCGAATTTGTAAGAGCTAGGTGTCTTCAGATAGCCGATATAGTAGTTTAGCGGCCTGCCAATAGGAGAGCTAGGTGAGGCGCTGCGAGAGGGTTGGTCAGTCAGTCAGTCTGTTATGTTATGTTGTGCGGTTAGTTACGATTATGTTATGTTGTGCGATTATGTAGACTCAATAAACTGTTTTAATGTGAATGATTCGAAGTGAACTATTAGTTTAACCTACGAAACCCCATTACAGGTTTGACCAGCCCTACTATGATCCTTGAAAATTTTCATAACCCCGGGTCAAGGGAAGGGGTTGAGAATGAATTTTGAAGCTTTGAAAGCGTCATTTAGATAGATTTTAATTCAGAGAATTGTTTAAGACCATCCTTAGCTTTCTGCGATATGCCGTTAGTTTACAGTGAGCCCTCAAATCTTGAGCCAATGAAATACCGTCAAAATAGCGTGTATCAAACGGCGGCAAGAGGGGTCAACGGTCGTTCTGTAGAACAGCTGATTCAAACAACATTGTTTTGTCCCATCGATTAGCGTTCTGAAATACTTTTCGTGTCTACGGAACGAAGAATATTTCGAAGATTTGGTGGTAGGTAAGTCCTGCTATTATTGGTAGGTACAAGTAGAAGTTGTAAAATTTACAACTAGTTATATAAATGATAAATTACAAATTTACATTCAATGTAAATTTGTAATTTATCATTTATATAACTAGTTTATCAACCATCACTGAGCTAGTTACGACCCCCCCCCCCCCCCAACCACCACTTGTTATTATTGAAGGCAATGATCGCGGAAGTGGTTGCTTTCAACTAGGAATGAGACAGGGCTATAGCTAGAACACGGCTAACCTTGTTATGGTTTGTAAAACTTCCTCCCTCTTCACATAGGTACATGGGCGGTACAATATTGTCCTATAGCGATCGACTTGTGTCTCAAACCATCGTTGATTAAAGGTGAAACGGTAGTCGATATTGGAGCATTGCGTCTGATGTTTCGTAGCCACCACTTTGATCATCTGGATTGGCTCATTTCCCAAGATTAATCCCGCTCAAACAGGATATTGAATCTCTAAGGATGGGAAGCCGTCGATTGAATTGATGAGTTGAAGGGAAGGGAGTCCTTAGGTTTGGTTCCACTCTGATATTAATTTACCAAGTACCTCCTCACATGTCGAAAGCTTTCTATTTGTGCGTTTAAGAAGGCTCCGATTGACATCGCATACAAATCGTGTGCTACGGACGCTTCATGGTGCACAACCTTGATATGATTTCCATATCAGTAAATTATTAATCCCAGCTCAGGTCAGTCGTGTGATCATCTTGAATTTATTGGATCCTCATCAAAGGGATTTTGACTAAAGCGGGATATTCTCCGGACATTATAAGGGAACAAGTCACATAAATTATCAGAAATAGGAAAACTCTAACGTTCGAAAAAGTTAGATCTACGTTATCGTTTTAATATTTAGGTTCTCAGAAAGGGGATACAAAAAGTGAGGTCCGGCATTTTCGAAACGCCGAATCTTCACAACTTTAAATGGGAAAGTGATTAAATGTAAGAAATTTCAATCGATTTTGGTTGAGTGAATTTTTTTAAAGCTTATAATATATAATATATGCTGTAAAAAAATTCACTCAACCAAAATCGATTAAAATTTCTTACATTTAATTATGCTGATATAATTTAAATAAAATATTGACGAACAAGCTATCACTGAACACGTTACTAACACCCACTCCTCCCCTCATTATCCCATGGACCGTCTGTTGGCCTACTCGTACGAACGTCTAGGTACTTGAAGACTTTCAAATATGGTGCAGGCAGCCTAGCGGTGTAGGGTGATCTATACAGAAAAAATGAGCGGTTGTAGACGAAAAGTGAACCGTTGCAGCGTTTCATCTCGCGCGTAAAACTTGTTTGGATTTGGGTTTTATTGTTGACTTCATTTCCAGGATCTTTGAGATTTTTTTTAAAGTATTTAACCATCGCAAACATTAATTAATTATTTCTTCCGTAAAAAACGAGTTCTTCAAACGAAAATAAATTTACTCAAGCACGCAAACCTCTCGGTTCAGCATATAGTTTTCCAATTAAATCCAGTGAAGTTTCATTCACATCGTTGGTTTTGCTGGGAGTAAAATTAGAGATTTAATTAAACCTTGATACGCTGAAGGATGCGACTGGAACGTGGTGAACTTTACAATACAACTTTCGTTTCGAAAAGGCTTGTTACTTAATGCAAAAAATTATACAGACGGACCTCGGGTTCAGAAGTATAAAGAAAGATTACCACTCTTTGGAGTCCCCTCGGGTTTTCTTCTTTGTTCCAAATCTACGTTCAAAAGTAGATGTGAACGGATTCAAAAGAAAAAAATGAAGAAAGTTTTCTTTTTCCGTTTATCAGGTTGAACGAGGGAAAAGTTTCAAGGCACACAGGGCATACATCGCATTACTGAATTGAAAGGGGGAAAAATAACTTGAAAAATAAATACCAAGAAAGGACTTCGCAGTTAGAGGGGGTTTTGCATAACAGTTTGAATAAAACTCCGCAAGAGGATGAGGGTTGGAACGCTGAGGCGGATCTAGGTAGCGACCTTCTAGTCCTCGGTTTCTACAGGGGTACTGCTGAAATGTCCTCGGAATTGAGCAATGTTCGCATAGAGCATCAAACTACCCTCAACAAATTATTTATTGTGAATGTAGTGATCAACTGAACGAGAAAGGAGTTTTTCCCGCTCAGATGCAGAGAGCGTTTGATGTATTACAAGTCATGGCAAATATATGAGTCAAGTTGGAATACATTTAGGAGGCATCAGATGTTCTTACGCAAACACACGTTTCTTTAGAGTGATAATCGGGGCTCAGAAGGTGATCCGAGATCCCGGAACACCTTTTTCTCTTTATGGAACTCTCGTGAGAAGTCTAGCAGGCCATTCCCGAGCCCTCTACTTGGTGAAACAAGGGAACAACCGTCTCATCAATCACCCATCACCCGCACTCGGCCATTTAGGTGGGCCTTGCTCACACAACTTCCCTCCACCTCCCTCCGACCAATGCTTTCACTTCGACCAGTGATTTCCTTTTTCCATCGCGTTCTATTCTCCCGTTCTTTTTTTCACCTCCCAATTGCAGGATTTCCCTATCAAAAACATGTCAACGGTCTATATCGATTTTCGAAGACAGAATAGTAACCCTGACCTTACTTGTTGGAGGCCTATCCGATATCGAACAGTGATCAATATCGTTGCATGGATCCAAAACATGAAGGTCGATGGGGTCGAGGGACGTCTTAAAAAACTACTTGAAATTTCATGAAGCTAGATCGGGCAAATAAGATAGGTGGTCGAGTTCATGGGTGCCTTACAGTGCCGAAGAATTGCATATACGAGTATATATACGATCACATTGTTCATACATGCCCGTATCTCCAACAGTAAAGTTGAGAATTATGTGCGGCGGTTGCTGAAATGGAATCGGGTGAGCAGTGTTGCCTTGAAATATTTCATTGCAACCTGCCAGGCATCGTTATTCTACAACTAACCCGGAGTGATATTGTTTATGGTTTCAACGCTGTTTCTGGGTAACCTTATAGGTTTCATCGCAGCCGCAAGAGTAGCTGAATGTAGCACTGTAACTCAACTCTCAAAATGACCCTTCTTCAACATAATACAATAATAATTATTGTACTATGTTATTGTTATTGAAGGGTTTAAAGGAAAAAAATAACGTTAGAGGGTAAATACCATAACATTGTATAGGTGCCTCCACTAGGAGGCTTTTTCTTTAAAATAATAATATCTGATAATAATAAAATAAATAAAATCATAGAATAGGTAATTCATAGTTTTAAAGTTCCAACATTTCATCGATGTTCCGAACTTCAATAGTATGCTAGGTACCTAACGTTCTGTCGTTTCTTACCACATGTGCACAATGCCGTTTTTTCGTTTGCACGAAAAACCTTTGTTGTAGAGGTTGATGAAAAACCCGTATATAGGAATAGGAAGTGAAAGTACGTAGACGAATGGGGTGATGGAGGGAACAACAAAGGGCACTGATACCCTTTGAATATCGTTTCTCCACGTGTGGAATTCTTTTTTCCGTGTAACCTATGTTGATAAATATAAATCGGACCGTCGACAGAATTGCCGGCTTTATTTTCGCTGAGAGAACGAAATACTTTTCTTTGGTGAATGTAGGAAGGAAACAGATGAAATACATACAGCAAGGATGCTTTGACGGTTGGTTGTAAATAAATACAGAAAATGGCTACTCACCCCATACGAGGGTTTTTAGGAAGGGAATTTAGTATTTTTATCGAGGAAAAATTGAGTTTGGAATGTGCGTTTAACTGTCCGTTGCCAGATCATACTTTCAGATCACACAATAATTTTTGTACACAAATAGTTCCCATATGGAGGGGGGGGATCATGTGATCTTCCAGTGAAATATCTTTCTTTGAATAATGGTCACTCCTACTTCAATCTCTTCGCCGAGCACGTTTCATTTCACAATCCTTCCTATAACCGTCGACTGAAGCGGTCCTCATCTTTTATCGTTCCTCCCTCGCCTCTCCAAACTCAAATCCCGATCCATGATTGGCTTCGTACGCTCCGTTGGGAGGGAAAAAATAAAGTTGGTCAGGACGACAAATAAAGCTCCTCCTCCCCCACTTTTTTTCTTCCAGGTGAATTGGATATTTTGGTACGCGCTATTTTCCTTTGTCAAACTTTCTAAGCTCGCACGTGTCGGACATACAAGATCAGCGATACCAAGAACACCAACTTGGTCTTCCAAAAACTGTGCAAGTTACTCTTCAGATTACTTTGGGGTTGCCTTATGAGTATCGACTGCCGTTGAATATAAATTACCTGCCCTATGTGATAACGTAAATTACTGGTTTGCGTGAATGGTTTTATTTGTTTCAGCCCCTTACACCCCGAATCAGTTCATGATGGAAATTCAGTAATACTCCAGCTTTCTACCAACTGAAAATATGCACAGGCTTTCAAGGTTTTTCAATTGGAACAAAATGTCTTCAACCGAATTGAATTGACAAAATTCCATGGTTTCAGAGAGTCTCGAGCATCACGTCAAGGGTGGGTGTGAAGAGTACGAATAATTAAAATGTGGACATTCGTATTATTTGTCAATTTCAGCTGGCTACGTTCAGTTACATTAAGGTATTAAAGATGGAAAACCTTGGAAACCTAGGATTACCTTGGAAAATGGGTTGAACGGGCCAAGTTGGGATAGTGCAAAAGATTCATTGGGCCTGGAGCCTCGAGGAACGACCCGTTCTGAGCGATTCCCTCCGATTAGGCTCACCATTGTGAACAGAAACTAACTAACCGTCAACCAACTAATTACCATATCAGGGCGAAGGGATTGGAGAATAGAAGGCAGTGAAGAAGAGTGGGGGAGGAGTGAGAAGGAAGGCCTGACAAGAACCGTACAATCTTCCCTCGACGGGCTTCTTATATAGGAGGCGAAATCTCTCGCTCCCAAAGGCGAAACTAAAGGCAAATCTCAGCAACCGCTAGAGACCCCATTTTGGTGTCGCTTGAACATCACGGCCGTCACATTGACTGCCTTCCCGTGACTAGCGGTGAAATTATTTCTTCATGTTTTCTCTATGTATTCTCACTGGTCTACCTTAATCTACTCGTAAAAACCACTGGGACTGGCAGTTCTTACAACTTCCAGCAATTCCGAAATAGAAACGGCCGGCATAGCATTCGAGTTCGACGACGTTGCCAGATTGATGTTTATTTGAACGGTAGGAAATAATAAGGGATCATCTGAAGCATTAATTGATTCACTTACAGCCCTTACAGCCACAACAAACGCCATAAGACAGACTCTTCTGACAGTTGTAATCAACCTTCCAATTTTCAAGACGAACAATCTAGAAGCTCTTGGATCATTCTGAAGGGGTCGTGAGAAGGAGTTACGGGACCCTTCAGAAGCTGATTGAGTGAAGGAGAATAGGGGTAAGGAGGCTCGCGGCATCAATATGGAGATCACAGTGCAAACCAAGCCCTCCGGTTAATGGGGTTGGTCTTGTCTGTCGGAATTCCGGAATGTCGGAAAAGGTTGGGGTTTAAAATTGAGGAGTACATGACGAGATGGGAAATCCTCCTAAGCCGAAACTGAAAACACCTCTCGTTAATACTTTTGGTGTAGAAAAAGCGAAGCCTGGAGGTTTCCCGATGGATATATATTTTTATTTAAACTTTTATCCAGCAATGTTCTCCCTCCTTTTTGAGCCAAAAGAGAGAAAATCTACCTCTGACTGAAAGTTGGATAACATGGACCAGCGTCCATCAAAGTGCTAGTGGGATCGTTCCCGGAGGTTCCTTTAAACTAAAATGGCTGTATTTGTTTTGTTTTTTTTTTTTTTCCTAAAAATGCTCTCTCATACTGCAAAACTCCGGTAAGCGTACGTTTGCAGATGTTTTTATATTCGTGAAATGGCCCCTCAAAATTTTTCCTCGTCGGCTTATTATTGAGTTGTATCAAAATTAACCTTCGAGCCACAGAGTGGTCGCCTCGTCATGAGTTCAAATTTGATTGCAACATTCAAAATTCATTAAAATTTTTCTATATTATAAATAATAATTATATATATATATGTTGAAGCGAAATTTGCTGCTGTTGTTATCGAGGTTCGGTCAGAACCTGACCGAACCTCGATAACAACAGCAGCAAATTTCGCTTCAACATATAATATCTACGGTCGATATCAAGAACTCCATTATATATATATATATATGTGTGTGTGTGTGTGTGTGTGAGCGTTACTAGCGTTGTTCAAGCTGGCTTTGTTCAAGTTGGCCTTTGTTCAATGCTAAAGGTCTTTGTTACAATGCACATCCCGATGGAGATAATTGGAGATAATTGAAGACAAGCTACATTCATGTTTGTTGAAATAGTCTGTTAATTTCGTTGGTATGATGGCAACGTTAAATTTCTCAATGAAATTTACAATGTTTCCATGAAAAATGATAACTATTGATATTTTGAGGGAGTTTTGGATGCAGATGGTTTATGCAGAGGTGGTCCAACATGCCCGCCTTCTGAATATTCACTCGTCGAGCGCTCCCATCTGCCAGTTACAAGTTTCTCGGCTTCGCCCAAACCGATACTCGCTTATCACACTAGACTAAACCCACTCCAAGTACATCGGGTGAATGGTAGAAAAATAACGGAAAATAATGGATGGGTAGGGTAATTTCGCTGAAATGGAATAATGGTTCGGATTACATTGAATCAAGCACAAGAGAGGCACTTCAGGGACAAATACGCGGTAGTGAAAAGAGCCGGAGTGTTATGGATACAAATGACCACACCCCCATCGATGAGGCTTGAGAAAAAAAGGGCAGCACAACAATGTGGACATTTGCTCTGTGTTTAGCGTTTTTTACTGGATTTGATTCATCGGTTCTGTCGTACTGTTCACTGAGGTTCAAATATAACTCCATCACACTGTAGAGAGAACAAGTTTCAAAACTTGCGAGAGAATCAAAACGGTTTCCAGTGTTTGATACTCCAGTGCTTTAAAAAATGGTGGAACTGATCATAACATCTAAACATTACTGCGAGGAGATTTCGTGGGGAAGAATTTCAGGAAATTATGTTTATATTGCTCCATGACGTTTACATCCCTTCGATCTTATCTCTTGAATATTAAATATTGTAGGAATCCACTACAAAAATCAACAAAATCATGTGTTGATGTTTGTTGATGTTTTGTTGACTTGTACAAAAATCTTGTTATTGTGTTCTGGTTTTTGAACTGAGTCGGTTCCAAAAATATACAAGTTGTTGAGTTTGAAATAGTGTTGGATTTTATAATATTATTCGTGCACTATCCAGGTATGATTGAAATCATAAAGTTGGGGCTAAAGGGTTTGGCTCACAGCAACTCACTAAATGAAAATGTATGACCGTTGAATGATCATTTGGCAACAGTTCATTCGCATAATTAGTATATTATAGTAGTATGTATTGAGTAATAAATCGTTCATTTTCTATGGAAAGGTGTCAACTCTGATTTTCTCGTATTAAGACAGCACCGGCCTTCACCTTTGCACAGTTGAGACCACTTGCACGATGCTTCACCCCTCATACAAACCATTTATACATTATTTCCCCTAACGTCATAACCACATTTTCCCAAGGAACATGGAAGTAGAATCAGCCGAGACGAAGAAGTACCGCGTCATCCGAAATATATTCCCCTGCCCTTCTGTATCCATTCTACCGTTCCTCAGATCAGCACCCCGTTTCCAGTAGAGCGGTGAAACCCTTACCAATATCAGATTGAGCGAGATGTCATCGACGGATGGAGGCAACCGGTGGGGAAAAATGGTGAGAGTGTGGCAGTCTCCAAGGGCACTTTTATATATACATGTATATAACGAGTAGGGATCTTCATCATTTTATCGAGAATTCCTGCTTCTCCTGACGTAACTGGCCTTCTCGCGGTGGAGTGCGATTTGACGAGGGAATAAAAGGAATTGAAAACTGCTTCTTGTGGCGTGGGTATCACGGAACTGTCAATATGATTGTTCAAACATGAATACATTGAAAGTAGCGAGTCATCATAGGAAATATTTTTGAATTCTAAACGATTGGATCATGGCCAGTGTATCGGGGTCAACTGTGAAAACCGAGGTTGCCTGGAAACGTCCCTAGCTTTCTTCCGTTCGACTGCACAGAAATGGTTCCTTTCGTAAAGTTGAGAAAACTCGTTAGCGTCTTGCTTCCAACCTTCTGGTCGGGTAAATATACATTCTGTCAAAGCTGAAGACAAGCATTCGTTAGCTCGACATCTGTTCATCGAGTTGGGAGAAGTTGAAGTTGGATCCGAGTCAGGCATTGTTCGCACGTTTTTACTGGGCGTCTTCCGTTGCCGTGGACTGATTTAATAAGGAGCTCCCCGTATTTTCTTCCCCAATTACTCCCATATCCGATTTTTTAGATTCCAAGTTTGGCGCAGAAACGAAACGATAATGGACATGTTCGCGTCTACTAACTGAACAAATCAAATCCTGAACCTCCCAACCTGCAAAGCTGGTGGTTAGGCTCACCATCACCGATTGAGGACCATTAGAACTTAATAATATGGCTATTTTTATCATTCTTAGTAGTTCCTCCCAAACACACATTCAAATTACTAAGTGCCTAAGCACTGCTACAGTGTGGTGGTGGGACTGAATGTGAATCAAGCAGCTTGAATGAAAAAAGTATGTGATACGTATATTTTCATGAACTTACATGAGTTGAGTGTTGTACCACATTGGTTATTCAAATGAATGGATTTAAAATGCATTGATATCTGCAGAAAACATTACGATGAATCTACCTATGGACTGAACTCGGTTTATTAGTTAGGGAGGTTGACAGAAGCCTTCTATCCACCGTTCGTTGACAGTCTCACCCTTCCCCATCAAAAGCATAAACGTCAATTCGGAAGCTCTCAGATGTCAGCTCTACCTTTCCTTCAGTCATAAATAATTAGCGTCATATTATCAGTGAGCTTCCAATTATAAGTCCTGACCGTAATTAATCGATCGGTTTTTAGAAGATCAGAGGTCGGAGGAAATTAGTTCCTGGAATTCCAGCATTCTACTTGACAGCATTCATCTGGTTCTTGCTGCCAAAATGGAATTGACTTCGTATTTCCTGGTGGGCATTGTTAACTTGAATAATACAATTATGTATTATAATGTGAACAAATTATATCTTAACAGTCAAACTCAATTAAAATATTCGATTGATGACAATGAGACTATGTAAATTATTCTGTAGTGAACCCGAATTCAGATTGATCGAGAACGCAAAATTTGTTGAAATCATTAAACCTGTTGGAATTTATGTCAATTGAATTTTCTTAGGGATTTGTAGAAACGAGAGTCAGGGATTTAGTTCCTACATTTGATTATTTTATATTGGGTAACTATAGTTTGTGCGGTACAAGGCGAAGTAGAATCAGGATCAGAGAATTTTAGTATGGTTGAATCATCTATCGATTTAACTTAGATAAAATGCATTGTTGTAAATAGTCAGCAAATATATGAACGTATTCGTTGAGTTTCTTAGATTCTTCCACATAAACGTTACTATTAGGAACTTGCAGCCACTAATGAAAGACCTAAAGTAAGCCTGCTATGGACACTCCTTTAGAAAGCAATGACCTGCAAATATACGGCTGCAACTCGGAGAAACAGCCATCACCATAAGAGAAAACGGTCTTTTGATGGAAAAAAAAAAATCACAAAACTTTGGACGACTCTGAACAAACTGGGCGAAAGCAGCGAACTGAACTGGGGAAAGTGAGTTGGGACACATGAAACTTCCAGAAGGTAACTTGGCCAAGTTGCTTTACAGGTCACGAATTACCAGTTAATGAACGTGGAAAAGAGAAAGAAAAGAGTAGGTGGAACAAATCCTGACCGGTGTACTCTGAGTACAAAGTTGCTGTCCTGGAAGGAGGTGTAAATCATGATGACATCTGCATGGAACCCATCCGCACCAATGCGCTAGAATTCGAATTGTTCAGTACACGTACTTCCCAACAGCAGATACCACGGCATTGGCGGATTGGTAACGACGGGAATTCATCCTAATGCACCACAAGACGTACCTACTTTCAATATTGAAACATCACTACAACATTTATCAATGTGAAGTAATCCGTATTGACCGATACATCTACAAGTATCTAAACCATATTTGGCCCATATAATGGTTCACAGCACCACCTTTTGACAGAAGGAATTATCGAAGAGAAAATGCAAGAGAGGAAGAAGCAAAAACGAAGGAGACACTGGGTTTAAAAACATGCTAATGAGGCTAATGAAATGCTCATTATAAATTCTCTCGATGATCAAGTATTCTGCTAAGTTGATAATAAGGGCTCCTTCAGTCGACATTCTGTTACCAGGGTAAATTTTGAGGATGCAAATGAAACCATTAAAATACGTTTCACAATGATGAACTTCAACTTTTTTTTAACGTACTTCTCTCCAGTTTACATGAAGGATATTTGGCAAATAACTCATAAGTAGATGATTAGCTGAATTTGGCTAGTTAAATTTGGAATTATTCAGTAACAATTCCTAAGTATCCTAATAAAACAGCTTGTGACGTTAAATCAAAGGAAATAAAATACATCAACTCTACATCGTGTCCATGGCCTGCCCTGAAGACGAATAGGGGTCTATTCTTGTGTGGCAGACAACTGAAGAAGTTTCTAGTCCGGTCTAGTGCGTTGGTGCGATACATACCGAGCGGATTGAAATGAGATTTACCAGGTCAATCCAGGTTAAGGTTTACCATAAACAAAATTAGTTTATTTGGGTTACCTTCATTGAAAAAAAATTTTTTTTTCTCAAATATTTTAAATTGTTGTTAACGATCGTAATCATACCCTATCTCACTCTACTTGTGACGCGGGAAATGCAGTAAAATTATAACACTTGAGTACGTTACTGTTCCATGAAGATACCTATTCACGTTTAGGTAATGTAGTCAGATATAAAGTGTAAATGAACTACAATCAATCAATATCAACCGGTCAGACTGATTAAACTGGCTCTTGATTCATTAATATTTCTAAGGGCTGGGTCGACAAGTCCACCTGAAAAGGGGGCCGGAGAACAATAATTGAATCATAACTCGGGAAGATCCGTAAGTACAGATCCTTACTTAGTTCTGTACCGAAACGTTGTCTGAGAGTTAACTACACCAGCGGACACAAAGGGTTTCGGTGAGGAAAGATGT
The DNA here is from genome assembly GCA_963920205.1 of Stenodema calcarata. NCBI lineage: Eukaryota > Metazoa > Arthropoda > Insecta > Hemiptera > Miridae > Stenodema > Stenodema calcarata. Next base: position 18,178,396 of record OY986052.1, on the reverse strand, counting down.
CGGGACCGAATGGGCTCCTGGATGAACGCTCCCGCTCAGCTCCCGATATTGAATTACGAGTATAAACCGCATCACTTTAATTACAAAATATGACTTTGACGCGGCCCCAGCGACGCTTAGAAGCTGTGGTAATTAGAAGCGTGAAACGGCAGCTCCCTCTATCCCTTGACTCTATTTCCCGAGTGAAAGACATTCATTCTTTCCTCTCATAAATATTACTGTGCAAAACCTGAATCATTGTCCTCCATCGAGGAAAAAACCGCGCGTAATATACGCCAGCGAATGTTGTCGCAAAAGTGAAATCCCACCCTGGTGAAATACTAAAAACATTGCAAGGAAATTAATGGACTACTAGCAACGCCCGCTCGCTTTGCTTGCTCGTCCAAGTACCGGTTTCACTCGCTGAATATATACATCTCTTACGAATAACTTATAGCCCGTATATACACCATGGATGACCCATCGCGTTCGCCTGGAGTTACAAATCATCCCTGTCAACTCTCGCTCGTCAACCCCCTCTTCTGAGTCCCTCAGAGATCAAACAAATTCTACCAAAAACAATGTGGAAATTCGTACCAATCATAGTTTCAAATACCTGCTATTGATGTTAAATTATACACCAAGTGCAGTTCCAGGGCAACCCGCGATGGAAGTGGAGCAAGCTCCTAACGTTCCATCAATTGAAATGAATCAATTTTCCATGTTCTCTGTTGGTGCTCTGAGTTGGCTCCACAGCGGCTTAAGTTCTTAGGGTCTAGATTAAGTAAGTAAAGAACATGTAATTAATAATTTACTATCAGGAAAAAGTAGGGTAGAAACCAAAATGATAGGCTCTCTTTTTCTTTCTTATCAGCATAAGCGTAAGACCAGGTTGTTGGAAGAGGCTGGTTTAGTTTAATTAGAAGAAAAGTTATTTGTTTATATTTTTTGTAGTCGTATTTATCTGAAGGTGTTTCATCTTACTCTTACTGTTTGGAAATATAATATTTAATTCAAGTTTTGTATGATGGGCATGGCCCATGCATTGAATAGGCTACGCCTTTATCAATAAAGAATATTTTCTTTCTTTCTATACATAGTGCGACGTAGTTAACGTAAAATATTTCACCTCTCCTCCTATAATGCTTAACGTGTAGCATACATTACCATAATTTGACATTACTTAACAGCGTCCTATCGTACATCCAATCTGGATCGGTAAATCACTCTTTATTATTCCGTCGCCTTCCATAATTATGTAATAAATTATTCACCCTTAAAAGTGAGGGTAGGTAATCAGTCGGGTGATACGGCAATCCCACTCTTCATTTTCTGCACAAAATAATTTTTTCTCATGCCCTAAAAGATAAGGTATAGAGTGAGTGCCTTGCACCATAAAAAACAGGTACCAAATATATAGACTAACGTTAGTCTATATATTTGGTACCTGTTTTTTCATGGTGCAAGGCACTCACTCAGCACCTTATCGGTACATGGTCGGCCTACCAAAACCGAACGTATAAATTACTCGTATATTGATTTTTATAGATAACGAACCCCAAATATGAAAAACTCACAATTTTAATAACCTAACATTTGGTCTTCAGTCAAATCATTTGGCAATAAAAATAATTGTGAGTTCTTTCTATATTTTCGTGTTCGCTATCTTTGTCAAACCTTTTACCCTGAAAATTGATCTACTGTAACAAGTATATTTATATTATGTTGGATACATAATAATATCGAGTCTATTATTGTCGTTGTAGTAAATTGTAAAAACCATGGTGATTTATTGTATTGTAATTCATCAGTCGTAAAACAGTTTCGATTGTACTCCAGGAAGGAAACACATTTGATCAAAATGATGATGAGATATGCCATAAGTACAACGGTGCCACCGTGGCATTCGATTGATGTTTTACATTAAAGAATATGACAGGCTGAATGAACCTTATTACCATCCTTTCCCTCGCTATTTTCAACGTATATAACATATTTGACATTAATTATGGTCTCGCACCGGTCATTCAATCGAGCGAGGTGTGAATCACTCTTGATTATTCTGTTGCCATCAAAAATTATATTCCTTCCATAGCGTGACTAATGATTTCGAGGTGAATGGGAAATATAAACTACGCCACTAATGATGATCATGATTAATGGGGTTTCTGCTTTTTTCGTTGGCAGGTAGCTATAAAACCGAGGGACAAAGGCTGCCTGGGACCGCCTGTGATTACCAGTTCATCAATGGGAACCATTCAAATTCCCATACTAAAGGGAAATTCTATTCGCCTCAGTATCCGAGTAGCTATCCCAAGAACAGCCGGTGTACCTATCGATTCAAAGCGAAGTGAGTATGATTTTTACTGCGAAATTTTTAATTTTCACTAACTGTCCCCCTCACCCCTGGCCCTCTTCACGGTAGCTTTGTGAGTAGCTTTGCTGAAGCTGCCTGTACCTAGTAAGTTGTTCGACTAGTTTGAACACTGTAAAGGGACGGTTTGAACTATTAAACCTTACATCGTCTCAATATGCATGTCTAAAATGCCTATTTGATCAAAGCTGCAGTGTAGCAAAGGACATTGGAAACCTGTCTGAGATAACTCAGTGAGTATGTCTTCTTCATGAGTGCGACAGTACAAATTGATATAATTTATTCGTACTCGAACTTTCTAAAACCACTAAAATTATTAAATATATCTCTTCGATCTATCAAGATAGGTGACGTTCTATACCGATCAGAACTGTCGATCCGCCAGTTTAACAAGCCAGTTATCAACTTTTACAAGGGCGGGAAAAGAGGAGAAAACTTGGGATAAAACCACCCCTTCATCAATAACCTAATGACAAATTTCCGGCCGTAGTAAAAGACGGCCTCGGAGAAACTAGGGGAAAAGTCACAATGAATCACGCCAAAGTCTCCGACGCTTCCAAAAGGTAACAAATGATTCTCTATTAGATACAAGTCCAATCAGATGGTCTTCCAGGATAACCTCACTCTCGAATAACCTCATTAGCGGTTTTCCCTTCCGGTGTAACCTTTTGTTAACTTCTGCTCAACCCCATCGAAAAAGGGTTTTCCGCTCTCTGATCTTTTGTATTGATGAAAAATCGACCTCTTTTTTATCTCATCGACTCCCCCCTCTCCCTTTTACCTTCTTTAATATATTGGTCGCGGTTTGGGAAACCCGCAACACAAAGCCTACAGGTTTTTCTCCACTGCCTTTATTGGGTTCTTGGAAAAACTGTAGGGGCCTAGGACCCGTAGAATCGTTCACTTATGGCTCCGGTCGTATCCATCGTTAGGGCGTTGTTTTTGTTGTGACGGGCAGGGGACGCCACACGGGCCTTATGAAGAAACACGATTGATAAACTTTTTTTTAAACTTACACTATGCTCTATTTATTTAATACTCACAGATCTCCCATGCGTTGCCGCAGGGGAAATTTTATTGCCACTTGAACGAAGATAGTAGAAAAAATGTTTAAAGAATCCCCTACCTCACTACATGTGTTTGGATGCTATTCGATGGGATGTGGGTTTGTCGTAAGCGGCTACTATTGATATTTTGAGTGTATGTGTAAGCAAGAAACATATTCATGAAATATTTCGTATAAATCGGTGGTATTTTCCTACCACAGGAAACTAAATCTCTCATGAAAACCAGACTGTTCGTAAGCAGATATCTAAATGGAAGGGTAATTTAAAAAAATACAGATCAAAGAAGACCATTGAGTAAAATACTTCAGAATCATGAAAAATTGAGTAAAATAAGGTTCCATTTGAAAGGAGTGTCTTACCCTAAATATACAGGCGTGGGCAATGTTACACTCATACATAATGCAACACTGCTAATAAATCAGAAGATGAGTATTCTGATCTTAATAAAATCAAAGTATATCAGCGTGCTAAAACTACAGCTCCAATTACTGTAAACATATGACGTGCCACGTACGGAAAAAACCACCGTAGCTACCTTTGGGGACGATACAGCTTCTCATAATTGTTATTTCACCTTATTATTGCGCGATCCAAGAAGGCTGTTCAGATCTGTTCTCTATTTTCAGGCCTCGAGAACGGATACGCATCATATTCGAAGAACTGAACTTCCAAAAAGGAGATGTCAGGTATGTCAATTTATACAACGTATAACTAGTAATAATTGTAAATTATACATGTGATACATCACGTAATAAATTAGATGATAAAATCTAAGATTACGCTATACCTAATATGAGATTGAACAATTATTCGGATGATCAAATACTTGGATGATCAAATTACTTGATCAATGTTCATGTATGTAAAAATGTGCGAACAAAAAAATTGATATAGGTATAGTCGATACGTGGCCATATCAATCGTAGAAATATATTAAATATATTAAATACCTACCTATACGTCTATAACTAAACACCTATAACTAAACACCTATATATAAAAATATATTATTATAAACTACTGCATTGTAACAGTGCGTCTGTACCTTTCCAACTCTGGTAGCTAATTTTCCAACTGAGTGCGGAGATTTCAGTGGGGGCTCACTAGCTTTTCTCGTCTAATCGAGTGGAATATCGGTTGGTAAGTTCACTCGCCCGTGATACGTTTCCATTTATGGGACTTATCATTTGTATAGAGAGAGTACGGGATTGGAGTACGATCAAAGCTCCTTCATCCCACTGATTCAAAGGAAATTTAAAATAATGTAGTCAAACAGGTATACGCCTAATTGTAAAAGGAATTAAATAAAATACTGTGTATGCCAAAGGTTGATAAGGTTTAAAAGAAGTTAAATACTGAATGCATGATTGTTAATGAAGTTTATAGACGTACATTCTCACAGATGTACGTAATAACTAAGCATGAATTTTTTACTTGTAACTGTAATGGCTGCTTTGTTATCAAGTGATTTATAAGTATGAGATTCAGCGACATTTTCCGAATTGAATTGTAGAGGGAAAAAATAAAAAATAAAAATTAGGAAATTGCATAGTACTGACTTAAAGAGGAAGGTTTCGAATACAGAGTAGAAAGTTACCATAGTTTTCATTATATCGTAGCCACAATGCATATTTTTCATCTTCTTCCGTTTCTTTAGCACTAGACTTCTTCCATTCGCTTCGGTCGGGGGTGATATTGCCGTCTCTCCCCGCTTTACCGCCATTCACTTTCGTGCGGAGTATTGCCGCCTTGAACCTCAGATGCCGAGAAGGGGAGCCAGGAAATCTTTCATACACTATTCATACGTCCTTAAGAGCCCACCAAAATGAAAAAAATATCATTTTCTCTACCGCCAATAGAAATATTACTCCAACGAACATAACCTCGGCGAGTATTAGAGAACGTGTGGGATCATATGTGGTACGTGTGGGAATGTCTGTAATACTAATAATTAATGTAATGCACCAGAAAAGCGCATGTTTTTTTTCGATTGGGACTCTTCCTGATTTAAATGTATTTTTTGAAATCTCAAAATTGTCGACAAAACAATTTTTCATTATTTGCTTCGAACACATTTGCTTCAGAAACAGAGAGTCATAACATCAGTCTATTCTATGATATACTATATTCTATGCGCTTTGAACCAACAGCGGTTCGGCGTGCGCTGCCCCGTTCGCTACGTTCAACACCCCCGTTCAACTCGGATGACGCATGCGTCTTGGTCTTCATCACGTGCGTCACACCTTGCGCTCTGACGCATGCCTCTGACGAACGTGAAGTTGAACAAGTGTAGACATACCTTTAGGGCAATACATCGAGTCAAATGTTCATCTCAGACCGATTGTCCCAGATGATGGCAACTTGTTGGTATACCACCCCTGCAGACAGATCAATTTCAACGTCAGAGTTATCTGAATAGCCACGGTTCTATTTTAGTACATCACAATCTACTATAAATCAGCGGTGATTTCGGAATCTGCTATCTATTCAAAATAAAAATATTGCTGCTGAATTGAAAATTCTATGTCATCAACCCAATTTTCCCTCATCACCCAATCATTCTTCTACATGTCAACCAGCCGCCTGAGAAGAAGTCCTCTAATGAAGTTCATGTTATAGCCACACCGCTGCATCCCCTTCAGAGTAGAAAAGAGTAGAAACTACTACTTGGGGAGAAATATAAATTACCAAACAACTTTATCGTGATAAGTATGCGAGATAAAGCCACAGTCCCTTTAAGCCTGACGACTAAAATCGTAAAACATGAACATGCTTTAGCCCCAAATATTGTCTGATTCGGTGTCTTCAGATTCTCGGAAGGCTGGAGTTCTCTATCATAATATTGGCCAATGCAAGTAATGAATGTAAAGAAGAACAAATGGAGATAAAAGAAATCGAAGGAAGACAAACAAGTTTATTGAACGATCGCTAAACTGCAGCGCTGACTGTAGAGAAAAATAATGATTGAAACAGCAACTTCAAAATAATTTAAACCCTAGTTTTCCATGTGGCCAAAAGGTCTTCTGCCGAGCGTTGCGCCGCGATCCATCCAGCTTGTGCATTTTTTTTGTTGAGTTAGATGTTGGCACGCATGGATTATGTTAGACTGGTGCAGGGCAACCATTGATTTGGCTTGGTCTCTCTGTGCCTCTAAATGTTTTATATGGTGGTAAGTGGCGAGGTCTTCACGAGCTGTAAAAAGAGCACATCATTTAAACGCACACAATGGATTTGAGTACAGGGTAGGTAAATACGAGTAAGAAGCCCGGTACCTAACATGAGTTGTACAGCCGGATCTATAAGTATTGCTGACCGGGGCAAAGAATAAATGAGATATTGATACGTCCGAGAAAATACTAGAAGAAATTTTTGATATTTTTCTTAAAAATAAGACTGCATAATTGCGTCTCTACAATCGTTACCAACGTTCAGGTCACCTCATCCAGATTACAAGCAAACCATTCCAACGGATCTTTATCGGTATCGCGCTACTTTCGTTCCACTATCGCGACCCGTTTTTCGGCAGATCGGTCATGGCTAAAGCATGTTCACGCTAAAAATCGTCACTCTCTCTTTTTTTTCACATTCAAGATTGATAAAGGTTTATCAATGAAATAATGCTCAACATATTTTTCAGATAATATATCACAATTCGAAATTATTCAATTTGTCGGTATAAGTAATTCCATCAGAAACTATTGATTGTACAGACTTGTACCACCCCCTGCGTTCGCTGTTCAATATTTTATTCTTTTCTGATGTCGTACTGAGCCATCCAATTAGTGCGCACAGGCTCCTGGAAGCAACGTTTGCATTCATCCGGCGTCCCTCACCCGCCCATTGCCGTCCGTTTCCCATGGAATCTCTCTCACTCCACGGCTAAAAACGCACTTCCGATAATTAGGTTGATTTATTTAACAGCGTACCCCAATCGGTCAATCTTTCACGCTCCTCCCACACTCCATTTGTATTCATTTTGGTTTTCAATGGGCTGGTAAAGACAGTTTATCAAAAATAAATATCACCGTTATCGCTTGAATCTTCAATTTTAATACCATTTCAAATCGTTCGTATGAAAATATTCGCCCTATCCCCACTATTCCATACATGGTATTCAAAGTACCAGGGATACAGACCAAGCGTAAGTAGTTCCGATGGTTAGTTTTTATTTGTGTATTTAGGTTGGCAATATAAAATAAACCTCTACTCACTCATTCAGTCGATCATTAGCCCCAAGCAATCCTTATAATCCCTCTTCATAAGCCCACTCCACCCTCAATTCGTTTTATTTTATTTTGTTTATTCCCTCTTGACTTAACGAGTGCCTACCTTCTCCAAAATAATATGACTTTTACGTCGTTCCGCGGGGAAAGTTGTAATTGGTCAAACTCTTAAACGGGTACTTTTCGATGGAAAAAATAAGCGCAATTGACCTTTCGGAAACGCTCGTTTCCTCGGCCCTCGTTCTTTGTTTATCCTTCTCAATTGATCCCCTCTTTTTCTCTAATAAATTTTATCGTATTGAGGAATGAGTTGGCCTCGGCCCTTTCATGGGCAGCTCAGCTTTCAAATCAATCTTCCGTATTATCCTATCGGCTGAAGAGAGAAGAAAAATTTGGTTGGGGACGTGAGATCGTTGCTCATTTATGTGGATTTTCCCCTTTATTTGTAGAATAAGTTTTCCTTTTGTTCATTTTTCTTGGCCAATATAAAGGACGAGGTAATTTGTGTAAGTTTTCAATTGGCTCAATTGTAGAGAATTGGATATTGAAGGCGAACTCAAGTCTTATATCTTACACGAAATTTCGTTTACTTGTTGTTTTTTCGACAACGTATAATACGTTGGTCAGTGTAATGGGGTTTCGGAGGTTAAACCAATAGTTCACTTCTTATCATTCACATTAAAACAGTTTATTGAGTCTACATAATCGCACAACATAACATAATCGTAACTAAACGCACAACATAACATAACAGACTGACTGACTGACCAACCCTTTCGCAGCGCCTCACCTAGCTCTCCTATTGGCAGGACGCTGAACTACTATACGGCTATATGAGGACACCTAGCTCTTACAAATTCGGCCATTCTGACCCTAGAATGCCCACATTCTAGCATATCACTAAATTGACATGATTGACATGACATGACATGATAAAAAGAACACAATACATGAGAACATCCTCCTCTCGTCACATTTCAGGCTCATAAAATACATCTGACATAATTAACTATCATAAGTTCATAAAACATTTTCGTAGCTCATAAAACATAATTAATAGTTCATAAAACATCATGAACAGATCATAAACCATAATAAACTATGCCATCAAAGTGACGTGCCTGTGCATAAGTAGTGATTCATAAGAATTTAGTAAAGCCTAACATGAAACTAATAATACGAAGAAACATACATCATCAAATTTAAACTTACTTGGATTGTAAACTCAAAATGAAATAATAAACCGTACGTAAAGTAATCTCAAAAGTAATAAATTCGCATAAACCCAACATTAACATGAAATACTAAGTAAAGCAACTCGAACAATTTTACATTTAAGTTTTTTTTTTTTTTTTTTTTCACATTTGTGGGGACAGGGTTAACAAACTGGCATTTATCCAGGCGAAGTTCTAGATCATTTCTAGTGACTAAATCAAAAACTTGGTTCAATATTTCCAAATTTTCCTGGACAGTTTCAGTAGCAATTAAGAAATCGTCAAAATATACTAATAATCTTTTAGTTTCAATGAGTTCCTTAAATATTAGTGAAATAAACCTTTGAAAATTCGCTGGACCGTTAGCAACACCAAAGGGTTGTTTTAAAAACTCAAACTGTCCAAATGGAGTAACGAAAGAGGTGTATTTAATTGAAGACTCCTCCATTTTGATATGGAAATATCCATTTTTCAAGTCCAAAGATGTGAAAACCTTCTTACCACGAAGCGAATCAAGATTGTCTTCAATAAGGGGTAAGGGGAAACGATCCTTAACAGTCATTTGGTTCAATAAGCGAAAGTCACAGCACAATCGCATTTCACCATTCTTCTTTGGTACCAAAATTATTCTGCTGCTATATTCCGACCTGCTGGGACGAATTATTTTATCCGATAGCCAATTGTCTATTATTTTTCTAACTTCTGAATTCTCCTTAACTGACAAGCGACGTGGAGCAAAATAAAAAGGTTTAGAATGAACTAAATTAATTTTCAAATCGAAGTTAGTTTCAGGTTCGTCACGTTTCGGAGTGTTCAAATAATTATTTACAAGATTTTTAATTTGCATCCGTGTAGCATAAGTAGTACTTGAATCTCCAACGTCTATATTCGGATCTTGTTGGTCAGTAACGACATCTATATTCATAATTTCTGGACATATAATTTGATCTTTATTAATGAAATTTACTCTAAGTTTATCGGAAATTTTGATTTCAATGAGGCCACTATCGGTTAAATTTCTGCCCACCAGAACTGGGTGAAGCATCGTCCTGTCGGGAACCACTAAAAATTGTATGTCTATCTCTCCTTTCCCATCAATCGTTACTTGATCCGAAAAATATCCTATAATGTCTAATAAAGAATTATTTAGGCCACATAATTTTAGGTCTTTTGGAACTGGTTCCATCTGAATGTGATCTTTAATTAATGACTGCCATATCATCGAAATTGGACTTCCACTATCGAAAACTGAATTATACTCATGATCAAAAAAAGAAAATCGAACCTTCAGAAATTGAGGCGGAGAAAATGGTCGAACTTGCATCACCTGCGACCGATGTCGAAGATCCCCTGTTGGTGAGCGATCAGCCGCCGTAGCTCCTCTTCTGCTTGGGCAGTCCCTGATTTGGTGGTCCATCTGTCCGCAGCTGTAGCACGATCCGGGGTCCCTCTTCGGACGCCTACACTCTGCAGCTAAGTGATTAGCCAAACCGCAGTTAAAACATTTCCTGGCCTTGGAATCAGTTTTGGATGCTTTTCCGACGTCATTATGTGCAAACTTGGACGTGTTCGTCTTCAAATCTTTGGGAGTTTCCTGCTTCAAAGCGTTCCGTTTCATGCGGTCATACTTGTCCAAGTTCAGCCTAAATTCTTTAATTTTGTCGGAACCATAAAGAATGGCCTTGGACGCCTCGTTGTCATTGATCCCGTTAATCACGTGCTGAATCAGTGACGTCTCGTCAATGACTCCACGACTGGCCATTTCCTTCATGTGTAGGAAATATTCCTGCACAGTCTCCCCTTTTTCCATTTTACGCCTGGCTAAGGAATCGTGTAGCTCTTTCATCGAACATTTCTTGCCAAATTCTTCGACTAATGCTTTTTTTAATATTCTCCAAGACGAGAGATGAGGTTCTCCTTGAATGAATAATTTGGCGAGCCCAGTTAGCGATTTTTTAGCGAAAATGACACAGTGTAAATCGCTCCAGCCCATATCCTTTGCCAAATCATCAATCGAGTTGATCCATTTCTCAACAGCATAAGTACCTTTACCGCTGAAGGGCGCTACTAAACCTTCTACGTCCTTGAAGGTCAGGGTGAATAACCTCTGCGACTTCGGAGTTTCCTTGTCACTTTGGTTCGACTCGTTATCTTCCTCAATCTCATTGTCTTCTTCATCCTCACTGTCCAAATCGTTGTCTTCTTCATCGTCAATGTCCAAATCGTCATCAACACCGTCTTTTAACACTGATTGTTCATAAATAATCGCGGCTTTCAGTCTTTCTACTAACTCGACTTTTTTACCGGCCCTAGTTAGTTTCCGTTTCTCTAATTCTGCCCGCAATTCTGCAACTTTTAGCTTACTTACACTTGCTAGTGTTACTTTATTTTCTGTCGATGACATTTTCCGATCTCACAACTGCACGAAGCCCGAAGTGAAACTAGATATAACTTACGCGTTACTTCTCGTCAACAATGGCCGCTATACGTCGGAGGGTAGTTGACTAGTTGAAAAAAAAACCCGACCGAGTACACACGAAACTCACGAAAGGCACACTATCTCACTTCTGAATGTTTGTAATGGGGTTTCGGAGGTTAAACCAATAGTTCACTTCTTATCATTCACATTAAAACAGTTTATTGAGTCTACATAATCGCACAACATAACATAATCGTAACTAAACGCACAACATAACATAACAGACTGACTGACTGACCAACCCTTTCGCAGCGCCTCACCTAGCTCTCCTATTGGCAGGACGCTGAACTACTATACGGCTATATGAGGACACCTAGCTCTTACATCAGCGATTAGCGTGTTGTTATTCAGAAAATGCCAAATCATTATCACTCCCATATTATACATTGGATATCGAAGGGGGTAGCAACACTGCTAATAAATTTAGTGGTGACAGTTGTTTTTCAGATAATAACAAACATACATTTCAATGAAGAAAACAAAGAGTTTCGGAAAAATCATTTATTTCCACTGAAATATGACAGTGTATAGGTACATATTTTAGTGGAAATTGACGCATTTTTCTACTCTTGTTTTCTTTATGACATGGGTTTCCACAATTTCTTTGGAGCCTAATTAAAACATACCCCCGATATTGAAAAATCATATTGTTGTCAAGCATTTTTGTTGTAGCGCAGATGATGCTTGTCGGGTCGAAACTGGATGAATGTTGCTTAAGAATTTATGTTTATTTACCTGCAGGTATGCAGGCTTATGGAATTTTAATAAGCATAACTGCTATTGCTAACTTCTTTCGTTTTGGAATTTTCAACCAGCCAAGTTTATAAAAATATGGGGTTACATGAGTGTCAAGCCGTAGACGAAAGACAAACCTAATTGAGTTGCATTTAGATAACAAAAAGCAAGCAAGTGGTACGAGTATTACACCGTTACCTGGTGAGGCAGGAATACCTTTACCCGATGTCATACTCCACCTCATACTAACTTGAGTTCTTCGTTACCTTCTTCGTTATAAAGTACTGCAGTCATTGATTTCAACGCCACATTGACTTCATAATATGCAAAACTGATCGGGACATCTCCGTCGACACAAGTTTCAAGATGTCACTTTTCCTCACATGACAAGTTCCTCAACACAAAGAATAGACTATTTATTTAGGTCACAAGAAAGTTACCGACGGACTCTCGGGGGCAAAACAACATTGTGCGTTCTTCTCTCCAAGTCCACAATAAACATGGGACCTTCCAAATAATATAACGCGAGACTTTTCATCATTTTCACGTGGACATCGAGAACTGACGGGGCCATATATACGTCGGTAATTTATTTATCTTCAAAGTTCCTAAAATATTCCTGACATGGGTTGAAGGGTCAACTGGCGTTATTTGAAAAGTAGGGGAACCTCAAAAATTGGAATATGAGATAAATAATAAGTGTTCCTTCACAAAAATTCCCTTCACAAAATGTGTTGAATAATAAAACTAATACATAATTTAGATTACTTAAATGATAATTTAATAGACTCATTTCTAATGGGTTTGTTCTCTGGAATAAAATTTCCTGAAACTTTTCCATTAAGAATTTTATCACGCCTACCACATTTCAGAATTCATTTGGTTCATTTTTTAGAGTGCATAAGTCCCTTTATCAATCACTTTTTGGCAAGGCATTGAGCATTTCAGAGGCTGAAATATGGTGGAACAAATCATAAATAGTACGTGAAGTAATCCTATGAATCTACTGTTGGGTTGTTAGGGAAGCAGAGAGACAAAAGGTCAATGTTTGTATGGTTATTTCTTTCTCCTTTGTATGCAGAACGCAAAGAGCGATTAATCTCGAACTGCTATCGTAAACTGAGAGGATTAAGCCGCAAATTCCGGGAAAAACGGGATTAAATCGTGAGCCGAAAATGTGGAGAACGCAATAGCATGAGCGAGAAAAATGAAAACGAAGGACAAATAGGTGTGGACAAAATTATAATGGATATACACATTTGTTCCATACTCTCCGCCGTTGGGGTATTCGAGAGGAAAATGTCATGTTAATGTGTCTTTAAAAACGCTACTCTGATTTTACATGGGTAATTACTTTAGATGCCATTGTATGATGAGTACTAAGAACTTCTCATTTATAATTTATTGTTTGTAAACGCGGAAGCGCCCCACCTCGCCAAGCAAACAAGTTGAGAAAAAAAAAAACGTTATTTCCACCAACGGTACCAAGTGTATGTTTACCGGATGACACGAAACGCGTTTTTCAGTTATCCATATCTCGGGTCCTTTTGGATCGATCAACTTTAAATTCGGTGTGGATCTTCTCTGATATGACAATAGAGAGCCCTGAATGTTTCAAGACGCTAGCTCTAGAGGGAGGCTAGTTATATTACTTGAAAACCCTGGTTTTCCAGCTCTACCAGGTTCTTCTTCTTCTCCTTCTTCTTATTCAGTTTGTCAAGGCTACAAGGCAAGGCCTTACCACTTTCACCGATTGACTTAAGATTATGTACAGAGTTTCTTTAGCTTCAGACAGTTCCTTTCCAAAGATTTAACCAAAACATCTCAACCAAAAAAATGTCTAGAAACAAAAAGCAGACATTCTAAGCTAATTTTGGCCACTTTGACGAGTCTACAGCCTGGGTAACAGGGCCAATCGACTTGAAATTTTGATTTAAAATAACATGACACATTGCCATTTGATATATAGTTAAATATTATTTAACTCATTATCTCAATCGAAGGTTAGGAACAACTAGGTATGTTAGGAACAAAAATTTTTAATTTAGGCTAATTTTTGCCACTTTATCGGGTCCAAAGCCTGAGTAACTGGACCCATCTATCTAATAGTTTGCTTAGATCTTTCAAATGGCACTAAGTAATGGTAATTATTTCATAAGTTTTATCGTTGTGAGACAGTTCTGTTGGGGAAAAGCTGAAAGTCGTGGGGCCTCATCCAGTTTAGTTTTGTAAGCCAGCAAGGGAAGAGCATGAGTGAAGGTGTACAAGCTGGAAATGATTTGTTCACAAGTCAACAAGGAAACACTCTTTATTACAGACATCTTTAAACAGAATTTTTTATGGTACTTTTCAAATACGGTGAGAATGTACCTACAATCCACTCTTGCTAAATTCCACTGTAGGCTGGCCTAATTATTTTGCTGCATACGCTATTTGATGCTACTATTTTCACATAAGGAACTGAACAAACACACTTGTGGATTATTCTACCTAATTATTCTTACATATTACCTCAACAGGTCTTTTCAACTTCAACAATAAAAATATGTGATATTCGTCCGAAAAACACTCTGTGTAAAAATCACCTCGGATCATTCTACAGCGGCTGGAAGAAGTTATATCCGCTTTCCCCGCCCGCCCCATTAATGCCTCATTAATGGCGCCAAGGGGAGATTTTGAAACGGGTACGGTGCTTGAGAAGTAGTTGAGACATCTCTTTAGTTTCTACATAATCTCATCGTACTTCATAAGTACTGTTTCATTATGCTTAGCTTTTTTAATGAGGAAAAGACCGGGCGGGGAAAGTGGATATCATAACATTATCTGGTCGCTGTAAAATGACATAAATATCAAATTTGCGAGTTGGGGTGATTTTTACACGGAGTGTTTCTTGGCGGGTAAGGAACTATGTGATCAGCTTGAGTCAAAACCCGACTCTCGGCTCCGAAAATGTGTTATACGGTGGGTTGAGAATGAATTTTCAAGATAGCTAAACGAAAACTTCTTACTTTTCGGGAGCAGTCCCATGTCACCCGGAATATTCTTGGGAATTTCCTCCCGAACATAAATTCCCAAGGAATAGCCCATCGCGGGTCTCCACCAACAGTCCGAACGGGTTAGAGACCTCCCAGTGAAGGTAGATAGGACACAAGGCGTATGGGACGAAACCCAGTGATAGTACTCTCCCCAGAGGAGGTACAGCCCGGAGGCGAATTCCCGCAGCGTCCGACCGCATTACTTGAGAAAACGCGTTAAGGGAATCGACCTCTCTCCGCCCCTCGTCACACCCGGAGTTTATAAATGATGAATACAACTACGAACCTGCCCACTCGCCGTTAGTCTTATCGCTCTCTCCGGGTAAATAAAGTGCCCCCATCAATCACTATCAATTACCAAGTGTATTAACTATGATTCATCGGTATAAGTGGTTTTTGGGGCGTTCATTCAGTTTGTCCCTTCTTTCCCTGCGGGGTGGAACTGTGATCATTACCAGAATTTCTTTCCCTCTTTAAAAATGCCCATTCCATAGAGCTGCAATTAAGAAGGCTGAATCGTTACTTCTACGCACGACTCAAAACTCCGTTACGGTAAAATTACAACTCAATTAAATAATAACCAATGGCTTTCCGCTGAGCCAGTATGAAAATTGACCCGATAAGCTGCCTCACGATTCATTCTCATGTAGAGAATTTCGGTCTGCTCCAACTTGAACAAACGGCCGGTCGTACAAAGCTGCGTATGGTCTTGAAAAATTCTAATAAATAAACTATCTAAATGTGAACTAAAAACTATACCGTTCTTCCTGAATTTTTCAACGTATGGAATTTTCAAAATCTTCCGTACCCGTCAACCAAACTTCGTAATTACCCGTTCGGTCACAATGAAAGCTCAAAGAAATGCCAATGAAAGGCCTTCATACATACCTAATACATAATATTATTATCATTATGTGTGTGTTCTTCCTAGAGGACAGCTGACTCAAACAACATTCTTTAGACCCATCGAGTTTCGCGTTTTGAAATACTTTTCGTGTGTACGGAATTGAGGATATATCCTTGAGAATATATCAATATATTTAGAAAATTTGGTGTTAGGTAGGTCGTAGGTAGGTACAAGTAGGGTTTTTCGAACATGGGGTAACCCCCCCCCCCCCCCCCATCAACCACATGAAGGGGATTTGAAGATGATCCATTTTTGTGCCGCCTCGTAACTACGGAATTTAGGAAATGGTTTCCTACCTTCCGATCGGATTAGCTCATTACAAGTTCAACCTCAACAACCTATCAACCAACGAAATTACTATGTGTATTTCATCAACCTAAGTACCCGTATAATATTAATATTATCGCCTATGTATGTAGAACAAGAACAACTGAACCCCGTATTTAACCTGTTCTACCCAGCTAGCGATAGATAACGGAAATACCTACCTACCTATTGATAAAAGGGTAGCAAATATCCAAAGAAACAAAATGTACCGTTCTAGGCTCATAAATTTATCCGGAACGGTTTTTCGGTCGGCCACGAATGTTTATCGACCATACCTACTGCATCCAAAATTTGTTGTATTCATGCATTGCGGGAGAACTGTAGATATTATTCTAAAAAGTAGATGAACTAGCTTATGACTCACGTTTTACTCCTACGACAAAACAGCTCGAAGTTATCCAAATGGCACATCACAAACACTCGCGTTTTGTATCGAAATGCCCATAGCACTGCCCCGTTGTGATCGAGTTTCATTCCGACATCGCGAACACCCCGAAACTCGCGAAAGATGTGGAAGAAGACCAAAGCGGTGGAAGACCAAAAGAAGTTGAATCCGTCGATATCTTGATGCAAAATCAAAATCATATTGAAAAAAACCACAGAAGAATCGGGACAGGTGCGGATACGGTCGGGAAACTAACTGCGTAGTTACGCACTGCCGACTTGATCGGCCACTAATTTTTTTCCCCAAAGTATAATAATATTCTCGAATATTATACGAGAAGCTTACGTCACTTTACCAAAATATTGCATTCGTGTTGAACACGTACACATTGTACAATAATTGTTGTACTGTACTATAATTCAGCTAATCAAAATTAATCTTATCGACTTCTGATAAGAAGTGAACATCGCTATCGTTCACATGGAGAAGGTTTACCAGGTTCTCGTCGGCACCTTTGGTTAAACAAAACAAAACAAAAATATGCGCCGATAAGATAAACCTTCTCCATGCAGACTGATAAGATTAATTTGAATTCAACTTCTAATCAAAATCCAATAAGATTAATTTTAATTACCTATCTGAATTTTACCCTTTGTTCCGATTTTGATTTCGATTTTGCATCAAGATATCGACGGATTCAACTCCTTTTGGTCTTCCACCGCTTTTGTATTGAATCGTGAGTTTTGGGGTGTTCGCGATGTCGGAATGAAACTCGATCGCAACAGGTCAGTGCTTGGGCATTTCGATACAAAACGCGAGTGTTTGTGATGTGCAACTTGGATAACTTCTAGCTGTTTTGTCGGAAGGAGTAAAACGTTAGTGATAAGCTAGTTCATCTACTTCCTAGGATTTATGTCGACAGTCCTCCCGCAATGCATGAATACAACAAAATTTGCATGAACAAATAGATATGGTCGATAAACATTCGTGGGCGACCGAAAAACCGTTCTGGACAAATTTATGAGTCTAGAACGGTACATTTTGTTTCTTTGAATATTTGCTACCCTTTTATCAATAAATAGGTAGGTAGGTATTTTTCGTTATCTATTGGTAGGTACGAGGTCGTAGAACAGGTTAAATACTGGGTTCAGTCGTTTTTGTTATATATACATAGGTTTTTGTTTACAAGTACTTAGGTATAGGGTGATGAACGACACATAGTAATTTCGTTGGTTGATAGGTTGTTCAGGTTGGACTTGTAATGAGCTAATCCGATCGAAAGGTAGGAAACCATTTCCTGAATTCCGTAGTTACGAGCGGCACAAAGATAGATCACCTTCGGGGTAAAATCAGCTCTATGTAGATCACTACGATTTAATAAAAATATAAGGGCTTATAAGTTATCGTAGGTATGTACAACTTCTGCTTTGCCGGTGTTTCAGCAGGATGGTAGGTAATTCCGCTCGTAAATCAGATGGTTATATCAACGAAATTATTATAATTATTAATTCCCTACTTCTGTCCGAGGAGACCATACGGTGTATGATCAACTACATACTCCAAAGTGGGTATCGAAATCTACTCCAATATCCAAATAATGACGTTAGTTCGTAGTTGGACCATTTCAACTTCTTGAGTAATTACAGGAACTCTTCTATACGTATAGGTAGTCCTCGTACCTACTAAGCAATCATAGTATCCTTCGGTCAATTCGCTTTGGTTTTATGACATTGAGACTCATGTTCTGAGATTCTTTTCATATTCTGAAAAAGAGAGTATACTAACATACTATAATTCGAAACTATAGGTTTCGAATGTTAGTAGGTTTTCTTGATATAAAATGAGTGGAGAAGTAGGTAGATTCAAGTAAAATACAAAAATTATATTTATATAATTTATTTACTTTATGAAGTACGGGTAAATTTCAATAATGATTCATAATTTATATAAATATCCTGCTATTGGGTTCTCAGCCAATAATTCATAGCGTTAAAGTCAATACAACAAAAAGAAAAAAAAAGTCCCATAAAAGAAAAGTTGAAGACCGTAATATACAAATTCGAATCAATAGTTTCAAGAGATGGGGGAAAATCTTGAAACGCAAACCAACAAATTTTGACATGGGGCTAAAAAAAAAATTTCTTTGGGCGATTCCAATGGTTCATTATCGAAGATGAACAAAGATCGTTGAGCTAGAATTACGAAATGTTTGTTACGGGTTCGGACCAACCCCACAATGTTCCTCAAAACCTTTCATAATCCTAGGTCAATGGGAAGGGGTTCAAAACGAATATTGAAATTTTGAAAATTCCAAAACTCAAAAAATTCATGTGAAACGGTGTATTTTTCATTTCATATTTAGATAGAGTTTATTTTTTAGAATTTTTTAAGACCATCCACAGCTTCTAGTGCTGTTTTTCGTACGCGAAGTGATCGTGTTTTCTGATCTTTTCCCTCACCCCAGTGTAGATCAAACACGTGAATTGAAACAATTTAGGATCAGAAATTTAGCGCTATCCATATTTTTCGATTTGGGAAGCAGTTTGTTATTTTGGAATGAATCAAGCCCTAAATGTTACTATTTTTCAATATCGTATATGAAGGCTTTCAGTGAGATTTTTCTAATCATGCAGTCAACGTCAGATGTCGTTTGGAATGACGCTTACATCAAAATGTCACAAGCAAAAATGGACAGTTTATAACACTATTCCGTAGCCCGAGGCTGAATCATTTTTATAGGGGTTTGGTTATCTCCCGAGTTGCACCCAATTACCTTCTAGCTGAGGGGATCGGCCGTTTTTCCACACCGTCCATCTCGAAGCTTGCCAGGAAGAGAGCTGTCAGCTTACTTGACACATCGCTGTCACCACGTCTCAAGAGTTGACTCGGGCTGACGTCTTCTCAGTACGCACGTACTCGACAACTCTTTAATCCTCTTTGAGACGGACGAGTGTTGCTTACGGATTTGTTTTTACTCACTCAACCCCCCACGCACTACGCGGAAGTGTTGACTCGCCCTGTTAGTTCAAGAGCAACACTCAACTTGAGCCCAAACTTCTTGTGTAATCAAGTTATTGTGTAGCGAAAGTTGGTATACTTCTTATGAAGGTGAAACGTGAGTTCTTGAACTTCCCACCTCTTGGTACCAAGTGCGTTTAATCTGCTCTCTGATACATCAGCTACCTTTTCTGTACTAAGTGAAATCTTGGAAAATTTGGAGTGCTTTGGGATTGAACAGTGTGCAGTTTTCCTAAAAATTTCGATGGTCACGCCTGCTTGTAACTTCACGAATTAAGCTGGCAAGTCTCCTAGGAGACACCACTAGATCCCATTCCACCTAAAGGTTGAATTGAATCAATCATATTATATCAACAGTACCAAGAGGACCTCTGTACGCTTATCGTAAGATGTCAGGATAACAAATAGGTTAGGTACGTGCCTACTATAATATATTATATAAAACAGTAAGGTACTACATTCCTTTATGTGGAAATGTCGCAGTAACTCCAAGCTTCGAAAAGCGGTGCTGAAACTGTTCGCTTAATCAGTTCGACAAGTGACTCAATCTCCACCAGAAAACGCGGCGGTTAGGCAGCGTGAAATTCGGTCTGGAAATTGTGAGAAAAGAGTAAAAGGGTAAGGGTTAGAGGTTCTTTATGAATTAATGGGGTGCAACCAAGTTTCTCGTTTAGTTTCTTAATAGGCTCGGAACTTTCTTCTGGTTCGAGCTTTTACTATTGACCAGCAGGACTCTAAATACTTTTTACTGTTTGGGTTGGGTATTAATTCTTACCCGATTTTATTTTATTTTGTGAGTCAACGGGGAGTAATACCATCTAAATTAGAACTGTTGAGGTATTTATATCAAGTTTAGCCCGTTACATTTCATCTGGGCTTATACAACCAATACAATTGTAATTATATACAAACATAAATACAAGAGTTGTAGTTTCCATAAGTCATACCGGTTGTATGGTATCGTACATTATCGAACCAAATTTTCATATCTACGAGTCATGAAGTGTAAATACCAATTTTAAGGTGGGAGAGGTTTATGATGTACCTAGTCTTTTCCCCGTATATATACAAAGGTTCATTATAAAAATGATGAACTAAACACCTTCATATCCTAATTACATTGGGTCTCTGACAGAAAAAAGGTGTCCCAAATTGGAAACTCGAGTAGCTCAGCTTTTTTTCAGTCCCCTTGGCGGAGAGAGACGGTGTCTTTGCTGCTAAATAGGATTGAAATTGGGAGAAGTAATTGCTTTAGACGCGGCACACTTTGATCTTCCGTAATCGCTAGATAACTCGATCCCAACGAGGCAAGGTCTCTCCGGTTGAGTCTGCAAACACCTTCCAAACCGTAACTCCGTTCAAGCTCTTCTTCTACCAGCATAACTCGAGCCAGACATATTTCGTAGCTTAGCATATCTAAACAGTACGGTCAACGCTATTTAACAACGTTAATTTAACATATTTAACAATGTCATGTACCCGCGACGGTAGACCGCCGACAGATTTGTAGTGATTTCTGTGTTGACTCTAGTAAAGATTCATTACCGAATACTGTTTGTTCCATTAATGCATAAGACGAAAAGAAGCAAAATGAAAGGAAGAAAAAAATATTTATCAAATATATCGCGCATGTTTGGAGAAAATTGAGAGATCCATTGTAGGTACTCTCCTCTTTGTGTGCAAATCAGGAACTATTTATCTATGGTACAACTGTAATTACAACATCTAGCAACGTTTTTCTAAGAGCTTTTTATTGTTGTATTTATTTATTTATTTTTTGTGGTCTATATATCATCACCTATATCCACTGCACATCCCTCCACATTAGTCCATTGGTTCGGACCTCTTGAGTCTCCGTATGTCTCCGATGTTGTCCAGTAGATTCAGTACCTCAACATTTGGATGTTTGTGGAGCCAATCGTCTCTATAGGTCACGATGGAGATTAGCCGTTCGTATACATACGGTAGGTACATGTAGCAAGGTGTCTCGACAATATACCGCAGGACTTTGTTTTGAAACGTTTGTATAGGTTGTATATTGCTTTTCTTTGTGCAACCTCACAGTTGGCACCCGTGAGACCAGATTGGTTTGATTACTTGCTGGTATAGAAGCAATTTATTGTGGGTTGATAGCTCATAGTGTTTCCCTATCAATCAGTACATTTTTCTGAATCTTAAGTTGAACTCGCCCTTCTTTTTCTTTACGAGGGCTTTCCACCTCAGCATGTAGTCATGCCGAGGTATTTTGCCTCGTCCACATAAGGTACTGTTTGCCAGATAATCTTTAATGGGATTAATCCTAAGTAATTACGTCTGTCTCCCGATTTGTGAAGTTTATATGGATACGTTTAGTTTCTCGTTCAACTTTATCCTCCATTGCTTCGTCCAGTTTAGGACATTGTTTGCAGCAGATTGTAGTTTACTGGTTGCTTCTACAGCGAAGTTTCTCACTGCAAGAATAGCAGTGCAATCAGCAAAAGTTGCAGAAAGTGTATTCACTGGTTGTGTACAATGAATAAAGTGTGGGGCCAAGAACACTGCCTTGTGGAACACCTGCATTTAATTTCTTTTCAGTATTTTTCCAGTTATATAAAAGTTTTCCCATAAAGTGGTTGTATGAACCAGAAAATAACGTAAGCTATCAAAATTAAAAATTAATTACACACTAATGAATCTGCTATCATGAAATACTTTGATGCCTCTAGCTTCTAAAAGGCGTCTAGTATAATAATATTATTATTTTCAACAATTCGTTCACACGGAAATTTGTGAGTAGTGGCTTTGGGCAACCGAGCGAGTGAAAAAGCTTAGGAACACTGATACCTTGGAAAGTTCCAATAAATAAACTGAAACAGCACTTCCACCATCTTGTATTGGGGCCCAGGGACAGTAGCCATTTCAAGACCAAAACGTAAACGAACGAACTCGAGGATAATCGATCGAAAAGACCAGAAACGTGGAAACAGGGGATTGGAATTGAAACCACTAAACACGTTGAAAAAGTCGACAGCGTCGAACGGGGTTCCGACACCACCGATTCTTTGTAGCCCCACTGAGCATTGTCCCCTTTGCTCCCACGATTAGCCTCCCGCCGTATATTTCACACGTCGAATCTTTTCCACGGGACGATACCTCAGCATTAAAACCCGGTCTCCCGTGAGATTTGTAAGCTTCTATTTCCAGAGCCGTTGTTGGTCCAGCGTTGTACTCGTACTGGAACACCGGACATGAGGTAGAAAGGGTATTTTCGACGGTTTTTCGAAGCTCTTCGTTCCGGACAATCCCTTTTAATCAAGGGTTGATTATCCTTGTCTCTTGTTTGCTGTGGTCCCCTTTTTCGGTTGGCCTTCACGCCCTTATCTCATTCTATCCCTTTGATACGCCGACTTGTAAAATTCAAGCGAGGACTCGAGTATTCTTTGTAGCTTTGGCCGGCGGTCTTTGTTAAGGTTCTGGAACTGAGGGATATTCAAGGCTGAAATATTCAGAGGTCTGTTTCCTCCAGGTGAGGGAATTAGGCGATCTATTTTCCTACCAGATTTCACGAGGAAAATGTTTTTCTTAGTCTCCAGCTGACATAATTTATCACAATTATCACGAATTAACTGCGTTGAGCTTAATGAGTCTTACCAGACCAGTTAAGAAGTGAGTTAAGAATTCCTTCTAGAGGAAGAGAGAACAATTTAGGACAAGTAGGATTTTTGATTGATTATTTCACTAATTAGTAATACGTTTGGCGTTAGAATTGCCAAATAAATACATTTTTCTTGTAACGACATGGTTTGTGGTTTATGTTACTATCAGCTAGAACATGGGACCCTGTCAATATAATTAGTTATGCCTTCAACAATAACAATTTGTAGAGAGTTATGATAGAGTGGTATATAAAAACCTGCTATCTATTACAAGAGTTAGGTAGTTATTATTGATGTTTAATGTGAAACATCTGATAAAAATTGGTTTGCCTATTTTTGATAGTGTCTTAATATTTGACCCCAGAGCTTTCTTACTTTCCAGAAGCATTAATAATTTTACTGGTTTATCATTTTTGATTTTATGGTTGATTTAATTTTGTTTTTCAAGTGTTCGATTTATTGTATATAAGAAGAGCATTTCTTATTACTTTTTGGGTTGAATAAGAATAATACTTTGTATTCGTGGTAATTAGTGGTAGGGGCGGATCCGGACATTGATTTCGTGAGGGGGTTGGGTCATAACCTTCCTAACCTTCGTTTTATAGCCATTTAATTCTTTTTATTGCATATAGAGCGTTTCGGGAATCACTGACAAAACTGAATTTTTACTTAACTCCTAGCCAAAGTTTGAGCTGTTTTGCTATTTACATCCTTGTATTATTCTTATTCAACCCAGCAACTTCTATGATATTGCCGATTTTTGGCTATCGGAAGGGTGGTTGATAGCATAGGGGCCGGATATCTGTCATACGATACAAGAAAGCTAAAACGTTGGACTCGGAAATCTTTAAGGAAAATATGCTTACTGGTTCCATTTGAAGTTTACCTTATTATTGTAAGTTGATGAAGCTACATTAAACGGCCGTCTCACCCCCTTAGATGATGCGGTTATGGATCTAGTGTTTAGTGGTTAATACAGGAAATGATAGTGGATGGTGTCTTGCCATGAGATGCGAGCATATTATAGCAGAGGTAATCTCAAAAACTAGTTGGAGCTCTCTGAATATACTCGTAATACTGTATAGCTTCATTCATATACTTACAGTACATGTCATGTGCTCAACGGTTATGGTGTAGACAACACCCGCAACACCGAGCGGTCGTGCAGGTTGGCGTCAGGTTAACAGTCCTATGTAGAAAGCCACCTGACATCTCATCGATAGTTGATGACAATTTGAATCTTCTTCAGGTTTCGTGGATATTATTTGCTGCTTGAAGAGTATAATATACCATCTACCTGAATCGAAACACAGTTTCTAAATTTTAATATTAAACCGGCAGACGGTGGACGGCGTAAAGACAAAGTCCCCTCCTTATTAGGTATTTGGCTCGTCTGCACCTTGCAACGTAAACCAACCAATTTTAAGGTGGGTTTGTACATTTTTTCTCCGTTTATTCCAATAATTCGTCACCATATTGTTTCAAATCATACATGAAAAAAAAAAAATTCTCAATATCTAAATACTGGACTCACAAGTACTTACCTATTCTGTATAATACTGGATCCTAAATCAGTTTCAGTTTTCTTCTCCACCTTCATATTCCCTTTAAACAGTTGATGTAGAAAAAACCTAGTTTAGATTCCGCGGAATAAATTAGGTGTTTTGACTTGGAAAAGAGGGAGCGGAACGAAGTAACGAATGACGAGAGACCGCCGTAAGAAGAATCAGATCCTTCCGAACTTTTGCTATTTCCCACAACCCCGTCCGTTCGGAAGAGGCGACCTGAATTCATACGCTACGTTCCATTCCACCATTTGAAAATGCAGAGGAACTTGTTTGCTAGGTGGATTTTAAATGATACAGGCGGCAAACGCTTTTTCTGTGTCTATATGCACGTGAGAGTACTTGGGGACATAAAATTTATTTATATGTACTACAACATGAAAAGCTATCACATAACACCTTTTTCTAAACATGACGCGATTCCTATGAAAAGTTTTCTCACCTCTCGGCTAGTTCCCATTCTCATGTATAATTCTCGTAGTGCTAGGAGAAGTTCTCAATTTATCTTTATATATGCTGGATTCGGGGACAACACCAAATTTTCAAAAATAACGGTACCTACTGTCACGGTCGTTTTTTGCAACTTTTATTGTATTGATCAGCTCCATTGAAGACTTAACTTCGTCTCCAGGATGCAATTACTCAAATGGTGAAATTCTTGATTTACTGTGGCCATTCTTATTTTTCGACATTGACTATTAGTTACTCGTACTAGAAAACTTTGCGACTTCGAAGGTATCAAAATTTTTCAAACTACTATCATTTTGGCAACTGTGAAGCGTTGGAGACCAATAGAAGAGAAAATAGATGAGTTTCTAGGTTGATGTGATGTTTTGAGAAAAATATAATTCATTGAATTGAGTTGAAGATGAAAATATAAAAGAGTTTTTATCTATCAAAAAACCAACTCTTATTCACGAGACATTGAAACCAGACACAAAAATATCTTAACGTTGCTGCATATAAAAAAATAAATAAAAAATAAAATAAAATAAATAAATAAAAGGACTCTCGCCAACTCTTCTTTTTGCTCTCGAACAACAAAAATTACGTTAATCATGTCCTGTTTTATTGCCAATCTCCGAGCCAAGGCTTCGCACTGTTGCTCCTGAACCTGCTGCTGCTTCATTTCATCTCAGGTGCCTATCTGGGCTTGTGGATTCGTTGGTAACATTTCATTCGAAGAAGAAGGCGTAGGTAAAGTCTTATTTTCTCCTCCATGTCACCTGCAATCATCACCACGTGATCAAGAAAACCTCCATTGCTTGAATATTGCTTGAAAACCTCCCTCCTTTCTGACGTAGTACTGTATTTTTAAGAGATAGCTAGTTACTCGCAAGTTGTTCGTTTTTCCGTGGGCTGGTAGGCTTGTAATCATATCGCTTACTGATGTCAGTCTCACCAAAATCAACAAAAAAAGACTGGTTTGCCAAAAAAACGTAGTTGAACGATTTTGCAAACTAATTCATCAATTAGTAAATTTAGTAATACATCAATCAGTAAATTTAGTGAAGATTTAAAGCGATAGTGACGAAAATTATTGTTGAACTGAGGCCAAACTTGACTCTCGCAATAATTGCCCACAGCCGATGCGAAATTAACAAAGTGAGGTCTTCCGAAGGCAGATCGTCAATGACGGACACAAACACTGTCTGCTTCGGGTCCATTTGAAACTAACCATCTGGTCCGCAGAGCTTGTTTCAATTACCCTCTGTCTGAAAGGGTCCGTCTCCGTTTACTCTCGACGGAGTAATTAAGACGGGTTCAACACTCAACACTATTCCATTGGCGATAATTCAATCGACAGCGAAACCTTGTTGACACAAGGAGAGTTCATCGGTTTCCTTCTCAATTTATAACGGATCCAAAACAACCGACCGGAACTCAGTAGTTATTAGTATTGTGTAATGTGCATTATCCTGTCAATAATCACCAAGTTAAACTCTTGCTCATAAATGTACCAATAGTTACAATGAAACGTGCATTCTGGTTGAATTATGTGGATCAACAACACATTTTTTTTTAGAGTAATTCTCTTTTATAATTCATGAGCAGTCGCTCTTCAAACCGTGGAAATTGCTATGAATTAGACTCCAACATTATCAACCATAATTATCTCAGATATGTTTTGTAAACCGCAGCTCCCAATGAAGGGAAAAGATTTTACCCATCGTGGGTAAAATCGAGGCACGATGAGAACAAAACATACACTCCCTCGTTTTTCGTGGTACCACACCCATATCACAGTATAACGATATTTATACCAACCATACATCAAATCTGGAAAACATATTCCGAGAATAGTGATAAGTGAATGTCTGGAGGGGGCGGAAAAAGGTTTTCCCTCAACAAGTTATGACCCATTATTTCATCCCACGAAAACACACATCATACTCGTATACGCTCACTGAGAACGACTTCAATTTAGATTAGTTCTCGAGTGTATGCATACGCTGATGAAAATATTTGGTATCCGATATTTTTATTTATGTCACATTGCCGTAGATTGAATCATCCGCATTTAGTCGATAAATTCGCACGTTATCAAAATATTGAAGCTGCAAATGGGATAGAAGAGTTAGTATGAACAAGGATGAAAATATTGAAGAGTTATAATTGAAAGGGATTGTTCTATATTGAAATAAAAACTCTCCAGCCCCAAAACCTAACGTAGCAAAGATTATTGTTGTCAAATCTGTCCTGTTACTGGCATTTCCACCAATCACGATTGTATTATTTAGGAATGAAAGACTGAATTTGATTCCCCGTCAATCTGTCGGCCGTTCGTTAAATCCCTGCAACTAAAAAAAGTATTCATTCTTTTTCCTGTATGTTTCTGCCTGATTTGCGTTACAATGCTACGTTATTTAGTGTTTCGTTTCACCTGAATCAATTATCAGTGCTTAAGTTCCTATTGTTTGTAATTGAATATAAAGGTGCTGAATCCAATAACAATTTAATTATAGGAATTAGTGAGAATAAGATTTGGTTGTCACTAACAATGTGAACCAGGATCGAAATTAATTCTTCAAACATTACTAAAGGCCCCTTCAAAATATTACTGAGATGGTTATTTGATTGCATTTTTTCATTATAATCATGTTACTATTATCATTAAAATGCCATCAAAATATTACTGAGGGGGTGTGATTATCATAGAATTATTCGACTTGATGTTCAAACATTCTCAATACAAACCACGAACAACCACAAAAACCCGATGGTTTTTCGCCCAAACTACAAAACCCAACTTCAACCCGCGAACATCAATTATGATATCACTCATTATGACAAGAACTGTCTAGGAGCTCACATCCTCATTTATCTTTGTCTTAGGCTTGGCGACGTAACGATGAGAAGGAATCGTAAGAGATTAAACTTTTCGCCGCTCGATTTCCTCCCATGTGACACTCTAGTCCCCTATGCGGGGTTTCCTCTCGAAAATAGTATCGGCCTCTCTACTTCATGCCATAGCGTCAAGTTTTAATCACGGAGGCCAATATTCACTTTAATCTTGAGGGGTCTGGCGACGGGCGAGAGCTGAAGCCAGCTCTCCTTCCTTTGGCTTCCGTTCATTTAAGTTCTTAATCCCTCGAGGCTTAACAGACCTGATTATCGAGCGATCGCAACTTGAGTACGGATTAATGATTCAGCTTTAACCAAAGCGGAAACGCATCTTTTCCCATCCTCATCACACTTGGAATTAATGAAAAAGAATAAAGTTATACCTAAAAAACATAAATGAGATAATCTTGAAAACCTGAACATTCCAGAGTAATTTTCTGCTGCCTCATTACCATCCTATATATATATATCCATCCGATTTTATTATTGAAAAAAAAAACTAAGGGTAACCTGTCAACCAATTCCCAACAACCCTGCTCAATCAGCGACTTTGCAGATTCCCTAATTCGATCAAATGGATGCTCAGGATGCTCCAATTAGCCCATATGCAGGGTGTCTAGTGTAACTATGTTACAAACTCAGGGAATCGATTTTATAGGTAATTTGCAACAATTAATGCCTCGTAGAGTTTTTTTCGTCTTCTCGACCTAAATTTCCTATCTCTTCGATGCAAACTCCGATTTTTTTAGTCCAGCCTAACTGGTAAAAAAATGGCGAAGTGTAAAAATTTGAAGATTTCCTTAAAATCACCAGTTTTTCTTTAGTTGTTCGCTCTGTTATTACGGAGTTCCTTCAGCGGGCACTCCTCAGGAAAAGCATGCCCAGATTGTCTATTTATTATTTTAGTGAACCAAGTCCAGTAGCCTTTTCTTAGTATTGTGCCCTATTCATGAGCAGAATATCCATGTAAAGTGAGGAAACAAATACAAAATTTAGATTATGGTGGATTTATTATTGTTATTGGGAGAGCAACAGAATAACTACCCAGAAAAACAAAGTTGGGTGTGGGAAAATGGCTGACTAAGCAATGAAATTGTAATAAGAATGAATTGTACGAGAATAAATCATGAAAAAGAATCCTTTTGAATTTGTTAGTAAAAGTGACTGTAATCATGGAAATAATCATAATCAGTTAAGGCTAAGTTGGGTTCACCAAAGGGTCCAATGTAGGATGACCTCAATTGTATGTGAGACAAAAGGTTGATTAAGAGGACGGAGGGAATTGTTTGAGGTGGTAGGCCCTTGCTGGCACACATGCCTTAAGGGCGCTACAACAATGGACGTTATGAATAGGAAGCCCTTTCCCTCATCACTCTAACTATTCGCTTCTCATTAACAATACTAAATGTAGGAACGGTACCAATTGATAGGAGAATGGTTGTGGGATACGGAAATTGATGTAAATACAATGCGAAAGCCCTTATTCGTTGAGGTAGGTTGGAAGCCTAGATTTCTGAGTCATGTATTGAGTATGTACGTCTACATGGTTACGAATCGGTCAAAGAAATGTATTATTTATAATTATAACTACGTGACGTTGTGAGAAACCACTGTAATGAATGAGACTAAAGTTCAGAGGTAAGGGTGAAGGCAATGCCCTAAAGGGGTGTTTGCAGGGAGTATAGGTACCACTCGGTCTTTCCTACTGGGACCAAGGTGGGCGGAAAAGGAAAGCCCATTGTTGCTCCTTAAATCACCCACACACTCTCAGCACGCGAGCTTCGCCCGGGGCCTCCCATGGATTCATAAATCGTTTAAGATTAATGCTCCCGAATGATGTACGTCGCATCGAGAGTAAAAACGTCTAATAAAATCTAATATACGAGCGCGCCACGTGCATTTAGTGTCTTTGAAACTCAAGGATATTTTCATACCTTAAAAAGCCCAGGGAAGTTGGAAAGCGGGCAGGGGCGGGAAATCAAATTGTATTGTGGATTGAGGCTATAAGAAATGAAATGACAAGAGTTATTGAACGTTATTGAACTTGAACGTGTTGTCGGAGGCAACAACTCTGAACGTAAATAGACCGGTATGAGCTCATTGTATTTAGTATCGAGTGGTAATACGGGGGAGGCGGTGCACCGCGGTGGTTGGGCGTAGGAGCGAATTGGCTGGAATTTCGGACATTTCTGTGACCTCCATCATCTCAAGAATCCTAGGCACCTAATACATACTTCAAACATTTACCAGCTTCAACAATTTTCCAATGCATCCATCTAGCTGTTTTCGTTCCGACTATTGCTGTGCCAAAACCACAACAAACAGCCGAACCAGGAATAGAACATTTTTCCCGTCTAGTTGGGTTGAGGAGAAGCACGGAAGACCCAAGAAAACACTGCGAGATTAGGTAGCCTACGACCCCCAAAAACAACTCCGTTGTAAAAACTGGCCCGCCAAAAAACCTCAGCCGCAAAAAGGAATGATATCCATTTTGCCCGCCAGCCACATATATAGGATGCTCGGTGCTTCGCACCTCGCTGTTGAGTGTGCATATAGAAACCTGATCCTCCTACCCCTAACCTCCACCGTCAATGTTTTCCTGTTCTATGTCCCCTTCCCACAACCCCGTTGAACAACCATTGAATAAACCAACTCTGCAAGATTTGATTTTGAACACTTTGAACTGGTATCGACCTCCAGCAGGAAAAAAACCTTGAAATAAGAAGCATTAAAACCAAATAACGAATTTATAGAGAAGGTGCACATTTTCGACATCTAGATTTCCGCATTCGAAACAGCTGGAGGAAAATGCATGATGGCACCCGTAACATGTGACAGTTCCTGAGGTTTTTTGAGGAACCACTCAAGTTGATGGATCCGCTGAAACAGGTCCGATGTCCATTCCAAGGTTGGCGATAAAGTCCCCACTATCACAGAAGGGTTGCCTCCTGGTCTACACTGCTCTCTGCATTTGTGTGAGGACGCTGTGAACTAATCTGTATGGGCAGGTAGTTACCCACCATCACAAACTCCATGGCCTGAATTACGTTTTAGGCCCAGATTTGTTGAGATGAGAAGGTACCTAGAGTTATTGATTTTTATTGTGAGTCATTGGAACAAATTCGCTGTACGCGAAAACTCACTTACCGCACCGGAATGGTAAGTTTATACATGTCGAAACCGATCGGAATGACACTCCCATTTGTCAAAACAATTTCACCCATGCCTCCCATTTTAAAAAAATGGGGGAATTCAACTAGGTATTACCCTTACTAACCCTTAATGCCTTAATGTATAATAGTACTCATTTGAACCCTCTTGTAAACTTCTAATTTTATTCTTATAAAATGGAATTAAATAAATATTTAATGTTCCAATTGACACAAAATATCTTCACAAAGATAGTTTTCTTAATTTCTTCTTGCAAATTTATTACTTCCTTCTTGGCAGGCAGTACAACTTTGGATCAGTAATCGTCATTCAGACCTTTATTCGTACAAATTCTTATTCTCTACAGGTTTTATTATGTATTCAGTACCTACTTTTTTTGTTATGAGCACTGGTCGTTAATTTGATTTGTTCATTAATTCCATTATTTTGTTCATTTGTTCCCTTTTATATTGAAGATGCAATCTGCACTCATAAACCTTTATAGCCTGGGTTTTTCGCAGGCGGCTCAATGAACCTTGCTGTATTGTTTACCACCGTACTGTGGTAATGAATTTATCGTTTGAACGTAGTTTCCTTGATGATTTTACTGACGAGCATAATCAGGGGAATGATAAAAGGAGTGGGGACGTTCCCTGGAATTCTTAGTTAATTAATTTACGTTCAAAACTTCTCGCTGTATCCTGTCATTTGCAAACAATAAATGAATGGATTATGCTACGAGCATAATTGTGGAAAAACGAAAAACACTTAGAAATGGGAAA
Organism: Stenodema calcarata; assembly: GCA_963920205.1. Lineage (NCBI taxonomy): Eukaryota > Metazoa > Arthropoda > Insecta > Hemiptera > Miridae > Stenodema > Stenodema calcarata. The sequence goes on along the minus strand of OY986052.1, from coordinate 18,146,176 downwards.
ATAATACTCATAATAAACTAATTAAAACCAAGATCGAAATTTCCCTGACGATAAGGGCTATTCTGTTTGCGTTATGTCAAGGATGAAAGAGAAAACTCCTCGACAAAGGTACGAGCACCTACAACAGAAACGCAATTAATTTTTTGTTGGAAAAGGATTCGTTTTGCCTATACTTCCTCGAAGGGGATAGATGACAAGAATACACTTGTTTTTCGCTTCCCTTAATGAATGTAAACTTCAAGTTGTCTTTGTACTGTTTTTACGTTCGTTTACAATCTCATTGGAAACATCTTGTGAACAACCTCTTACCATCATTTCTTCGATGCCTTAAGTGCTATCATATCATGGGACATCGTTTTGTCCCGACTAAGATGAATATTCTCGTTGGATCTCATATAGAGCGACGTACGAAATGATTAATAGCTTGGTTGACGGTTTCGTGGATGGAATTCAATTATGCAGCTCCGTCTGAACCAACCCTTTTCAAGACGGACGCTTCCTATATTCATAGGACTTGAAGTGGGATCAACATGGTCGTGCTGATTCGAAATATAATGTTGAACATTCGAGAGGGAGACAACACGTTGAAGACTAATAAGCCTCTACATATCAAAAACAATATTGAGAGGGTCGACTAGCAACGTCTTAGTAGTTAATTTGACATTCAAAAACCCCAAGGGCGAAAAACTGTATTCCCAACGGTAGCGCACATATCATTTATCTGAATGGTGACATTGCCTACCTATAACATATTATGTTACAAACTTCCGACAAATATAAGAAAAAACTTTACCATACATGATTATATATTTTCAAATATTAACCTCAGTAATTAAAACGGAAAAATAGAAGTTAATTCACCTGGAAATTTATTAGTTTACGTTTGGAGGTAGGAGAAGTGAGCTCATCACTTATTGGACTCTCACATATTTAGACTCCCGAAAAAATCCCTGATTTGCTTATACAGCCAAATGGGAGTTTTTTGGTCCTTAACAAGAAGTTGGTCCTAAACGGATTATTCACGATTTTTAATAAGATGTTACATTACATTGTAATGATGTTTCTACATATAGTAAAACTAGTAACAGTTGAAAAATATGGCTGTAACAGTTATTATTCGACACCTACGTACTCTTATGTTACTGGGCAAGTTGAGAAACTGTTTCATCGAGAGCTTTTGTATTCAAGTAGATCCCCTGAAGATTTTCCAAGTGAAAATTTTGATGTGTTGTGAGGGTGATGATTTGCAAATATTTGGAAAAATTAGTTGCGAATGAAATTGCCCAAATGTTAAGAAAAATAATTGAGTAAAGTTAAGACAAAAATAATGACAAAAAACGTCCAATTGACGTCTTAAATTTAAAAAAAAAAATAATATTTGTGTAGAATTACTTCCAAGCTGTCACAAAAGGCAAACTTGAATAACAACTTGAAATCCGTCTCAGCTTCAGATACTTACGTCCGACTACAAACAAGGCATTGATAACGTTGGCATTTCCACTTTATACCTACTTAGAATGGTAAACAGAATACCGAAATAATGAAGGGACTAAGAAAATATTCACTCCACAAGAACAACGATATTATTTGACCATAGGTAAATAGACCTTGCACGTTGCCGTGAAGTTCTAAACGGAATTCAATACTGCGTCGATAATTTCATTTTACTAATACAACATTTGTCTTCATTGCCAGAAACGATTGAAAACGAAAATATGGTGCTAACCAGATTTCAATGTTTTATCGAATTCTTCTCTTATGAGTTTAGTCGATTATCACATTCTCAAATCTCTCTTTCCCTTCACCTAGCAACGAACACCTAAACAATAAACACCTTCAGATTATCGCTCCTACAAAATATGCTGCACACGCTTATTGCAACAAAGCATTAATGTGCCTCATTAGATAGCAAACTACCCGATAATTATTAATGAATCATAAAGATTATTTGAATCTTACCACACATTTTCAACAAACACTGAAATTGAGCCTACTCCTCACTCTACGTGTTTTAACACGAATGTAAGCACAATAAATGCACTCAGCTTAAGCAACAACTCGCCTGTTAGGAATAATTATTATAAACATAGCAATTCCTGAAAGAGTTTCTTTTGACGGATTTAATCAAGAATATTTGAAATTAATGCAAAGGTGTTGAAGTGGAGTCTCATAATCCGCCCCTGTCAAAGCAATCCTACAGATTAGCCAAAATCTTCATAACTATAACCCTCTACCCTCAAAATACAGTTTTGAGCAGTAATACCGCACGTTATCACGCCTTATCATTGTGAGCACCCGCTCAATGAGCTCCACAACACTCAGTGCTTGAACCGCTGCCCCAATTGTTAAGGTAGTCTATCCACACTGTCAGTTATTGTGTAGCTAGCTCACCGTTACATTATCTCGAGGTGATGAGCGTGAATCTCATTGAGCCTGTTCAAATACCGCACAGCTCAGTAATTATTGTACATGTGTATCTGTTACTAGATGAGCAATTTCATGATGTATGGTGAAGATTGTTACCTATGTTGATAGACTAGGAAGTGGAATAAACCGCTAAATTTGCGAAATTATAACCTTGGTTGATATTCGTTCATTATTTGGAGAGGTATGAGGTGGAAGAAAGAATATTAACTCTACGAACGAAATCGCGGGAACCCAAGTCATAACGAAGAACAAATGTACTTGAAAAATGTTCAACATTTTCCCAAGTCATAACGAAGAACAAGAGTATGCACTTGAAATATGTTCAAAATTTTCCTCTGGTTTTTCTTTATATTAATTCAATTTGATGAGGAAGAATGAGTAGAAGGGTCGCCATGTTTCACTACATTTTGTATGATTATAGAGTGCTATTTTTGTGGTTCCTGAACTTTTGCAACTTTAAAGCTGCTACTTCGAGAGAGAAAAATCATGCAAGCAGCCTATTTCCAATTATCTAAGCACGTAGTGGCATTGTGCGAAAATGTGTGTAGATCCATATCTACATCACAATTCCAGTTAAAATAGATGTGTGGAATGTCTTAAGAGGTATATGGTTTTGAAAAGAATGGGGAGTTCGAAGAAGATGAACTTCCTGCCCGCTAGTTCTCGGCAAACTGTGTATGATCTACCACCAATCCACAATGAATGTTTACGAACCTTGATAAGGTGACTTCTTTTTGTTTCAGTTGCTTGGATCGTGAAGACGTCCTGAAGGCTCACGATGGAGGAGTGGTCCTCGCTCCTGTAGTGGCAGTACTCTGCAACGAAGCATCCAATTTTGAGCTCCTCTCTACCTCGAACCAACTCTACCTGGAGTTTGCCTCTAGCTCACAATGGCCCGGCCATGGGTTCACAGCCACCTACCACTACGAGCCTGTTCTGGGTAAAAAAAATTTCTGTACTCCATCAATATTATCTGTAGAACAAAGTCACCTTGACAGTTTGGTTTTAAAGAATTTTCGAAGAAAATGAAGCTATTGTTCACGGTCAAAAAATTTTAAAACTCGAATTTCCGAAAAGAATTTATACAAAAATCCGTTTCAGACTTACTACCCTGAATTCACTATCCTATCCACATATGATTTCTTGTTTCTTTCATCATAATATATTATATGATTTATTGTGTCTTTTGGCAGTGAAATCAGGATAGTTAGTCTGACAGGGGTTTGTGTATAAAATCTATTCGGAAATTCGAATTTTGAAAATTTTGGACCGAGAACAATAGCTAATATATAATCGAAGCCAAATGGGATATCGGATCGGAGTATTCATTCGTTGAAAGATAAAATGTTTTGTTTTCCCAAAGGGATTTTGTATTGAAGAGATCAGGCTGAGCTTTACAGGGATTCTGGGCACTCAGGCCTGGAGTTCTGAAGCCTGGCTCAGGTGTGAGGTAAATTCTACTGGTCCGCCGGAGGTCAAGTCTGTATCAGATGCGTGGGCTGAGACCTTTGATGATCTATTGTACATTGCCAAGGGCTTCACGTTAATTAGGCAGTTCAGAGGTAAAGGGCAGACGCTAGCGGCACATGATGGTTATTAAAGATTGGAACTGTTAGGCTCAGAAGCGATCTTGAGACGAGCAAGAGTTAACTGAACATTTGGTCGCTACCCAGAGTCTAGTGATACCAGACGTAGCTATTTATCATAACCGGCCATGATCACCAGATCCACTTGACTTGGCTTGATGTTTACAATTTAGTAGATTGAATTAGCGTCATAGTAGAGTGGAATTAAAAGTTCATTGCAATATACGTATATTTCTAAATTTGTTATAACATTGAGAAGGGCATGGAAGTATGTATAAGAATAAAATATCATCCAGGTCGTTGTTACGAATACAGACCTCTTCATATGACACATTCTCCACGATATATCCTTACTTCTGCAGAGGACACAAAGGAATTCCCTTACGCTCCATAACTGGTATTTCATGGCATTCCTCCCGTTTCCAGACGACGGCCAACGAGCCGCCATCATTGATCCTAAAGTTTGAATCCCCATCGAAGGCCTACGCGATCTTCCATGACGGACAATCCGTACATTTATGTCCAGTTATCGATCCTAAATTTACATTTTTCCAGTCGAAGCAAACAGAAGAAATTTGGATCAATTTCTCTAGATTTTCCCCTACACATCGTATCCGCTTTGGCTCACAAAACCAGTATTCGGTACATATAATTAAATTTAAAGGAAACACTGATCAAATAAACTGTGATGTAAAAAATTGTTGTTCACTGCTGATATTTCAATGTTTTGGATATATTTTCGAATTTAGCAGAATTCTGATGGGTTCTATTCACGTTTGAATCTCAAATAATGCGGGTACAAGCGTGAGCGTAGTCTTGGAGTGTATGGGTCAGAAATATTGAGATACAATCCTAAACCGCTCTATAGAAAAATTTTGTTGTTCATTTGAGGGGAAGTATTATATATTTTGTTTCCATCATCGATGACATGGGTTTGAAAGGAAATACATCAGGCTTGGAATTCGTTTATTCGAACACTGCCAATCTGATGGGTGAATAGAACCAATCCTCGACCCCTCAGACTCAACAGAATCCCCTTGAGGCACACGCTATACCATTGAGAGGTAGATCTTTACTAGCAGTTACAGCAGGTTTTACGATGCGTTTTATGAATATCGAACCCCGTCCAGCACGTATTAGGTTCGCAAAAAATACCGTAGTTCCTTCCATAGGTAGAAAGGGGTCATGGGATTGGGAAAGAAATTGATGAGCAACGAAAACAAGAACGTTTCCTACGCCAACTTACTACGGTTTAGTTATTCAAGGGTTTTGCGGCCGAAAAGAAGAATACAAAAATACAGTCACTTCCTTGGTTTTTATTCTTACTCCCTCTCTCTCTCTCTTTTCTATGAATAACGGAAGATTGTTTCGTAAGTGAAACTCAGGTGGAGTTACATGCAACGTCTGTGACTGATAAATTAGAAATATCCACTTTCTGGTTGTTAAGGATATCTAAACACTAGAACCACCTAAATACTTTCCCTCTACCAAACACATGCTCTAGAAGACGGTTTCGAGTATCGGCACTTCAAGCTGACCAAAAAGAACCTTCATACTCTATTTCGATAGCTGCAGGTTTTCTAAGGGTCCCCAAACGCATTATAAGTCACAATAAATTAATAAAATAAATAAAAATCACAATATGAGGCACAAGTTTGTATGAAAGTGAAAATCTCATTGGAGACATTTACAAACAAATTCTTTTGTAAAAAGAAAGTGTCTAACAAGATAAAACTGCAGCAGACTCCCAAATGTTACTCAAGTTGTCGGATACCCGCATTGTATTGAAGTCACTCAACTAAACGATCTTGAAATGTGTCACCCATACGAACTGCGCCCAGGAGGTGGGAAGTATCAGAAGGGATCAATTATTCAAGCATTTTGTAAATCTTTCAGTATTTCTCCAGCCTTTCTTACAGCAAGGTATTATATTCTCATTTTAACCTTATACAAATTGTCTTGGTACGAACTGCAGGAGGGTTCAGACTTTTTGCACGCCGTTTTTCCAACCTCTAGAATTTAATATCCGCCTGTTCTCTCATTATTTTCATAGCGTACGAAGAGGGGAATATATTAATAATTCGCATCTGCATAAGAAGATTTCTGCCGTTTTTTTTTTTTTAAAGGAGTGGGATTTAATAATGTTTTATGCATGCAGCCAAAAGCACAATCTTTTCGTATTGACCTGGATCTGTAGTAATTATCTCTAGGAAAAGGTGAGTACACAACGGTCTTTGAAGCAAAAGCTTAGTCATTCGAACGATAAACCACTTTAATTAAAAGTTGAAAAGGAAACTTGGAAACCATCGTGGATATTTATCTGGCATTCTGGTTTATCTCTTCAAGTAATATTCAGTATATCTGCTACTCTGAAGTACGAGCCATTTACAAATGATGCCTCATAATATACATGGAACAAAAGTAATGAGTATAATATGTCCAACTCAGTTTGGAAACTCCTATCAAAATGATAATACAGGACTCAAGCAGGGAAATGAGGAAAATGAAGTACTCCAGCTAAATGTTACAACCCTTGTTGGTTTACGGTTTAATAAAACGAAACCCGTTCGTATACGAGATTTGTCAACAACTAAACATCTCAGTCACCATTCAAGTTAGCAGTAACAGTTTTTCTCGTTTCATGACAATAATAATAATAATGAAAGCGAAACGCAAGGGTACGATTCCGTCCGACATTTACTATTATCATTTATTTTATTATTTATATTTTTATTTATTCATTTATTTTTTGGTTACTGAATGAGGTGAAATTTAAATTAAAACGGAACGATCTGTAAGAAGAATGGATTTCAAAATGAATTTTTAATGTACCTTCCTGGAAAAGCTATCAAGGAAAAGATCTTAATAAGTTGGGATGGTAGCGGAGGAAATTTCACAGGGTAACTCAACTTACGGGAAATCACAATAGACTTTTACTTTCGACCTTTTCACACCGATGTTTAACCACTTTTGCCCCTCGGAAACCTCGAATTTTTAGCCTCCCTGATTACTGAGAGAAGGCAAAGGTAGATTTAGATGTTCGGTCTTTCAAACAGCCAATGCGAGGGAGGAAAGAGAATGTTCACGTCTTCGACTCACTTGCGTCGGAATCAGATGTGTGTGAATATTCATCGATTCAGGGCCCTTTGCATTTTTGGAATACATTTTTTCGTCCTATGTTTTACATCTAACTATACGGTTGAACGACGCTACTTCTGCACTGGGCGAATTCGACTCTCTGTTCAGTTTTCAATGGGTATGCATTATTTATTGAAGCCTGAACTTTCAGATGCCCGTCCTCTGTTCTGGTCAAGTACTGTTGACTCAATTATCGATTGCGTTCAACACCTTTTAGAAAAATTCGGTTAGCTTACTTGTGTGCCTCCACACCCATTTCTTTCTTATGACTTCGGTTCTAATCAACCTTTTGAACTTTCCGGTCGATTCCGAAGACATTTTCATGGTTTTGAGGGTTGGCTCTCTCAATTGTCCCATTTGAATTTAATTAGACTCAGATCCATTCCATCCAAGTGAATATTATAGGTACGGCTTGGGTTGGGGCTAGTTCGTTGAACATATATCAGGTTTTGCTGGGATGGAGGATCACCAAATTGCATGTCACTCGTGACCCAAATAGACTGTGTAACATTGCCGTATTTTTGCCAGAGCCTGCAATTCGATGATACCTTCATATTGTTTTAGGTAACAAGTTTCATAGTCGACTCGGAGGCGATGCTTCCTAGACATAGGTATTTTATTTAGTAGTAGCTCTAGCGCTCAGTAATCTGTACAACTTTGTGAATATCCATTCGTCTGTTAGATTTCATTATCAATAATTAAAAAATACCTTTAAAAAACAAATCAACTACATCGTTGTACAGCAATAAAAGTTATTATTTGTATAATCTTTTAGATTATTTAATAATCTTTTTTTTTTTTGTTGATTAAGAAATATTCCGAAGTAATTAGTCATTACATTGGAAGTGGTGAAATTGATGGAGGAATTGACTGATACAGGCATCTAACTACGACTTTCCTAATCCCACCGTGTTGGAGCCAAAGGGGTACGCTCCCTCTACTACCGGCCTCAAGCAGCAGTTTTTGCAATAAAGTACTCCCCCCCCCCCCACTCTATGGAGCAAAAGAGTCAGTTCAACTCAAAAATCTGGGAACCCTTGTAGAGTCACGCTAAAATTATAATTATATAACTTTACTATTTTAAACGGTCACAGGAACCATTTTACAATAACCTTATCATTGTTAATAACCAGCGCAATAAGCTGAAGACCCAGCTTAGTATTCTGTTACCGAACACACCGGTATGCATAACATGAAAGTAAATCGTTCCATTTTTTCGTTTAGTAGATAAGTGCTTATTTTTATGACATGGTTTTCGTTTAAGACTCTACCTCTATCTACCATTCATCGTGCTAGAGGGACATTTTGCAGCCATCCTCATTATACATTGTAGATCCATCTCAGAAAATACTCGTATTTGTTTCTGTCAGATGAACCCATTATGAACCGTGTAAAACGAGATATTCTGAACTGAGACGAGGAAACCCGACTCGACATCAAAAGCTTTGTTTGAAAATAAAACATCGAGTAATAATTGAAAGTTGAACCATATTCGTGAAAACATCGTGTTGTACTGTTTCAGAAATGAATCCTGATCTAATGGCCAAACTGACGGATACAGGGCCGGCTGTCAGTGCAACAAGTAAGGAAAATCTTCATAATTCCTATACTCGTTTTCAAGTATGTAACATGATATTTTGATACAAGATATTTTGATTTTACAAGTTATAATTTGGTGTGATTACATGAGGATGCGTTACATAAGTTCTGTTGAACATCTTGCATACCTACATGTTTAATTTTATTTTGGTACTGAATCCAGTTCCGCTTGTAAAATGCAGAAATTGTATTGCGTTGGGATGTTGTAGCTAAGACACGTACCTTTTTTCCGGTAGTTGACTAAGAAATTGGAGACTCACCGTTCATATTCCGTCAGTAGTTATGACACCAGAATGTAGTTATTGAAATCACATCACCATTTGGAGACCATGCGGAACGTATAAATTTAGAGCTGAGAACTTGCATTCAATGCTCAGTTGCATCAAACGAGCTCTGTCCATGTTTCGCAAATAGCAACGTGGGCGTTCTCAAATCACTCCCCAGCAGTTCAACATTTCACACTCGACCAACTTGAAATCGAGGATAGGAACAATGAATTCTTGGAACGACCAAGCAGGCGGGAGGTATTGACAGAAGATGCTTTAGGGTTTGGCGGTTTAGACCCTTCAGATATGCGGAACTCCCCCCAATCCACTCTCGTGAGCTCTATCATCCAAGTTGTGGGTGATTCATGGCGCATCTCCTATCATCTGCACAGTGTTTATGGATCGGCTGCCGTTTATGGTGAGGGAAGAACAGTCGTTATCGGTTATGACCAGTAAACTCCCTCAAAACTTCATCAAAATTAATACTGGTGCACCGCCCACAGCCCGTCCTTCGTAGTTTACAATGTACCTCATCGAGTAGCACAGCGGGACGAAACATAATTGGGCCTCTGTTAGCGATTAGAGTCGCTGAAATATCGAAGAACCTTATTCAAGGGTGGAGTGTCGCGTCGGCGGTGAGGAAAATTTGCGGATTCCGGCAATAATTCCGAAACTTTGGTCTTCCATAATATTTTTTCAAACTGCACGAAAAAACTCTTAAACAAACAGGCAGCACATTCAATTGCAATTTCGGTTTTTCGTCAATGAGTCTCTCAAACTGCTGTAACAACTATAGATAGTTGTGGTGATTATATATTCATAATGGAAAATAATATCATATTTATAGTATAAATGGACATATACTAATTGAATTACAAATTAACCAATTACAAATACAAATTAAGACATATTATGTGTTAAATGAATGTACTTAATTACCTAATTCGTATTCATGTATATAAAAAATATATAAATAAGTATGTTGATATGTTTCTGATGTCAGATTCGGATTCCCCTTCAAGAAAAAACGAAAATGTTTTTGATATTGAAAAACAAAATTAAAGTAATTACCATACTTTGCCTGACATGGATAGTTATTCCGTATTTTCTAGGATCGAATTGTGACATCAAAATCAGTAGTGATGTCCACAAGCAGGGGCAGATTTTCTCCCCGGGGTTCCCCGTTGGCTACCTCCCTAGCACCAAATGCCGGTACGAGTTCCAGGCGACAGGGAAGGAGAGGATTCGCATAGTGTTCACCTACTTCAAGCTCGCAACCAAATCTACCAAAGAAGTCGCCAAAGAGTGAGTTAGAACATTTTAACTACGTACCCTTATTTATATATTGAGCGTAAGCTAAATAAAATCTGAATTCTTATAATATAGTAATATATATTATATAGGCGTAATGTCCCAATATTGAGACAATAAAAAATATTGTAAAATCACGAATTTAAAAAAGATTTCTCTGAAAAATTAAGTTTTTGTTGTTGTTATTATGAGGAGTGTTACAATCAGTTATAACTCTATTTAGTACCATGTTTGTCAAAAAACTTCCCAGGGGGGTGCCCCCGGACTCCCCTGCTTTTGGACCCCCTCACCACCACCACAGAACGAAATTCTTGGCTACGCTACTGTTATATACGTGGTATTGTTACGACCGCCTTTACATAATAGAGTACAAAAACTTTCCAGGTTGAACAGTCAAATCTCGCCTAACTGAACAGGTCGTGTACGAGTAATTTCTTCCCAATTATTCACCTACCCTTACCGTGTTATGCCCCCTACCTTTTTAATCATCAGCTTCCCTTAGCCAAATCATCCCTTTAGATAATTCTTGGTACCTTATCATCAAAGAGTAAGGAATCTCTTTAGTTATAACCACAATTGTTCCAAGAATATCATAAAATTTTCGTGATGAGATACATGCGATTATTTAGACCAAGAAACAGTGAAGGATACCGTTGGTTGTAATCCTCGCCAACAAAGATTCTTATTATATGATCGCGAAGACCACCGAAGATCCAGGTGGTTGAAATGTTAAACCATTGAGGTATAAAGCCGAGTCAATATCAAAGGTCTCGGTTGTACATAGAAACCACTAGTGCTCTGACTACCTTTTGCCAATTCAACTGTTTCAAAGACAAATATGAGGTTGTAAGACACTGGGTTCCTTGTGTACCTAGTAATACCACAATAGTACTGTCTAGTGATAAAATTGATAATGTTCAAAACCATGTTAGCTCCGATGACAACTGAGTTTGGTAGTAGTTGATCGATTTGACAGCGATAGCCCCCTGTGACTAAAAATTTCATTTTATTCTTTGCCTTTTATTAAACTTTTATTACATTTATTAAACTGGCTTCGTGAAATTCGTAGCGGAATATTTCAAAGTTGATATGGTTTTCAAAGTTCGATTACCACGAAGCATCCGATTTGGAGATATGACACTATTGCAGCCAATGAGCGATCTGTAAACATGCTGTTGACTTTTAACGAACTGGTCGATAGTTTTGCAAAAAAGTCTTTATTCTGTAGTGATGACGATGTGCCCAGGCTCTGGGAACTAGGTAGTAGACAGACAGGTGAATTGAGTGGAGGGGGTAGATCCCTTATTACGCAGGGTCAGTAGTGATAAATTGGTAATGTTGTTATTTGGTTACCAAAGTGGTTCGTGGGTTCCCTGAATGGGTAGATATTTCTCAGGCGTTGAGAAATATCGATGTAAGGTACAGTCTTACCGGGTCTCTTGATCCAGTAATTTGGACATTTGATTAGCTGCACTAAAATTCGTTCGTCGTGGACAGCGACCGGGCCCTAGGAACAAGAACTTGCTCTTATCACAAGAAATCGATTTGTTAAATATTTCTCCCAAAAATTGAAACTGCAACTATTGCAACTTTTTCCCAGTTACCTAAGAAACAATTTGCAATTGGAAAATCAGAAATAAATTACTTACTTTGAACGTGGTGGCCTCCTATCCAGACCTGATAACTTTTAAATTGGAATCACACCGTAAAAACTTCATAAGCTGATGTTCAGTGAACATTATACGTTATCAGTGATAACTTATGGCTCCGGCCATCGTAGCTTTTTCACTGATAAGTTATCAGTGATAACTTATCACTGATAACTTATCAGTGAAAAAGCTACGATGGCCGGAGCCGTCTCCTACTTCCTCAAAGCTCCGCCTGAGCGCTCGCGTCACTGATAAGCCCGCTCATCAACCTCTTATGATAAGAGTCTTATCACAGTTTGTTTTTCTGTTGCTGTCTCGTCCAACTAATCTGTAACTATGGTACGTACTAATCTGTTACTTTTGGTACTAATCTGTTGTTTGGGGGATGTTTTTATCGATTCAGTTTTTATCGATTGATAAAAACGTGCCGTAGCCTCCACTCACCATGTAGAGTCGTTTCAATCAAGTTTTACTTGACCCCTCATAATGGTTCCGATGGCATTAATCTCTTGTGAGCCAGTGTCGTGTAAGTCCTAAGGAGGCTACATACCAAATTACAGCTTCATTGAGTGATCGGAATGAGCTGTAGAAGCCACTCAACTGATCCTGGGCTTATTCTGCTTAAAGTGTAAATCCTAATGACGCTTCGTACCAAACTACAGCTTCATTGAAATAGCATCGAAATTTTGAATACCATGTCAAAATTGCCTGTTGCTTTAATAGTACTTTTTTTACTAATGAACAATTTAATTGTTCATTAGTAAAAAAAAAAAAAAAAGTACTACGTACGTTTATCAAACCCAATACAGTTGTAACTGAAGAGTAGGTTGTAACTCAATCTCTTGAAACTCTACCTTATTGTTTGGTTTGTTGCATTTCGGTTGATCAGCCCCTCGTATTACACGGTTCCAATGCGTTTGACGGATTTACCGGTAAAGCCAACCTTTTTTTCTCTTTTCCATGTCGAAGCTCCAATGATTTTCCAAGGAACGTGCTTTGTAAGTAGCTTTTCATCCGGATTCCTATTTATCAAAGAGCAGATGGAAGGACGGATTTAAATGCGCGGAAGACCTTCTCTGAAGAATAGAGAGCCTACCCCCCACTACCCCCACAGAGCTTTCTGCCTCTTCCAGTTCAAATAGGATTTTAGGGCGAAGACGCTAACTTCGTAAGGACTGAGCTTTTTGTTACACTATTTCCTTCATCTTTCATCTTCGCGTCTGCGTTTGTGTGGTGAAAAAGTCTGCATAGAAGGAATTGATTAATTTTGTTCGATTCAGTATTGTGTCGTCAGTTCACTCTTCAGTAGGTACACACTCTTGGATTTTGTAGGGAGTTCCCACACCAACACACCCCTTGAGAAATAAAGCTGTCGCTTACCCTATGACTTGAAATAAAAGTCTTTTTTAATCAATGAATATTTATATTTAGTTTATAAATATATCACTTTCTCTCTCTATGTTTTTTGAGGTGCAGAATCCGAATTTGAGCTTTTAGCCATCAAATTCGGATTCCGCACCTCGAAAACATAAACGTGAACAATTAATTGGGATTTGTTGAAGTGCTCTTTTCAGCACCTAAACCTGATAGCGAAAAAAGGGATTTAGCACACTGAAAACCCTAAACTCCAACCCTCATCTCCTCTGCACCAAACAGCACCTTCTTTTGGGCAATGCTATCTATGTATGCACAATTGCCAAACCTCTTGGACATTATAGTTAATTGACTACCCGTAAAGGACAGAAACAGTAGTTTTTCAGCTCTTGACGTCAGTGATATTTTGTCAGTAGGCACATAATCAGAGTATGTAATTTTCCATTCATTCAACCCACCCCAGTATGTCATTATAATAGGAAATTCCTATCGGCCTCGTACATGGCCTCATTGGCCTATTACTGATTATAATAACCAAAATACTTTCTGCACAGTTGATGTGTCAAAGGTAGTTGAACGCATGACATGTTTCTGTACTGGAATCCAATGTATATTCGGTTCATCAACGATATCTGAGGTTGATGACACCCCATATGAAAGGAGATAAAGTTTTTTATTACGGGGCGTAGCAAATTTGTTCGTATCTGCTGTCCATGGTGGCATTATAGGTACGCTGGTTTGATACAATTACGGACCGGAATCTATGTTCAATAATTTTAAATAAATACCAGCAAGGCTGGATCGTCGACAGCCTTCCAGTGCAGATCTGCTGATTTACAGGCAGCAATCTGCTGTGGAGACCAGCCGCTGGCTGTCTAATTCGACCTTAATAAAGGTCGGTCCAGTGATTTGTTTTCCATCTCAGGTGAAACTCCTTCTGTTCCCATTTCATCGACCCTCGCCCTTTTTATACCTCCCATTGGACTAAATTCTATCTACTCGCTTCTACGCAACTCCTCCCCTCCCACTTCGCTGTTCCCTGCATTCCCCTTAACTACACTAATCCTCTGGACTCCCTGCCCTACTCGAACTTCCCGACTCGAATTCATGATGTTTCCGGCTTTTACCACCTCTTAACCCATAATACGTAGTTACTTTCTCATTTGTTTGTTCTTCTTCTGTGACCATTCACCAAACGCCTTAAAATATAAAATCAAGTGCGAGGAATCTCACCACTTACCATACTCGTTTTCAACTCATGTTGGCTGTCGCTTTGGATCATTTTTAGAATAGTTCAGCTTTTTCCACCATTCTTAAAAAACGTCGCTCGACGTAGAACATTGCAAATATGAACACTATATGAACACTTTAATTTTGTATAATAGTTCGTTTTGATGTGGTGCCCTCATAAACCCTCAGCTTTTACCTGTATATGTACATAAATAGTGTATAATTAATTTTCATGTTTGAATCAACGTGGTATGCAAGTATGATGGGCGTTTGGACATGTTAATTAAATAAATTCATAGCAAAGAGCGGTATTCTGCACCCTTCGGTTGACAGTTGAAAGGGATTAAAGGGATAAAAGGGGACAAATAATAATTATTTTCAATGAAGTATTTCGATCCAATTTTATTTCCTTTTTAAAGACTTTTAAAGCTTATCGACAACTTGGCATGCCGATGCCCAGAGGAAAATTTCCCATACACACTTCCCTACTAACTCATTAAAACGCCGATAACGGTTATAATTAAATAGTCAGTTGATATACCTAAATTCATTTGTGATTATTGTGGCAGATTCCCGATGCGAATCATATGAGTGAGTAAGTGCATTTTGATCAAAAGGCACCAACTAAACGTAACAGTAACGTTTACGTAAACGTAAATAGTTACTATTGAATGGTCCGTTGTCCCGTCTTCTCTTTGTAAGCAGAGTTCATCGAATCCAATGTTTCCCGATAACCGAAACACCAACCCTCAAGGCGTGTTTGCTTTGGTAAAGTGCTATCATATCTGAGTGCTCACCTGTTGAAACAGCCTTAGCCCATCAGCTTCGCCCTGGTCCTTTTGTCGCGATATTGCTTACCACGAATAGCACAGCACCTGGTTGCCCTCATACCGGTCTATTCGCTGGTTTCCATTGAAACAATGAACATAATGTTGTCCTTGGGGATAGAGAGGTCCCGCGTAGCCCATAAAGATATAATACATACTCGAAACGAGTATTTTCTCTTCCTCTTTAATGCCGGTTCCACCTGACTGATTCCCAAGCACAATGCTTCCTGTTCGGTGAATCATACTCCAATCTATCAAATTATATAATGTGAATTAAATTGTTCAATTTATCATACAGTGTGAATCATACTCCAATCTATCAAATTATATAATGTGAATTAAATTTATCATACAGGGTGAATCATACTCCAATCTATCAAATTATATAATGTGAATTAAATTGTTCAATTTATCATACAGTATGAATACAATAATCTACCTTCTCTTAGGGAAGTATACTATTTAATCAGTATACTTAATGTCATTTATTATGTACCTACAATGAGCACTCAAAGCTACAGCCAATAAAAAATCGTCATCATGAAGTTGAATCAATCGGCGGCAAGTTGGGCCAATTTCTTCCTTGGGGAACAGCTGATTCATACCACATGATTTTGTGATGTCGAGTTTCTTGCTATCAGTAACTGCTACTTTTCGTGTTTATGGAAAGATGGTAATTTCGAATATTTGGTGGTAGATGGGTACTTGTTATAAATTATTGCTGATTTCGGGACAAGTAAAATATATTAGGTATAAGTATCGTCACTTATGTTCTGATATGGTCCAATCCGTATTTTTGCTAAAATGAGTTTATGACGTTTTCTGGTTCGAATTGAAACGCGAGAGTGAACGAATTCAGTTCAATTTAGGATTTAACGTTGGCTAAAACTCAGCGAAATTCAGAAAGTAACTGTTTTGGAAGGTACAAGTGAAAGTTTTGGAAATGAACAGTTTTTCATGTCACCTGAAAAATGAGGACATATACATATGGATTAGGCTGTATCAGGCTGTATATGTGTTCTGTCTACTATGTATTCTGTTCTCCGAAAAGGACATACTAAGGGTAGGTTCGTTTCACAAAATAATACGCACGTCTCATACTTATTTAGCTGATTATTATTTGCGTTGATTCTTATAACTAGGATGCTAGGGCATAACAATATGGATACAATAATTCTAAATAATTTGTCATCAATATAAATGTTTTATTCATCTTATACAAACGCCCTCCCTTTATTCGGAGGTGGGCACCAGGTCTCCTATTCTAACTATATTTTAGCCCATTCTTACAATTACTTATAATACTTATAAGTATAAATAAGTATAAAAGGTCTCCTATTCTAACTATATTTTAGCCCATTCTTACAATTACTTATAATACTTATAAGTATAAATAAGTATAAATAGGAATGGCAAGGATATTGTTCACAGAACTGTGGACTGGACAGAAGGGCGATACGTACAAAATTGAACCATTGTGAAAAAATTTACAGAGTCTTCGTTTATTTTATTCGTCGATTTATTTATTTTTATTTTTTCAACAGGTGCAACGGAGAGGATTCGGTAACACCGTACATTGTGGTCGACGGGCGATGGGAGAAACTCGAGAGCTTCTGCGGGACTGTCACTCCGAAGCCGGTCCTATCCAACGGCCCCCGGCTCGCTCTGGAGTTCGCCAGTTTCAACTCTTCGAAAGGGTCAGGGGGATTCCGAGCTGAGTACAAATTCGTCAAAGGTAACGCACCTATAAAAGAAAAAAATATATTTATTATATTTTTGTGAGCAGGTTTGAGAACAAATCAGGCATCGCACCGATGGATTGAGATACTTTCGATGAAATTGCTTAAAACGAGCTTGCTCTCTTTCGCCCTACACGTACCTATTACATGTACCTCTCCTTCGAAAAATAAAGTGCTGTATAAATCAGGTATAAATCCAGAAGGGATTCTAACGACATTTTGATTTATTATTTTCAATAATGAATAATTAGAACCGACCAAGAAAAAAACTGTAAAAATGTTAATAGAGTTCAATTCCGAGAATTTTTTGAGAACACCCGGAGCTTTGTAGGACCACCGTTCGTTCACAGTGAAGGCTCAATAAATAAATGTTTAATTTATCATTTATATAAAGAATTTGTGGATCATCACTGAGCTACTAGGGTCATTCAAATATAAGCGAGCCTTTTGCAAGAAAACATTACTTTTACTCAAATTCCCTACTTTTTCCAGCCCGTTTTTGAACTCCTTAACTCATGCCCTTTGAACTGGGCAAGCAGTCAGTCCAATTTTGGCTGGTTCAACGCCTTCTCATGGTTGTCTGATGAGTAAACCTCTGCCTCGCTCATAGTAAGGAAAACTGTTGAAACGCATTCGTCGGTCTAATTCGGCTTGAGTAAGGTCAAAGGAATTCCCATCCACCCAAACCTGACGCTCCTCCTTCCTCCAGCGCTCTTTCTAAGCCCTCAGTAGCAAAATGCTTGATTATATTTGAATGACCCTCTTAGTTAACCCCCCCTATATGACCCTTTTCTCCAATCATTTGCTATTCGTATAGGACTGGCAAGTGATCTAGACGCGAATGTGATCCGTAAAGAAGATAATGAACGTTTTGGAAAAAATTTGCAGCATTTTTTTCCCATTGCACACATATTTAAGGCTGTCAACGTGGCACAATGGATCGTCGTGCTATACTTACCTGATATACAGGTCGAGGTGCTATACTTAGCAAAAGCCTCCCACATCACATCTTATATAATCTAAGGCTGTCAACAACAGGTTGCTTTGAGATACTTATCGAGAAAATCATACAAAATATGTAAACTTTGTGAAATTGTTTTTTCTAGATTAAAGCGATTCCCACATGTGTTGGGGTTGGATTTAGTTGTTTACTAACACGCTGGCCGGGTGTTATTTCACACGGGACCTATGGAAAGTTTCCATCGAATTTACTCGTATTCTACCTAACTTTATCGAGAGAGGGTTTTTTATTTCCAACTAAAAAAACAGAACAGATTTGATTAAATGGGATCACAATGTGATCCCAAAAGTATCATGCTTATAGTTTCCACATAGATTCAAGGACATTAAACGATATTCTGGATATACATAATGGTTTTCCAATGCTTGCGAATGAAAATACTGGCCTTCACCCAACCACTACCTCTCTTCCCTTAGGAAGAGACTGACATGATGTATGATGAAATTTGATACATGCTGGAAAAAGGAGAAGATAAATCCACAGTCCTGCAGCATGGCTATAATACGGAATTTTTGAAGAAATGTCTCCATTTTACTGGTTTTATAAAATACTTTGTCTCGATTTTTGCCGTGTACTTAACGACTCGGTGTATAGATTTTTCAACGCTGAACACGACGATGAAGTCAGAATCGCGATATCTCATTCCGTTATGAGATTAGAGCAGAAGAACCGTGAAGAACGTTTGAAGTAACAACCACGTTGAATCACCTTCGAAGTGCTCCAGTTTAGAACGAAATAAGATATAGCAATTCTGACTTAACCATCGTGTTTAGCGTTCAAAAATCTTTAAAATGATTGTTTCATTTTTTGAATTTATGAGTAATTTTGCCCCCCTCAAACTCCCTAATACCTCCTTTGAGTGGCCCTATTCTGCCCATCTACGAACTTAGGCTTTCAGTTACCAAGACAGCTTTTTCGTGCAAATTTGAACTTTTTATCTCGATTCTATCAAGAGTTATCGTCTGTAGTTTGGTATAAAAATTTGTCAGAAATTGTAGTTTCAAAAATGTTGGACCGAGAACAATAGCTTCCTTTTCTTCGAAAATTCGCCAAAAGAAGACTTTCTCCCTTTGATTATTATGTGATAACACTGAATACGAATTTTCCAGACTTTGCCGTGAAAAGCGGGAAACAGCTTTCTGAGTACCCCTGTGCCTTCAGATACACGTGGCAGGAGGCCATGAGCGGAAACATCCACAGCCCAAACTTCCCCGGTCTCTACCCGCGGGACACTGAGTGCCACTATTTCTTTCATGGAGCTGTCCATCAGAAGATCAAGGTTCATTTTCATTTCTTCGACATCGAAGGGATCCACCCGTAAGTTGAAAAACGTAGAAATTAATGTATTATTAACTTTTTTATTGACTTCTTCAAGGCCTGCCAAAGCATGACCTTCCGGAAAATGTTTCTAGGAGACGAAAATTCGACTAGCGACCTTTCAAAAAACTTCAATCCTGGGTTCAGTCAGAATTTGCTTCAATAATCGTTCGCTACACGATCCCTATTACTACTCCTTAAACTCCGAAATAATACAATGTGTAACTCTATGTATGGACCTAAAACGGGCTTAATTGGTGGAATTTTAGAATTTGCGAACGATTTACGGTTTATTGAACAATCGTGTAATTAAATCGGGTTGGAGAGGATGGGCATTTACTCGAAAAGTTAGCCCGAGGTTCCGAATTCCTACAACCCTCTTAACTGTGGCGGGACCAGAAGTGATTTTATTTTTCCACTTGTTTTTCCACTATAAAACATCAGTCAAATCGCGCGAATGCCAGAACAGAAAATCACCACTCCCGAATCGTTGAATTTATTGCTCCATCCTCTCAATTTCCACCCTACTAATTTTTGATGTTGTGTATTATACTGAGGTCAATGATACCTAGTCAATGTAAGAATTGTTCAGTTTATTGTACAGTTCATACCGATTTCTCATCAATTTAGCTCTCATGAAATTATTCATGGTAAGATTCTTCCTGAGTGAAACCCCCTCAAAAATGCATAGTGAAGTTGAAAATAATCTATTGTGTCGCCATATTACTCATCTGGTAACGAATCTAGATGCTAGTTGGTACATAATACTATACGATTTTCGATTTGACGTTGTTTTAATTTAAAGGTGTGACACAGCCACGGACAGCGATTACGTTGAATTCTTCAACTTCATGACCAAAGACGAGACGAAAATGTACACTCGGCACTGCGGACAACTGGACCCCTTTGACATCGTCGTGGATCGAAGATTCTTCCGAGTGACGTTCAGATCCAACGACAGGCTTGATGGCCAAGGTTTCAACGCCACTTATCATTTTATTGACATGAAGCACCCTAGGAAAGTCTTCCTTCCTCCCATCAACGACCGCACCAGCAGCCGTTCGGGTAAGTGAATAACCCTTTCTGTTCTTTTTTATTGGCCCCAGAGATCCATCGATTCGGAGTTTGTTCCCTCATTCATGATCCTCTTTTTCTTCCTTATTTTATCCACCATTTCTTTTCTATATGTGGGGATTTTTTGTCTTCCTACTGACCATTTTCCCTACCACAGGATTCTTTTGGATCTTTATCCAAAAATATGTGCAATCTCAAACTTCATCTGTCCTGCTATGTTCCTCTTTTAATTATCCGATTGGATGCCCATTTATTCTTATCAGTGAACTTGGTCTAGCTGGACTTCCTAATATCACGTGCATTTGCAGTAATGGTAATACGATCGAAACCAGGACCAGAGCAAAATTCCTGCTTCCCCATGTGAGGCATTACACCACAACCAATTCTTTCCCCAAGCTGTCGATGTAACCTTATCTGATTTGTTCAGAGCAATAGTGGTGGGGAATATTCACCGCTTCAAATAACCTAATACCAGATAACCTATTACTAAAAAACCCGTATTACTGGAATAACTGTTTTGAGAACTTGGATAATTGGTTGGCTGGGACTATTCCCGGTAAATCCAGGTAATAGGTTACGGAAAACGAATGCGTGAAAGGTGTGCAATAGGTGAGTTCGTTTCGAGTAACAGCGACCGTCTGGTAATAGGTTGTGGTATTAGGTTACCGGCGATTCGGGAACTTTTCCAGCGCCCAACTGGAAACCCAGTCCGCGTTACTCGATAACCTATTACCAAGAAATAACCGTATTAGCCATGCCTACAGTGCAACGGTTTTCAGCTATTTATGTACTAAATACCCTGTCTTGCGTATGGTGGGCTGCTTCATACGAGTTCTCAGCAGATGTCTCCGCCTTAAAGTAAGACCGCCCGGAGATTGAGAATAAATTTGAATATATAAACCGCCGGGAGGATAATATTGCGGTTACCACGTGAACCCATAGTGGTGAGCGGTTATATTTACATTTCGTAACCAGCTTTAATTCTACAGTGGGTGAAGCTACTAATTCTCTGACAATCATTGAACGATCAAGAAATCGTGGGTTGAGGTTTAAACATCCGGATGAGTTGTTCGATTTTCTTAGAGCAACCCAAGGTGCAGTCGATCTTCCAGGTATTCTCCAATACCCCCAAAAATCCACCAATCCTAAAATCAAAATCCAATCCACATCCACCAACAACAAAAATCCGACAAAAAAATCCAACTCCAATCATAATCTTTCTATATCCACCAATGTATCACGTGGAGCTTTTTGCTCTTGTTGGAAGAAAATATTATATTAACAACGTACAGAGGCATACGATTATAAAATCTAGATCAAGATCGTTTATGATCCACATCCAAAGATCAGTGTTCATTGCATCCCTCCTGCTTGCGCTATCATTAAGACTACTGCAATCACCCCTCCATCCGTAAACTGTTAAAATTTTACTTCATGTCGATTAATTAGTAGGTTTAAACGTATCCCAGGTCTTCAAGGATGATTGAAAATGTTGATTTTCTCACTTCGCGGATCCTCACCTTCCATCGTGGGATTTGTCAGTCTAATCTAAGCAGACGCTGGAGGTGGCGGGAGACGGAGCTTAAACGGGTGTCCCGACCGACGTATGAGATTAACTTGAAGGAGCGATAGAGGAGGCGTTGGGGCGGAAGGCATGTTTATCTGCTTTGGTAATAATCCATGACTCGCTCCCAACAGCTTAGAACGAGAGTTGTCGGGGAATCGGTGTGTTTGCGGAAGACTGTGTGAGGTGCGGGTCTCAAAACTTACAGATGTACCGTAAGGGTCTTCCCAAACCGATCATCAAACAGATGTAAATCTAGATAACAGCACTTAACACCACCCAGTCAACATCTAAACCCCTCTTATCTCCTCAAGAAATAATTGGGGTTTTATTCTATGGCTTTGTGGCATTTTTGTTTTGCAGTTTTTTCGGTACCTAATGTGTCTACATTTCGATAATGGACTAATTATTAGTCCATTATCGAAATGTAGACACATTAGGTACCGAAAAAACTGCAAAACAAAAATGCCACAAAGCCATAGAATAAAACCCCAATCTTTAAATTATATTATACTATTTTATATTGGGTAAGTTATTTAAGTAAATTTAATAGAAGGAATAATTATTTTTCTTACATTTTCAAAATGTATACTTTAAAAGCTAATCAACATAAATATTTTCATCTCAGCATATAGGGTTAACAACACGAAATATATAAAGTATGCTGATTTTAAGATTTGTCCGGTAAAGATATAAGCCTCTTGTACTGGCTGAACTCCGATTCGAGTTAACATCAATAAATTAGCCGTTAATCCTTAAAATAATATTTTATTAATATGATGACAATTTATTCTTTAGATTTGTGATTTTATTTATTATTCAAGAATTTAACACATTTAAAGCATATATTCTTTTTCTTATTTATTTCTTCTTGAAATTATAATGATAAAACTATCAATAATTAGTGCTACTATAGCAATTAATCCTCCTGATCTATTGAGAATCGATCGTAAAATTGCGTATGCAGAAATATGGGTTGAGGTGACTAATGGATTGGCTGGAATGAGGTTTTCTATTAAGATATTTGGGGTTCCCATAAAATTTAAAAAAATGAATATTGGTAAAGTAATTATTATTCGCACATGCAATAATACAATACAATTTATTGTTATAACATTTAATGTTATTTCCCATATAAATCACGGTTTTTGTGTAGGAGTAGCATTTACACATACCTACCGTGATTAATCAAATATTGAAAACTTGCATTTGAATTGAATGTTCAGTAAAATTTAATAATATTTCCGTTTAATTACCATGATTACGAAAGATGATTTGGCATTCTCACAAAATGAAATAAATAACATCCATTTATTCAATATTGCCCAATGATAGAATTTTTGAAGTAAACTGTAGACTGGGGTATCCAATTTCTACAAATTTGAATTGTATCTTCTTCTTTCTGTTCCTCTCCTATCGGAGGTTGAAAATCATCGTGGCCAGTTTGTCGTTGTCCCTTGTAGCTCTGAACAGTTCCAGTTGCAGTGGTTCCATTCTTTTAGATTGGCTATCCAACTTCTTCTTCCTCTTCCTTTCTTTCTAAAATAAGCTGTTAGATCGTGTACTTCACGCCTCTGGCCAAAACGTCCAAAATATTGCAAATTTCTGGGGTTTTTTTTGTTTGAATAATTTCAGTGTTTTCCCCATTCTTCGGAAAACTTCTATGTTTATAACTTTGTCAAGAGATGTTAAGCATTCTACGATAGCACCACATTTCGAATGCATGGATCTTATAAGATATAGGCATAAATGCATATCTTCTTGCTTGAGAGTTCAAGCCTTTATACAATACAAAAGTGTTAAAAAATGAATACTCAACCGAAAGTGTCAAAAAGCTGGAAAGAACTATAGGGCGAGGAGGAGAAATTTCTCTTAAAAAATAATCAAAAATTATACATACTTTTTAGATATACATCTCTATCACATCGTTACCGATAAGCCTCCATTGAAATGCCGAATACAAATCTAACAACAAATTCAGCTTTCACTAACCACTAATTAACTCATTAAGTATTAAAATTTTGATATGGCTGTAGAAGGATTTTTATTGAAAAATTTGAAAGGACAACAATTTTATCGACAATTTTGAATCAATTGGGTGAGTTTGTTAAAATGAATTCCCTGAACATAAACGACCACCCACGTTCTTTTTCGTAACCTCTGATAAGGTTGAAATGAAATCAGTGACAATGGGTGACCCGAGGATGTGAAATATAATTAACTTCCCCCGTCCTCTCAGCCTCCTGATCGGCGCCGGTTAGTTCTATTTAGAGCTAAATCGATATAACCGACTGAACAGAATTTATATTCATACGGCAATGCACTCGCGTAATGGGGACAGTCCGGGTCGGGTTTCTGATTGCACAGATTCGGCCGGTCGCCACGTTATTGAACTAGCGATTACTATAAATGTGGAGAGATACTGGCATGTTGGTA
This sequence comes from Stenodema calcarata, assembly GCA_963920205.1. Classification (NCBI taxonomy): domain Eukaryota; kingdom Metazoa; phylum Arthropoda; class Insecta; order Hemiptera; family Miridae; genus Stenodema; species Stenodema calcarata. The sequence continues at coordinate 18,121,618 of OY986052.1, read as the reverse complement.
GATACCAATACGGCCTTCCCTATTATTGTAGGGTCCATTTAGGAGCGTTATCAGTATGAAGTTACCTCGACAGACCTCCTCTTTTGGCAACCATTTTTTTTTCTCAGATAAATTATTTCGAGGTTGTTAGCGATTTGAACGATCATAGTGGGAGGAAGTGAAGAAGGAGATAATTATTTAGAATGAAGGGACTTCCCGTGTCAAAAAACGTCAGAGGAGATAAAGTGATACCAGTAATTATTTTCCACTTTTCGGCTTCACCATACAATAGACCCATTTCGTAATGGTAGATAGGATTTACAGGAAATTGAGACCTTTGGAAAGTCCTTTGGATTGGTCATGTTTTGCCACTTCTACTGTAGTCATGCATTCAACTTTAGGGTAGGCCTACTCTCCGCTCGCTGGTAATTGGGTCTAATTATATCAACCAATATAACAGCCCAGGTCTTTCCGCATTTCCCTCATTCTAAACACATTTTTAAAAGCCTGTCGCGCCTTTCTTTCTTTTTAACATCCTCAGGTCATGTGGGACTCAAACCTCACCTACCTTTTCCCGTGTTGGAACTCAACCTGGTGGTACTGTTTAGCACACTACTCCGGGCTAAGTCCTCAGGAATCCACTTCAGTTTCCGTTCGTTGCCACTTCCGTCCAAGGAGCGGTTTTCCCCTCAGGACCCTCTCCACATATGCTGATGTGTGCCTCCAATGCTGCTCACTCTGCAATATCTTAGCAACTACTACCTCTGGTGACATATTGGGATACATTAGGCCCAGTGCTTCTTGTAGCCAGCTCATTTCCACATACCGTATCGTGCATCCAAAGAAAGTGTGGTGCACATCACCTTCCACAACCTGACGATAATGTATCAACCTTTCCCATTCTATAAAAGTCCATGTCCTGAGCAGAACTCGTTACTTTCATTAACCCTATAGAAAAAGATTGAGTGGAAAATAATACCGACAATAGTTTGAATTTGGCGGATTTGGTACGTTTCTGCACTCCGTTGCTGCACTAACGCAGCGTTAGCTTCATGTTTTCAAGCCTTCACAGTCAATGTGGTAAATGAAAATTATCGTTCTGCTTTCTGAGGGAAGTCCTCCCCTTCCCAGTTTATTTAGCATGCAGTATAAAATCGTTTAAATCTTCATCTTTCCAAGAGAGATAGGGAACTGAATGAGAAGGAAAAATTTTCCTTCACTATTTACACGTAAAGGCTCAAAGTTGAGAATGTTTAGTACCTACAGGATTTTTCAGCAAAATTTGTCGACACAAATCAGTTTTGGAGTGTTTTGATTTTTAAAAGATTTATTATTTCTGTAGGTGAATCATGACCTGCACTGTCCATTGTTCAAGTATTACCTAAGTGTCTTATTTTAAAACAAACAATTCTTTTGTTTTTCGAGCATTAAGGATATTATTTTCTTGTTTCAGATCCCTTCTTCTTGGTGGCTGTCGCGTTTTTGTTGATGAGGTGAAAACCGTAGCAGAACCTGGAAATGCTCATATCGCTGCAAATCTCTGAGGAGAGATTTTGAAGACTGAACCCACTCATTTCGCGCACTGGACATCGACTAATTCAGATTTTAGGTTAGTAGCAGTTGTAAAGTGGGGTTTTTTTTCGAGTGGTGGGGTTTTTTCTATGGGAAAATCTTGAAAAAGACTTCCGCCGTGTGAGTTTTCACTCACTAACCCTTATCCTTTTGACCTAATCCACCCCGGAAGCACTGGTTCGGAGTGGGGTCGATCACTGGGCGTTCACTTCTCGCAGCCTCCAGTTTACCTTCACCTGAGGAACGGGTCGTACAGCTTTCTTGTCTTGAGGATTCGTAGTATGTAGGTCACAATCCTCTCCTAAGTTCGCTGGTTGGAGATAATTTTCTTGATCACATTAGCTGGTGTGATTTCGGACTCCTCTCCTTCCAGGATCTCCCTTTCTCTCGTACATCTGGTGTAGTGGAAAAACGTGATGAATTGCAGTACTTCGTATCACTTCGCGGTGTCTGCTAGCGTTCTACGGTGTATATAGGACCGGAAGTACCTATTCATGGCCCGACAGGAACCTTTTAGTTTAGAAGTTCGCTTCCCCGTGGTCCTGTGGGATAAGCACGTGGGTCGAGGCCCACCTGTCATCATATTCCCACTCATTTTGCCACTGTTGCATTATTGTTGCTCACTCCTTTGTCCTGCTATGGGATGATGACTCTTCTGAGTATCACCGGGGGTCCATCAGTTTCCTTTCCATTGCGAGGAGGTCGATCTGCAGCACTGACCCCAACGGCAAGAATTCTGCACTGATTGCAGGTGGTGCGCCCAGCCCACACACTCCATACAATATTGTCACTTCAGCTGTTCTAATAAGCATCGTCCTTTTCTTGGGTTCAGGGCCACCAATATTTGCAATTAGTCTGCTCAGGTTGGCAGTCACCGCTGTCGCCCTTTCTCCTGCTCGCTTGATATGCTCCTAGAAGGTCAGCCTTCAGTCAAGGGTCACTCCCAGATATCGTACCGAATGAGACCACCTGAAACTGGGTGACGCAGTCAATATGCCTCGGCCGTTTTAGGGGTAGGAAGGAAGTAGGTGTACTAAGTAGCCCCCTGACATACAAGTAGACTTTTTACATGTAAGACTTACTGAAAGGTACCTTGTCTAAGCACAAAACAGGCGAGTACACGTTTTTATGACGTACCTACAAGATGTTTTCAAAGTGGAGTTCGCATCCAAATATTCGTGTATGATTAGAGATGCAACCTAAATTTATGACAGGACATCTACAACGAAGTCAGTACTGTTCAAATAGTACATTTAATAGGTGTAGACTATGGTTGAAACGGTGATTTTCAAGTGGAAAATAACCTTGCAAAATTGTCTTATAATGGGTAGTTTACGTTGATGGGCGGGTAGCGAGTAACTCATAACCTATTAAACTTCTACTCCCAAGAGTAGGTATCTCAACCATAAAACTCACAAAGCTTTCGTGTTTCTCGCTCGTTTAACTTTCTTTCTTTATTAGATGGTAAGTATAACAGTGCGTCTGTTTTTCAGAGTTGGATACCTACTTATTCCTTTGGTTTCTTCTATTTACTCTGTCAAAACTTTTTTACTGATCCTTCCCTCGTTCTTGAGTTACTAGATTTTTTTTCTTTCTTTTTTTCAACAACAAACAACAAGACTCTTCTTTAGAAAAATAAAATAAGGAGTAAAGTCTTTGAAGATGGGATAACGCGCGATGAGGTAAACGATCTCGCCTGAGGGTGGGGCCAGCAAGCTTTTGACTCATAAGTTCTTCGCCGCCCTTTCAATGGGGAGACGCAAAATTTAATGAAAAAACTTGGATCTGCCTCCTCTTTTTATATCTGATGAACTTCCACCAAAGTTTTGGGAGTAAACAGCTCACTTTCTGCTAATGAACATCGCCACACACAAAACTCTTTCCTTTTTGAGGCTCAATTCTTTGTTCTGGTGGGAGGAGGGGAGGAGGCAAGATGCTGAAAAATGTTGTGAGATAATTAGGTTGATACCAACGCATAATGGGGGAGATTACTAGTGGACGATTACTACTGACATCAAATATTATTTTCATGGGCTACAAATAACCTGTATTAAGCAATTTTTGTTAACTCTACTCTTACAGTGTCTGATAGTTCGGTAGGACCTAATAGGCCTCCAAGTAAACTGGTTGAGTAAGTGGCCTATGACATCCTACTCCTGTCCTCTAACCACTAGCCATGTAGTCAGTATATTCGCAGTAGATCTGGGCACAAATCTGGACGATTTTTCATTTTCAATGTTTGCCTAAGTCGGCAAGGGGCGGCCAACATAACAAATCTTAGCCTTATATTTTACTGACAACATGGAAAACAGAAAAAGGAGGATGACTAGACAAGAAAGCAACAGACGAAACCACGAAAACGAAAGTTCAAACGAATACCAGCTGATTTGAGGTAACATAAGGTAATGCATCGTATCGCAGCAGAGCAACAAGTTACTCTTGCTCTATTTAAGAATTTTCTCTCTCTGATTGGTCAATCTCAAAGGCCCGCCACATTCAAACCGAAAATCGTCAGGAAGAAGTCATGAGGAAATATGAAGCAAGGGAACGGGACATGAGCAATTGGCCCGAGACGCTTCTGATTGGTCAGGTTGGTCTCTGGCTCACCTGGTGCGGCCCATGTTTTTCTGAAATCCTGTTTTATATCAAAAGCCACCTTACTCTTCAAATGGGATGGGAAAATTTGATTCTTACTTCTTGGTTTATTGGCTGGAGTTGCACATGCTCCAATGCACCTATCAGCTATGATAACCATAATGTCACTGGTATATACGTATGTACTCGTAGGTCCGGGTCAACAGTTAGCTGAATGTTAGGTGTCGAGTTGGGTTATTTCTTGCTCACTCCCGAGGAATAGGAAAGCATATTAAAAAGGAATAACAGAGTACTTAGTTGAAAAAAGGGTATATTTCCACTAAAATATGTGTACACTAATAGGCCGATTTCGGTGATCAAACTATCGTCAGTAACAGAACAATACTGAAGGAGAACTTATGTAGAGGCCCCAAAAGGGCGTGGGAGCCAATAAAAATGAACGCAACCATGGAGAAAAACTTGAAGGAATTACATCATTCAAAGATTTGCCTAACCTACCACTCTTAATAATTTCGAATTTTAGAAATCTTTAGCTGGACGAAGCATTTGTAGTCGTAACTCTCACCAGCAGCCCTCCGGTCCTTGTTTAGTTAACAATACTTATGCGCCTTGATAAGGTTGACAAGGTGGCTCAGTTCAGGAACTTGCTGCGCCAATGAAGACTGCTATAAATTGAACCGCCCTTAATTAGTTGATACTGAATACAGATCTAGTATCCGTACACTCCTGCACTCGACGGTTTTTACAAATTCTGCACAGAACTTGAGCCTTGATGACGATTGCATGTTCGGTTGACCCAGCATGAACAAAGCTGTGGTTTTATTAAATAGAATTTATTGTATTTCCTAGATCCTGTTAAGTCAAGCACGATATGACAAGAATATCCTTATTTTTACTGATGTTACGATTTACGCATTTCTTTTGTATTTCAGGTGACGGGACGAATGCGGTTTTCTACGTGAAGTATTTGTAAATAAATCGAAAAAACGTACTTAATGTAACATGAATATTTTTCAAAACAAATATCTAGTTTTTGTAAAGAGAATGAAACATAGAACTACAGCTATTACGCATGAGTCTCTCAGACTTATGGGATGACAGCTTTAAGTAACTTGACAATTAGGATCCAATGGACTATTGTACAGTTAGGAATGATTTGTGTTTTGTTTCTCCTAACTTTCTGGAACCAACTCATCCTGTGAAGTGAGTTCTCTTCTCACTCCACATACTTGTAATTATACTTCAAGAAAAACTGTGTACATTTCCGATCTTCAAAATATCAGATGAATAGAAGCTGGAAATAATAAATTTGTTGTTATAAGTGGTTCGTAATTATTCCTTAATTGTACGCCAGCCGTCCTTTGGATAGAACCGGTCACGAGGGTAGTCTATTCCTATCGCCAGTAGTGTTGGTTGGATCAGGGTCCCTCATGCTACTGGCAGGATCATCTGGGCACCAAAACAAGGGTTTTGTGTTGGCTTGAGGAGTTCCATACGGGAACCAGTTTGAGCTGATCCTATAGACCTGAACCTAAAATTAGATAGTTAGCAATAAGTGCTCCGGATTGATAACCTCATAGAAGATCTTCCTTTAAACATGGAACATGTTTTTATGGGCGTGATTCGCTTTGGAAGAGCGTGGTCGTCCCCCAACTATTGGCCACACCACCACCTCGTTGCCTCTCTAGCTCTTTTCAGGGCATGACCCAGGATCTTACAATCCTTCAAAGTTCCTCCTTGTGTTTCTCTAGTGTTCGGGTGTGGGGTTGTTCACTTGTGAGTGTCAAGTTGACTTATGCGCATCAATGAGCATTGTTCTTCTACGACTATGTTTCCTCTGTTATTATTTACCTATTAGAAAAGTCCATAACTTGCTTTGATCCTTGATCTATGTGACCTACTGACAGTTATTGATACTCAATCCTTGGATTCGTCCCTTCAATCTCTTCCAAGTCACACCACTATCTATTCAACTGTAGGCAGTTGAAGTGAAAAAACGAAAAGGAAGGAGTGAACCCCAATAGTGAGTGAACTTCGCGTTTAGGGCGAATGAGACAGTAGTTCTGTTGAAAGGGTTATCGGTTTCATCCCCCACAAATTTACGATTACTCTCTATAACAAACCATTGGAATTGACCAAGAATAAAAATCCTTTTTAACCCCTTCCGAATTGTTGAGTTTAGGTGCATTTCAAGGTACGTACTAGAATATATAGTAATAATGTATAGCAACCATTAAAATTTAAAAAATCCGTATATAAAATTCTTGAAGATTTTCATAACCTCAGACCAGCAGGAAAGGGTGCAAAATGGTAATTATCTAGAATATTAAGAATATATCCGTATGGTTTTGTTCAAATTTGAACGGATTTCCTAGTGACAGTTTTTCATGACCACCCGGAGCGTTGTGAATGCCGAAATATGAACAGTCGAATATAATATTGAGGGCATAAAGATGCAATCAGAAGAATGATACAAGTAGGAATACTTGGAGACTCTCTAAACAAACTTGAATATTCCCTGATATTATTATTGAATTAATCTTGGAAATACTCGTATTTACCAGTAAGATTTTAAGATTGAAACCATTAGGACATTGCCCATGGCTCTGATACCTCGGTAAGCACCGAGAACACTTTGAACTCCAAGTAAATCTCTTTTCCCCCACACGATCAGCGCAGCGACAACTACATAACATTTTGACGCCAAACCCCTAAACGTTAAGCTGGAGTCCGTTAATTTGCACAATTTTGTCCAATCGCATCGCTGGTTACATAGAAAACACCATAGAAAATGGACAATTGCAGCTTAGAATCCATTTATTTTTAGAAAAAAAAAATTGCAATACGTACTTCAGCGTAACGGAGAACCGTAACAACGTAATTTCCAACTTAATTTATACATCAGGGCAGTCATGCATATTCTTTCAATATGCATTATATAATAAACTTAGGTATCAAACAGACTCCTATTTTCGAGATATCCCTCATTCACTTGAAACATGAAGGAATTAAATTACTATTAAACGAAATTTTTCATCATGAAAACAGCATGACTACGAAGGTATGAAACCGAATCTGCTTAAAAAAGACAAACAATAAATATAAATCCTACTTTGGTTCAACTTCTTACAAAATAGTTTGAAATTTTCAAGATTAAATGTTCAGTTGAAACGTACTTCATGGCTTGTCAATAAATATTTACAAAAGGATTAAATAAGACAATGTAGGGGAGAGAGTTGAGGTTGTACAGTTGAGTAATAGGTAGGCGAGTCGGCAACAGGGCAAAATACAGTTACAGTATCTCAACATTTTTTTTAGCAGGTACAAAATACAAATAAACTGTTGGTGAACATATTAAACATAAGAATGTGTAACTCAAAAACCCCACGCGGTTGGCCAAACACGTGAATATCGAAATACATGAGGATCAGTAGAAGAAATCGAAGTGGCCTAAATTAGAATTTGAAAGTTACACGACAATAATTTCGTAGTCTCCATCAGATACAGTTTCTTTCAAGGTGTTTAAATCCGCGTGATCTTCACTGAGGGATTTTTTCAAGGCATTGATCAAAAGGTTTACTTGTTTCTCCTTTTTATCCAGGCGCTTTTTAAGGTTGCCAACAGAGTCGGAGAGTTTCTTGTTGGCAGCTACAGCTTCCCGGTAGAGAACTCTGTAGTCGGTGGAGTTGGAAGAAGCACGTCCGGATTCGTCAAGGATGAGTTCCTGAACAACATCCTCCTGTGAAAAATAAGAATAAATTAGGTATTCTAAAGGTAAGAATGCACTAGAGTTTGGTATTTACTTTGGTAGAACGATCACAAGTAGGTATAAGCAATTTCCCCATGAATATCTTTTCAGGGTTCCAGGTCAGGTTGCCTTTACCCGTTGTGACAGTGATCGACCATGCTCTCAAGGCTAGTTCACACCAGTAGACACGTTGCGCGATTTTGGTCTCGGAGACGTGTCTAAAGCTGCGTTCACATGGATGCGTAACCTGCGTAGTGCGTAAAAAGTAGTGGGGGCGGGGACTTGTGGAGTAGTAGTGGGGACCGCAGGATGTGCAGAACGTACATGGGCCATTCCAGTTTAAAATGTACATTTCGTGTCTTCACTTTGCTGCAAATCTCATATTCATGCTGATCCCGATTTCCTGATTTTTTTTCTCTTATCTACCAATTCTATGTAACACAAAACGCTAACAAAACATCAAGTATACAGCTATTCTGGGATTTATTATGCTTAATATGAACAAAAACATGGTAAAACCTCATGTGTGTTACCGTCCACAGTGAAAAAGCACCCTCATCTTCATTCCCTCAACACCATGAATTTTTTGGGAGGTATCTAGCGCATTCTACTTGTACAGTTGGACACAAGGTTTCAGATTTTTGGAGGCTCGGGGTCGCCAGACATCCTCGTTTACTGTCACAGCGTTACAAAGGATTGTCCATCACTTTTCGAGATCACCCACCCTCATGTGTGTTACCGTTGTTTTGTTGGCAAAAATGAAGCCACTTACGGCAGTGAGCTCTCTCGTATCGCCGTAGGACGTCTATTAGCAATGTTTGTTTCCCTCGTTGGGTTAACGGTGATTGGGGAGAAGCTGCATGCAGTTTCTCCAAAAACCATGGTGCGTATTTTTATTCTTCTCCATGTGTGTTACCTAAGGTGTAACCTCAACAATGAATACTTCAGTATTTCAATGATTTTTCTCAAATAATTGAGGGGTGCACGTTTCATTTGACATGTGATCCGGCCTTCTACCTTGTTTACGTTAGCTACAGTGTCGATTTGAAGTAGGATTCTCATGTGTGTTACCAGTGCAGCAGTAACACATGAGCTCCTGGTAACACACTTGAGGTCCTCTTAAACAATTTTGGAAAGTATTATTTATTCGAATTTAACGTTCATGGGGTGATTTTTTGGTTCATTTGAGTTATATTTTGGAGTTTACGACATTTTCAGGCGCCGCTGACACCTGCAGAAAACAGAGGACTCCGGGAAAAGAGGAAGTTGGATTCCGTCCGTGAGGCTGCTTTCAGAGCTAAAGAAAACGTCAGATCGCTTAGCAAAAAGAAACTGAAGGATATGACGCCACGAGAGCATCGCCACTTGAAAAAATGATGGAAAAATGGGACAAGAACCGAGGCGACCAGGAGAAGCACAGACGGCTTATCTTGACTCCACCTGACTATTCCACCTGCGCTTCAACTCAATGGGAATGCTTTAAGAGGGAGAAGAACAGTTCTGTAGAATCGCTCGAAAGTTGTTAGGGAAAAACAAAACTGGAGAACGAAAATTTGAAGTTACCAGTACAAAAAGAAAGGTATAGGTGGAGGAGGAAGTACTTGGGTGCCACCAAGAAGAATGAGTGTGCAACGTCAAAACAAATCATCAACAATACGAAGGTGGCCTTGGTTAGCCCTACAACCAAGGCAAAACACAGACTCCAATCTTCTGCTAAGCTGTCAGCTCAGCAAATGAAACGGCTGTTGCCGTTGGTGAGGCCATTTCTGAAGAAGAATCGGACAATTCAGCATTGTTCTAATGTCGAACTAGATACATTAAAATACGACGGCTCACCGAACATCACTGGGGTACAAGAGCCGAATCAGAGTGTATAACGTACACAAGGCAGAACAGCAAGCCTTGAAGAATTTGGTTACATACTTCTTTCTAACTGATGTCAGCCGGTTAACAGCAGGGCTCAAGGAAACTGAGACAAGGAAAGGGATTAAGAAACAGAAGAGATTCTGCTGTCCGCCATGAAGAAATAGCACGCTCTGTTCTGCGAATCCACAGGTTTGAAACGTTCCTACATCACCTTCTGTTCGTATCGTTCATTCTACGTCGTTCATATGAAGGAGGCAGAAAGGAACACGTGCCATAGCTACGTCGAGATAATGGCGTCAGCTCGGAAAAACAAGGGCGTTGTGGAAGACGGAGTTTGCGACAAAAACGACCACCTCTGCATAAAACGGTCCTGTGGCGATTCTGAGAGTAGCGGCAATTCCAGCTCTTGACTGTGCCTATGTTTAACATAGGTTTAACCATATACCTATGTTTAACATAGGTACATGTTTTCTGTCTCAAACGTCGTTTCCCTTCGATGTCTTCACTTGATCGACTATTGGTGGTGTAGTGCTTCCCTTTCGACATTGTAGCTCATGTCTGTTACCATGCGTGTTACTGTGTCCATTCCAGAAAAGTTGATTTGGAGGATCAGGTGTGAATGTTTTGGTTCGACCTGGCCTTAATAACAGTGAAAAAGATAATTGTTGAGCAGTAGTAAACGGTTTTTGAGAGTTCGGGTAGTCCAGTAAAGTATAATCACGAATCCGGTGACCAACATTTTTCTTATCTGGTAACACACATGAGATTTAAGGCACAAAATTACGGGTTTTATGGATTCATTAGCAGTGAGCTCGATTTATATTAGTTAAAAATGGTTCTGCAAAGCCCCTAGAAGAGAATTTAAACCGACCCGAAAGTTTGGGCGTCTTACATTTATTTTTCAAGAATGGTAACACACATGAGGTTGAGACCACGTTATTTTGCAAACACTACGGATTTGTAAGAATACCAAAGGATTAACTCGCAATTTTCGAATTGTGCAGGGCTTTTGGGAGTTGAGTGGATCCAGAAAAAACTCGTGGACCATCCTGTATAGTTATTTGTCTACTGATTGGCTGTGGATATTTAATCAGACAACGAATTGAAAAATCCAACATAATATGGTAATAATACTATTAATAACAGGACAGACCGACAGGTAAGAGAAACAAGAGTATTTGAAAAAACGTCTATTTCAGTGGAAATGGACTATTTTTCAAATACTCAGGCCCCTCGATTTGGCACACTGTTAGAAGATATCCGGTAAAATAAAGGTACCTGTTCGCAAAGGACTCCTGTGGCTCCTTCCAGCGATTTGAGAAATTCTTCAGCACCCAGTATGCCTCCGACTTCGTTGACCTCAGCAGTGTAATCGCCTACAACCGTCTCCCCCTCCTCGCCATTCTCTTGGTACAGTTCAGAGTAGTTCTGATCCAGATCCATCTGATCGTCGCTGACCACGGTATCATCGTCATTGACAAATTCCATAACGTCACGCAGATATTTTTTACCCTCCTGGACTTCCGCTTGGTACTGCCTGCTTTTCTGGAACTGCTCCTCAAGAATCACCTTACGCGAGCGTCGTGTTCTAGGTGGAAATATGCCGGACGCTTCTTCCCTCATTCTCTTCCGCTCTCTATCCAAAAACCCTCGAATCCTGTCGAGTTTATTCACCATGTGCAAGAACTGGTTTTTCGTCATATTAGACGGAGAGTCGCCGTGATTAGCTGATGCGTTTTGTCTTGCCAGCAACTCGTCAGCAATCTGTCTGGATGTGTACCCCAGCTCAAGCTTTTCTTTAATGAACATCTGCGTAGCCCTGGACAGCGGATGGTGCAAATAGTCCATTGCTGAGAGAGGGTGATTGTGACTTGGGAAATATATAGCGGAAACAGTCCCATCAACGTTGAGCGTTGTCTTAATATGTGCAAGGCAAACAATATTTTCTTTTATATTACCTTTAGTCAGCTGTCTCTTCAGCACTCGAGGGTTATCCGCCTTGCTCTGAGAAGCCCTGCTTGGTCCATCCCGTTGACAATGGTAAGTAGCTGTATTCTTGTGATTTCCAGTACGCTTGGAAAAGTACGAGTATGTACGTTCCTCTTCATTCTCTTTCCACGTCCAAAACTCTTCCATGTTCGCAAACTTCAACTTCTGTTTTTCATCAACAAAACATTGGTGGGCCAATTCCATGTGTTTCAGCATTTTGTTGCGGTGATAAAACTTGGCGGGGCAATCTTTGTAAAAACAAGCCGTTCCTGAGTTCGCCCTGGGCCCGCCCTTTTTTCTTTTCTCACGTAAACTACAAAAAATCTCATGCCGACTCAATCGACTTTCCGTCTTGAACTCTCGAGAACAATTCGGGCATTTATGACGTGGGCCGAGATCACCGAGGTAGATACTGTCATTTTGGTCGAAATCTTGGCTGTCTTCAGGATCCAGTATGTCAGTTGAATCTTGGTCATCAGTGCCCATGACAATCTCGAAGTCATCCTCATTATTGAGCCCCTTGAATTCTTCCTCCTGCAAACGATTATAATGATATTTGATTATTATATTGATAATCTATAACAACCTTAGATCCCATAAAGTCCATACAATAGGTAGAAGTTGACGTCCAAGATTCCAGAAGTCAAGACATATAAGAACAGTTCATGTTTGTTACTGATGGTGACCTAATCGTCGAAATCGATTTAACTATTGTACTCATTGTTTTCATGGAAATAGACTCTCTCATTCTATACCTCCGTTTTTTATTGAAATGGGGTTCCACAACCTCGTCGCGAGTGATCTAATTCGTATGTCTTACCACATCAATAGGCTCCGTTTTGATGGCAAACTTGGTTCTGGTACTCGGAATCGCATCCTGACTCAGATAGACCTCGTGAGATCCAGGGTCAGGGTAGTTGAAATCAGTCGGATCAAAATGGTCGGAGCAGACGTAAGAAAAGTCTACTTTATCCCAGTTTTTAGGTCTCAGGCAGATTTTCAGCCATGCGGCCCTCATAGCGGCATCCTTGGGAAATCTATGGAAAATGAGAAGAAAAAATCAATTCATAAGAATGAGCAAACCAGCAACAAGATACAAAGAATGTAGGTCTACGGTTTGCTGAAGGCAGATTATTGATACAAGGAGAAATTCGAGCGACTGTGATGTATGTCGGCATTTCCATATGGAAGGCATCCTTTGATATAATAATAATAAAAACCTTTATTGTGTAAAGACAGTCTGTTGTCCATATTATACACGTCAGAAAACTATAAATACTTGGGAGTTTATCTAGATTCTCAATTATATCGTATGAACATGAAAAATATTATACATGTATTTAGATGATGACTATGAGATTCAACAAGGGCATTAACGCCGTTATACCGATTGCAGAGAAGTAGCTTCAAGAATGATTCCTGGTTAATCTAACCAAGATGAAACAGAGCATGATCCCTTGTTATCAAGGTGGCCTGAAAGTCACCTAATGATTTCAAATAGGTAAGTAATTCCAATTCCGCCATACGCCATATTTGGGGTTCCGAGTCGGAACTTCCGACTCTGTCTTTCCTAGGCATGTTCCGATATTATCGATATCAATGAATATCGATATCTTTGTTTCGATTTTCCAACATTCCAACGTCGGAAACGCGATATTATCGAATATCGAAAGATTATGGTGAATATCGGCTTTCGATATTGTATTTTTATCCCGATACGTTTATGATATTGTTGATATTATTGTTTGTTTTTATTGTAATTACCATTACCATGTAAAAAATCACATTAGGAATTACAGTTAATAAAAAAAAAAGTCAACAAGAACCATACTGCACAAATGATTATTTCTGTGTTGGTAGGTACTAATCTCCATTGTGTGATTGTTTTTGGTACCTAACATAAAAATAGCGATCTCGAAAATTAGCTGACACAAGTTTTTTTCAATGTGCTAACCTCAAAAGTGTATTTTTCAACCAAATTTTAGGTACTCCACGCTAGGGATGTATAAAAAGTATCGATACTTCAAAATATCGATACTTTATGAAAAATGTATCGGGATACTTTTCCTTTTTTCGCGGTATCGACACCGATACTTTTTTCAAGGATCTTTTCTTACTTCCAAGTTTCACAGAAGACTACAAAGCAGTGTTGCCAGACAACTTGCCTCGAAATTCCCTACGGACCGTTTCCAAAATCCCTACTTTTCCCTACAAATTCCCTACCGTGTTAAAAAATTCCCTACGCGTAAAATTTCGATTGCTGAAAATTTAAAAGAACAAAAGAAGATCACTTCCCTCCTAGTCATCTACAAAACGACAATATCACTGCATTCACTGCTGCTGGTTTGGTTTGAGGATTGAAATAGCCATTGAACCACTGAGTTGCACAATGTAATTTTTATTGCCGTCTCAATAATAGTTAGATTAGGTCCAGTCATTTTTTTCAGGACAAGAATTCTTAGGTACTTGAGAAATATCACTGAGATAAATATAAAATTTATATTTAATATAATAAGGCTTATTACTAAGGCTCAAGAATGGTAGCATTAGTTACATTAGCCTTGGAATACCTATTTAAAAAAATCTTAATGTCGACGACCAGGAATGACTACGAGGAGAAAATACATAATTACATAAAAATACATAAAATGTATAATTAAAATGGTAAACAGTAATAGTAAAACAAGTAACAGAAAAATTTGGGATTGAAAATAGAAAGAAGAGCAGTAAAATCTTAGGTTGATCTCAAGAGGTTATCAAAAATAAATCAAAAACTATTCATCAAAGAGACATCAAAAACCAATCAAATCGTCTTCGTCACTATCGAGGGATTGCTCGCTTTTATTAGAAGCGTATAAGCTCTGTGACGCAAGCAACTTCATCAAATTTGGTGTGATGGGGTGGTTGTAACAATTGGTACCTTTCTCCTTCATACCACAAGTGGTTTTCAGATCACGAATAAATGTACTAAAATCGTATAATTATTCAATTTATTAGAATTTTGCCAGTGTTTGAATCACGTAACCTAGCTTGACCAAAAATCCCTACGTTCAGCGTAGGGATTCCCTACGCTCAATGCACCCCCAAAATTCCCTACGTGTAGGGAAAAATCCCTACATCTGGCAACACTGCTACAAAGCCTGATCGCTACCATGCCTGAAGTCCCACCATTTGTCAACAACCTTGACATAAAAATGGAGATGATCACTCATTCAACTGATACTGTCCAGCATCTAGGACTGGAAACGTGAAACAACTCAACTGTGCATTTATGTCAGGCATGGGTGAGGCCAGGACAAATAAACACGGCCTCATGGATTGTGTTGTTTCGCGCTTTCCCCTTCCAGTATTCCAGTTCCACCATAGAATTTTAAAATAACTGATAGGTCCCTACTCCACTTTAGTGCGTTTGCGTTGTTTGAGATTGAGTAATTCCGATTCAATACATACTTTGTGCAGTTTTTTGCATTGTTTGTCGGCTGTTACTTACTTGGTAGGTAGGTGCAATGTCAATGTCAAAAATCTCAGTTTGGGATTTCTTCAAAAAACAATCTAACGTTTTAGCTGTGTGCAACTTGCTTGAAGTGACTCTTACCAAAAAGTGCGACCTACCTAATAAATGTTCTTAAATTTAAATTGTTCAAGTATTTTTCAAATAATTTTTTTTAAATAAGTAAGTAAAAAATTTGGAACATTACTAATTTTGAGTTTGTAAAAAGTATCGATACTTTTCAAAAAAAAAAGATATTTTTCGATACTTTTTAGAAATATTGATACGATATGTATCGATACATTTCGAAGTATCATCCATCCCTACTCCACGCGATGAAAATCAATATAAATTATCTGCAATATTAAGATGAAATCAGTCTCAGATTCTAGTAATCAGTCTTAATTGTATTGTATAAATTCACTTGACGCAATGTCATAAAACTATGAGTAAACATACAAATCATATTGCCAATATCGATATTTTGTGGCGATAACATGGCTGTATCGATATCGACGTTGAATATCGTTATCGATATCAAAGATCTGAAGATCCTCGATGTCGGAACAATCGGAATCCGACTAATACGCATGATCAGATCCCATAATGGAAGGTAACAGACTGGTTTAGTAAGCCAGATTTACAACTAATTTTAAAACGAATAAAAATGTCAGTGAATTACAGACGAGGAAACCTAATTTAGAGCAGGTAGTACCTGCCAGGTACCATCGACTCCGTACTATCTGTTGCCCAAAAACTGGAACTGAATCCATTCAGATACTTACTATTCCCCACACAAAGAAGATCATAACCAATAACATCAGTGATGGTCAGCAAATATATAATAATATTATTTAGGTACATAATATGCTTCGGACAGAAGCAGGGTGAAGTACCTAGTGTCTATAGTACTCTCTATTGATATTAGATAGTACCTAATAGAGACACTTGCTACTTCTGCCAACTTCTGTTCGAAGCAAGTGAAGGCATAACATCAGTCCACTGTGCGTAAATCGCTGTGGAAGAGTAAACAGTACCTAATGTAAGCAGTTCGACTCGCGAAGATGCAGTTATTCCAAGAAGGAAATTATCAACTAAAGATTCAAAAGAATCAGTGCATCGAATTAAATAATTTGAATTTGAATATTCACTGTCCATCTTACCCGTACAATATTTACGCCATCTACTCAAGTCGTAGAAGAGCAGTCAGGTATCATAGTAGGCACCATTTATTTTTCGGTCATCACAACTAATGAGTGCAGTTGTTATCTATTATTATATTTATCTTCTTACCTGTGATACGTCAAGTCCACCCGGTTTTGTTGAGAATCCTCAGTTGGGTAGTTGTTTGGACAAGCAACCACGGCACATGTCACTGGATCCGTTTCCACCGACATCACGACTTCTGACAATCAAACACCAACGGGATCGACTGGTAACGAATAAGAAGATGTAAGTACATATGTAACAAGTGTGAATAATACTTGAAAGAAACATCAAGAAACACCGACTTACCTTCTTGAAAGAAAAAATGCCCGAATGTAGGGATAACGGATCAATGGCTCCCAGGGCACCTCCCTCAAAATTCGCTACACATGTTCACGCGCGTGAAGAAACATTAAACCATCGTTGAGCCAGTGTAATAATAACAATAAACGAAGTAATTACGGTTGATTAGTTTAACTTGATTAGCTTGAAACGGAAAACGTACACCTTCAACACAGCGAAGGCATACAGAGTTGGAGATAATTCCCACGACGAACAACGAAGAAGGAAACTGGAATCGTTCAGGTCTTTCCTTCTCTAGGATACTTCCATGCGATGGCATTTTCGATGAGACGGTTCTTCGGTAGAACGACATTTTGATGGAGCCAATTCCTGTTTGTAGTATCCATACAAAGAAAAACGTCGGTAAACACCTAGGTAGCTCGGAAAATCATCATCTTCGGGAGATTTATTGATTCGTTTAAATTTATAGTTTTAATTCTATCGAGAAAACCAGTGAATTACACATAATGAGGGTAATTCACTGAAAATATCCCATTTGTAAATTATCATGTTGGCTGCATTGGAAGCATACGCCATTTTGTGGCTTCAGATTCCATTTTATCCGGTCATTCCTTCTTTGTCTCCCATCGTCATCGTTGTCAACGTGTGGCTTACTGCCGTGAGGGGGAGTTTTACATTTCCCCTTTTAGTGTAATTTCAACAAAATGACGTAAGTAATCACTTAAATTTATTGTATCCTGAAAATTACCATGTATCCAAAATGTCCTGTTTGAGTTCGATTGTCGAATTATCGGCGTATCGTCGTGCTGAACGTAGTTAGGTTACCTTTACAACGTGGAAAGCGATTTCTTATCCACGTATTTATCATTACTTTTATTCAATATTAAGTAGATCTTACTATTTGAATGGCCTCAATGATTGGACTCTTTCGGTGTGGGGCTTAGTGGATTTACGTTATATTCAAGTTGATTCGTCGTTCCACATGGTCATTGAGGTTCTCATTACGGGGTACCTGCTTGATACTTGAATGTATGGTAGGTATGTATGTATACATTGTATTGTATACAATCTTCCTAGTAATTGTGGATTATGGGATACATTGTCTGGCAGTTGATTAGTAGGATTTGAAGCGTGTACTCAAGCACCCATGTGCCTCACATGTTGCTCAACTTTCGTGTTACGTTTATTGACTTTCCCGGTACCCAAATCGTTGTGGGGGTAAATATGAATTTCGACGAAACTAACTAAGCAATTAGGGGTCCCCAGTACTGGCACTTGAGGTTACACCACGTGATACTTGTTACGCTCCTCAAAACGTGAGATTTTTTACTGGTGTTCAGATGCTGGTGTTCTACTGATGTTCAACTCACTCGGGGCAATTGAGTACATAAAACTGAGTCAACGTGACTCGCGAATACGTAATGCGAAAATCGTGCATTGCTTTTAGGGCCACTCGTACTAATGGAGTATCGAATTTCTCGTTTTCATATATTATTATTAACGCTTCTTTTGAAGAATTTTTCACCAAAAGACAATAAGTTGTTGCTTGCTCTCTGAAAATTATTTGATTCAAATCCATTTTGGGCTATTCCTAATCCACCCCTGGGTTTAAACTTATTTTCCGTGTACGTACGTGAGTTTTGATCCCGCCATGGCCACGTTCTAAAATGAGGAGTGATCTATCAAACGGTAACATCTGGACACCAGTCAAGAATCTCACGTTTTGGGTAGCATAACTACCCGCCAAATAGTTAACCAGTGTTTTGTGGATATAGGCATCCCAGAATATGAATTATTGATATCCAAAACTCTGGGAGAAATCGTCATTTTAAATTTGGATAGGTGTCATTTTGATAGAAAACCGGTGGTGTCCCCCTTTTGAAAGAAAAGCTGAAGGTTGATAGGTTAAATTTCATCCAAAACGCCAGTATTTCACATCACCAAATCCAAGTATGCTAACCTAGCGGACCTGCAGTCAATCATTGAACAATAAACTCAACCGCCGGTTGGCATCTCGGAAGTTTTGGATACGTGCCCTTTTGATCAACATTTATAGGGAATGGATATGTCACCTTTCGATTGAAAAACAAGATTTAAGTTTAAAATAAACTAGGATTTGTTCCGTTTGGAGTGCTAGAGCCTGGGGGTTCAATCAAGTGGATATGTTCTGTTTTGATTGATTACTCCTCAAATGATATCGTACCTACTGTTGAGTAGCCTTGGATGAGTGGGTGAAATTCTAATTGGAAAAATCACGCGAATGTCCTTAGTTTCATCAATCCGTCGTATATATTATTATATAGACATATCATGTTTTCTCTGTGTATTCGAAACCACTGCTCTCTGTATTTGTCCAAACTCTGCTTTATTGATATTAGTTGCATGGAACTTGAATATAATAATTCTCATGGATTGTTCTCTCACAGGTCCAAGGTTTCACGTGAAACCCTCTACGAATGCATCAATCAGGTCATTCAGTCCTCCCAGGACAAGAAGAGGAATTTCGTGGAGACTGTAGAAATCCAGATTGGTCTGAAGAACTACGATCCCCAGAAGGACAAGCGTTTCTCGGGAACTGTCAAGTACGTTTTGACAAATCCACCTTTGGTCGGCCCCTGTTGATCTTGTGTATCACCGTAATTTTATTACTCTCGTTTCTTACCAAAGATCATCAGTGGCTGATCATAAGGTAGCCGAAAGGCGGACCTCTCACCCAGGGTCTTAAAACAATTGGGGAGGGTTGTCGGCTTTGCTGGCACCCGTTATTTTAGTTAGACTCCTCTTGTCGTGCGGTAAGTTGTACATTTATTTTTGGAAACTGAAAAAGAAAAAGTCTATTGACATTTGGTTTGCCTATTAAAACCGCACCCTTAGGTAAACTCATTGTTTTGGGCGTTGATACTACACCTAGGAATGGGTACAAATCATCGATTAGTCGACGTAAAACTGTTGGAGATCCATTGAATCGTTGAATTTAGCAGTGATTCAGGATGAAATAAAGAGAACTAATCAAATTGACTAAACTGGAATATAATATAAAGCAGAAGATTGTCAAACATTTTAAAATCAAAGACTTGGGGCCAATTAAATCATTTTTAGGTTTGTCATTTGAACGTGATAGGACCTCTGGGGTTATGTTAGTCAATCAGAAGGACTACATTTCACGTTTACTCAAAGAGTTTGGAATGGAAGACTCTAATCCTGTTTCCACTCCAATTGAAACTGGTTTAAAGCTGACTCCTGGTGATAAGGATAGTTTGCCTAATGTCCCTTATCAAAATTTGATTGGTAGTTTGACGTACTTGGCAGTTCATACTAGGCCAGATATTGTTCATGTCATAAGTTATTTAAGTCAATTTAATACTTGTTTCACTACCACTCATTGGAAACATGCAAAACGTGTACTAAAGTATCTTAAGGGAACAATTAACAAAAATTTGGTTTTCAAGAAATGATTTGGACTTGCATGGTTTTGTTGATGCCGATTGGGCTAATGATGTATCAGACAGACGCTCATATACTGGTTACGTTTTCAAATTAGCTGATGGTCCTGTCTCGTGGGAATCAAGTGTTTGGTATTAGTAAACCAGTTGTTTTGTACAATGACAATCAGAGTAGCCATAAGTTGATTGAAAATCCTGTTTTTCACAATAGAACAAAACATATAGATACAAAATTTCATTTTATTCGTGAAGTTGTCGAGGATGAGAAAATTGTTGTAAAATACTTGGCCACTCAAAAGATGATTGCTGATGTTCTAACAAAAGCTTTGCCTGCTCCAAAGCATAAGTTCTGTATTTCTGGAATTGGTTTGTCTGACTCATGACTTGTTTGTAATCACCATTGCTTGTGAATTTTGTATGCAGAATATTGTTCTTGATTTTTTTGTAAACAAGTTACTGTTGTGATCTCTAGATTAAGAGGGGATATTGGAAATGTGAGTAATCTAGAGATGTCTGCCGCCAGGGCAACAAGTAGCTGGTGGGCACTAACCAACCCCTATCAGTATGGATCGTTGCTATATTGTTCCATATTATTCGATATATAGATGTCTTGTGTTCAGCCTATGCAGTGAGTTTTAACTTTCAAGTTTAATATTATATTCCAGTTTAGTCAATTTGATTAGTTCTCTTTATTTCATCCTGAATCACTGCTAAATTCAACGATTCAATGGATCTCCAACAAAAACAAATCGGCTACTGGTCAACTTTTTGATGAAAACAATCGAATTTCTTATTGGAATTTATTTATCGAGATTTTTTTTTTTTTGGGGTGATTACTATTAAAACCACGCTCGTATGGGAACTCATTGTTACGTGCGTGAATTCATTTTTCCGTACTGGTTATAATTCATCCAGTTTACAGGATCTATAACTAGAAATGGGTATCAACCTGCAAACATCGATTACTGGCATTCGATTGATCGACGACTTTTTAATAAAATTAAATTTTTATCGGATTTCTTATTGAAATGTAGCTACTAGATTTCGTTTTTTTGTTCCCTCATGAATTGTCCAGCTTCTGAAAATAGCCTTGAGAATGGAAATTAGTGTAAAAAAGGATAAGGTAGTAAACGTGAAGGAATGAAGCAGGTTGTGTTCCGCTAGGTTATATTTATATGTTCTGAGGTACGTTCCAAAATTAAAAATTAGTCTCAACTCTCACGTAAGAAAAAGAAAAGAAGAAAAAATAGTAAATAATCATGATTTAAGCATCGATTACCAGATTAATCAAACTTAGCAAATCTTTTTAAAAATATGCCAATTATTTGGGGAATTAATCGATATCCATCCCTATCTATAACATTGATTGCATCATTCAATATTATGACCGTGTTTGCAATAAACATTTAGGACCGGATTGGTTTTTAAGTAAATGTAATAACATTTAGATTGATATTCCAACTCTCCAGGCTCAAGCACATCCCTAGGCCTAAAATGCAAGTTTGCATTCTCGGAGATCAACAGCATTGTGACGAGGCCAAAGCCAACAACGTTCCCTACATGGACGTCGAGGCTCTCAAGAAGCTCAACAAAAACAAGAAGCTCGTTAAGAAGTTGGCCAAGAAGTACGACGCTTTCCTCGCCTCCGAAGCCCTCATCAAGCAGATTCCCAGGCTCCTCGGGCCCGGTCTCAACAAGGCGGGCAAGTTCCCTGGTCTCCTCTCCCACCAGGAGTCTATGATGATGAAGATTGACGAAGTCAAGGCAACCATCAAGTTCCAGATGAAAAAGGTGAGTTTGCTATATTCTATAACAGCTAACACCTCTACAATTATGATAATATCATAATTGTAGAGGTGTTAGCTGTTATAGAATATTATACTCGTATTATGTTGTTACATTTCCTAGAGGCTCTTCATTCTGTTCGATAATTGGTTGGTTCTGAGTTGCGTTTGTAATTTGGAATAGGGATTTGGTCCCCAAAGAATGACAGTCCATTGTCGAGATTCTTTTGACATCTGGTTTTCACTGTGTTTGTCTCAAGGCTAAAGCGCTATGATGATACCCTTATTTCAGAGCATTGGGTTATGAAATAATTATCTATGATTAGCTTTTCTTATCTGAGCGCTTTCAATTATTATGACTACACTCCCAGTGATAACCTGATGGCGAAAAAGCTACTTCAGGTTTCTGATTGCCGTGAAACCGAGTTGATGTAGGTAACTGAATTTATCGTGTATCGTTAGCACCACTACAAAAGCGCCAATCTGCTTATTTGGTCAAGTTTGTTTTAGTGTACCCTGAGGGACATACGTCATTCCCAATATAATATATAGCTGTCCCACTACTCATTGACTTTCGTTCAATAGTGTAATCCGTCCGTAAGTGCTTTGCGATTTTGACGTGATGCACTCACCTGGACATCTCTGCTGTATAGAATAATATTCTACTCAGCAGAGATTTATCACTGTATACATCTCTATCTATCCATCTCCTCTATACATCTCTAGATACTAGTAATTGACAGAAATGGGGGAAACCTACGTCGAGAGGTGTCGATCACCGTTAAGTTAAGGGGTTTGGATGCATCTGTTAGCATTCGTGTTAGATCTTATGATCAAGTGGGTCATTCCACTCCGTATATAAATAGCAAATGATCAACTTATTTGGTTTGTAGTAGTCGTGGATCCTCATCGTAAGCAATTCGAAATATGTACCTAGTAATGCTAAGAGAAATATGATCTTATCTTTTCCATAGAACCTGTGTAGGCCCCCTATTCTCATTGAGTGTCAACTAGTGTATTGAAACACTGGTGACAACTCAGCCCTGCGGGCCTTGCATTTCCCTTATTCTTTCGTTTTGAGCCTTACGGATAAACTTCTTTAATCATGGAACATGTTTTAGCTACGTTTAGCATAGACATTAGCTTTAGGAGATATTCAGCTGATCTGGGGCTTAGGCAGCGTCAAGTCAAAGTGTTAGAGAAGCTACATAACAAATTACAGCTTCATAGAGTGAAAACCTACATGAGAAGATCTGACTATTTCCATATTAGCATTTTTAGAATCATGTCTCAACTTTTTGAACATGAATTATGAGTTGGCCAAACATGAACCCAATTGGTTGTACAAACACAGCTTCGTGTTCTAGAGCTTTTCAACGTCCCCATAGTTATAATATATTATACTTTTCTAATATTCATATAATTTTAACTACGAGAAATATTCTTGAAATCTAAATTGAAAAGTCATGGGGTAATAAGTACGAAGATCACACCCTGTTCGTCCTAGCGCAATGATGATACCCATTTTTCATTCAGAGCATTGGGTTATGAATTCTGTGATTAGTTATTCAATCTGAGCGCTGCATTCCCATCCGTTTATCGTATTTGATTTTGAATTGTCCTCTACGTCAATACTTAGAGGATTTTTCGTCCCTAATGCCATCAATAATTTACCTTCCATATTCACGTTTCTTTATTTCTGTGCAGGTATTGTGTCTTTCCGTGGCTGTCGGCCACGTTGGCATGACCGCCGACGAGCTGGTCCAGAACGTCCACTTGTCTGTGAACTTCCTCGTTTCTCTCCTCAAGAAGCACTGGCAGAACGTGAGGTCTCTCCACGTGAAATCCACTATGGGACCACCTCAGAGACTGTACTAATTTCTTGTTTTTTACCATCAGACGAATAAAATTCGTTTTTATTCCGTACTTATTGTTATTGAAACCACCTATCAGTATTGGGTAACTACCTCAGCAACATTTGATGGTCCCCACGACAAGGATGGACGGGTGGAGGTGATTTTTAGCTCACTCCTTCATTGAAGGATCAAGAGTGCAATTTTTTGAACTTGGAAATTCAGCATTTGGTTGATTATACTATTCATCTACCTGCAATATTTTTCAAAAATCGTAGAGAATGACTGAATCTAACTTGAATTTATATTGCAGGGCGTATTCTGAATATTCCCATGATCCAATATTTAAACGACCAAAAATGATTTGACCCTTGATATTCTTGTTCCTCACTTCTTGAATCTGACCTAGTTGGCAATTATTAGCTCCTATAAACTGTATTAATAGTTGAATTTATTGGTAAAGAAAGCAGACTTGTTCTTCCATGTGTTGTATGTGAATACATAACCAGGGTTCGTGCCGGTCAGGGAAGTCAGGGAAATATAAATGGGCACTGGAAGTCATGGAAAAGTCAGGGATATTTGATTTTGGTCAGGAAATCTTTTCCTGAAAATTTTTGGTCTGGAAATCAGGGAAAAGTCAGGGAAATTGAAAATCGGCACGAACCCTGATAACACTTCTTTTGGAGCTTTGTACATAGACTCAGAACTTACATGAAAGTGGGATAAGATTAAAATACCTGATAGTGAATAACACAGACATTTAATGGTGAAGATATATTTTTCAAATCATGATTTTTTTTTTTTAATAAGGGCTACATTTCAATTTTCAGGAATACCGTGATGATTAATACTTGAAAAATAAGTAGGTACATTTATAGCCATACGGAACCAACTTTTGTTGTTCACTGAAAGTACCGACTAAATTACATTATGAATAATAATATTCCTTAGGACAATGTATTCTGTATAATACACCTAAACTTCACTACCCACGTGCTTACATTAAATGTACTTATATATTTCATTAACAAAACAGACCAGGAGATTTTGTCCCAGGGTGCAGTCTGTCCGGCTAAGCTCGTTCAGTCTTTCCATTTGACCTGCTTCGATACGTTAAATGCATTAGTGTGACTCCCTGCGTTGTAAACAAACGGGTTAGGTCCTTGAAGTACAAAATCTAGGAGATTGAGGAATCATTCGGCTGAGATGAAAATTTTGTGGAACAATAGGTGGCCAAATAGAATTGATGTGCATTGATATCAAAGTAAAGTGTTGCATTTAAGTCACTGATTTAATAAACATTAGTAGAGCGAACATAGTAAACATTCTAGAGCGATCTACCTCTTGGATGAACTTGTGGGAAGATCGACAGGATTTATAAAAAATTTTGAGCAATTTTGACGGTCGCTTTTGGATCTATTGCAGCGAGTCCTGAAAGCTTTCAATATACCTAGTGCAAACGGGTTGGATTTAAAATGGTTTACGAAGGGCCTTGTAACCCCAAATTGAAATACTATATAATCGTACATCACCAAACGAATGAAGAAGATATAGAGATGAGAGTGAGACATCGGTAGTAGATATACATTTATTATACTCGAACATTTAACATCTAAAACAGTACGGTTTTATGTTAATTTATTGGACAAGCCTCTTCAGCGATGTATGGTATACCACAGATGATGAATGCGCATAGATATGTTCTGAATAACTTCAACATAGCCAATTTTAATTAGCTCTGTTTTTAATTACATCGGTGGTCTTTTTCTTTAAATTCAATAAATCCTATAGGGAATCGGTTCCTCAATTATCGATCATTTAGACCAGGGATGGCCAACTGGCGGCCCGCGGTTATGTTTTATGCGGCCCCCGAACAACTTTTTAAAAGTATTACGGTAGATATTTTCTAAGTATTTAGGTAGAGTCATTCAATAAACGACTTTTGGATTTTAATGAACTGCGGCCACGTCTCTTCTTATTCAACAATCCCATGACATGTGACATTTCCCAGCAAGATGACGACCTACAGTTGGAGCTCTGTGATTTGCAAAGTGACCCAGTTTTCCAGAAACTGGTGTCGAATTCTGGAGTAGGCTGCCTGAGGACAAATATCCCAAACTACGTGATTTTGGTAAAAAAAAAAATTGTTTCAATGTTTGGAAGCACCTACATTTGTGAGAGCACTTTTTCCTCGATGAGATTTATAAAATCAACTCATCGTAACAGACTTCACAGACAACCATCTTCAAGATTTGCTTAAAGTGGCCACCACCTCGACAAGAATTGATTTTGACAAACTTGTGAACGATTGTGCCCGCCCTCAGTGTTCTCACTAGTGGTTTTTTTTTCAGTAAAATTGTTGATTTTGTTCTGCTGAACTCTTGTATGATTAGTATATAATATACTTTAATGTTGAAATAATATTATTATTTCAACATTAAAGTATGTTCAATATCCATAGCATTTGTTTATACATTAATTTATATAGCCTAAATTTCCCTTCAAGTTCTTGTGCGGCCCCTGCTTTTAGCGAAAGTATGGAAGTGGCCCTTTGGGCAAAAGAAGTTGGCCATCCCTGATTTAGACCTTTGCAAAATGAATTTAAATAATCAAGATTCACAGTTACTGAGCTAAAACTCTCAAATATCTAATGGTTCTTGTGTATTAACACAATTTTAACGCCTCGTGTTAACAGGTTGTTTTTTTTTCTTCCATTTGCCGTGGGTAGTGCGATAATTGATGAAAATTAGACCCGAAGTTGTGCACCATTTCCTTGACTCCAAAAACACCATCAAAACAGGAGATTATTGTTGAAACAAGCTTCGTGCAGAAATGTGTACTGATCGTGATTTTTACAATCCAATAGACTTACTGGGTGAGCTAAGAAAATACTCATAAGGTACCTTTAAAAACTGTTCTGTGCGTCTGCTGTTCACAAACACTCTTCTACCGTTTAGTGAATTGAATGTTGCTTCAACATTCGCCACTATTCATCATTATGGCAATATCGATTATCAACTAACTAACATAATAATACTTATTTTTACTCACGAAAGATTAATATATGACTATTTACAAAAATTATGTACAAGGTGATTATATAGTTTTCAAATAATTGATCTCACTCTCATAATAAAAAATAAAATTTCGAAATATAAAACACAAAGTCTTTGTAACACTTTTATAAAGAATAAATAATCATTTTCATCTGTTCGTTTTACACCATTATCAATTATTTAAAACAAATAATGTATTATTGAATACTTATTGAAAATCACGCATTTAAAAAAAGCTAGAAAAAACAACATTTACAATAAGGTATAAAAAGTCAAAAGTGATATGCAAACGAAACTGTTGTTCGAAATAGGAAACTCGATCTTAAAATAGTAGGTATGTGGGTGGTACTTCAATCCGGGACAGAGTTCCTCGATAACAATCAAAACATTACAAAAAGAAAATTAGAGAAAGAGTGGCCCTGGTCGTGAGGACGAAAAGTAGTGGACCGAAATATAATAAGATTCCTTAGTAGATAGATGACACTTATTCGCTAATAAAGATGAATTTGACACCCATACTTACAGCATTGGAAGATTGTAAGTAACGAATGGAAGGAATTGATACTAATTCATAAGACGAATACAGTTGAGACAAGAAACCGAAACTTGCTCGTCAACCTCTCACCCCAGGAAGTAACTTCGTACCTGTTTTAAATAATATTTCGAATTACTGGTTGCTAGCCTGGATGTAATGGGGTAAATGCGGGGTGAAAACATTCACCAAGGCAAACATGATAATATTATTGATCATGTAGGAACTTAGGCTTCTCGTGAAATGAGTAATAACATTGAACAAGAATTGATATCGTAACTTAAGACCTACGAGAGGTTACATTGAAATGTCCAACATTCACGAACAAGTTCCCTCATTCGCCAATTTTGTAGATCATAAATGTGTTTACATAAATAGGCCAATAAAACAGGTGTCATAGAGATAAATTCGAATCTTAAGAATAAGAGACCACAAATTGTTACTGAACATATACATATCTTGTAAAGTACAGCAAAGTACATCTGACTAAAATGATTTTAATTATCGATTTCATTTGAACAAACCTCGTCATGAATGCAGTCACGCATCACTTCTGTATTGACAGACTAAGAAATTCATATTTAGTGGCATTTCCAAGGCCAAAGAAATTTGTATACAATTATTTAAAAGTGCGACAATTATCGGACGACATCGATTATTATTCTTGGGATCACGTATGAAGTGGAAGGATAAAAAAGAAACATCTAGAATGCCAAAAATACTAGACACCAAGAATAGGCAACAAATCACTCACATGTAGGTTGACGTTATTCATTAATGTGAAAATTAAAAAAAAAATAAAAATAAACTAGAGGAAAGAGAAATTATATCACAATAAAGTCCGGATGGGAAGGAAGGAAATATTTCAAGTGGTTTAGGAATCATCAATATCTGACGGAAGATCGAGGGCTGTGTGCAGAGTGACAGTCACTCCCCTGTTGACGCTCACTGCTGGGTAGAAGACTCCGTATAAATTGTGAAAAGCGATAGGACCCTGTGAAGAAGAAACTAGTGAGTTATGATCTAGAAAATCAACATAAAAATGTATAGGAAAAAGTCCCCTCCCTAGGCAGAGCCACTATTTCGCCTCCCATAGGGAATGAAATACGAGGGAAGATCAGAAAGTAAGAATACAAACCATTTTGCGCAGCTCAGAACATCAGTTCTCCCGTTTTTGAATTCCCTACACCATTCGGCACTAAAACGCCGGACCTCTTGTTTTGTTCAGAATCCCGCCCATAACGCAGGAGTTCCACACTTGAAAACAAAACGTTTCCTGCTGCGCAAAATGGTTTGTATTCTTACTTTTTGATCGTCCCTCGTAGGTAATTCTTGATCCTACTCAGTTTTACAGGTAACGATATATTCAATGTGGACTACAGTTTAAAACAATATTTGAAAGAAAAACTTACGTGTGGTTCGTCATTTACATAAAAGCTGACTTGATGCCTATTGAGATCAAGAAGAACACCCACAGTAGAGCCCTGTTGGATCCCCCCTTCGCACCTTTGAGCGTGGAGATTAGCGTGTACAAACCAAGATCGCTGCCGATCGATGTACATTCCCCAACCTTTTTCGTCTTTGCCTGTAAATCATACAACGACCCATATGAGAAAACGAACGACAATGTTGCAGAGAATGGTTTGGTTCTGTGTCTCACCAGGCAGTTTCAGTGAGAAATTATATGTAATAAGTACTGCTTCAAATAAATCTCTACTCTTATCGATTAGTGTGATAATGAAGATGATTACAAATTGGCTTGGAAAACGTTTCACAAGGTCTCTAGAGTTACGTAATACTCATTGATTTGATCATTCTGTGCAGGTACCAACCAATAACACAGATCTGCAAGGATTTGTTGTTGAACCACTGGAGGCCACTTTCTAGGTAGAATCTGAATCCAAGCTCAGAATTGTCCTATCACGTCTGAATTTTGAGATATTTGAGGTTATGTTCACAAAAAACTAGTTTGGCTATTTTTGAGGTCAGATACAGGCTGCATACATTTTCTACATATTACACCATCCAGTACTACGCTTTCCCTTTATAATGAGACTTTGAATTATACTGTAGAACGTTTCTTTCAGAAGTTATGGCGATTTTAAGGTGAGCTCTTTTATTGATTTTATTGGCGTTTTGTAAGTAAAATATATCGGTTCATGTTAGAACATAACCTCGCATTATCTATTCCTCATAAAGCATTTAAACACTAAACCCTTGCCGAAAATTCCCTTAGTCTAGAAATAAAACCTCTTATTAGAAAACAGGCTTTTGTCGCCTATTCAAACCATGATTTTTCACAAATACTTTCGCACCATCTTGAATTTTTGTAATCTGACTTCAAACTCGTAATTAGCAGCTTTGGAAACCCCATAGTTATACCTTTGGTACGGTTTAAATAATGTATGACAAAAAAGGGTTTGTTTAGCCCTGTAGAAGTTTTTCATGTCATCCCTCAAGTAAAAATCGCCATAATTTTCGAAAGAAGCATCTTACACCATCATTCAAAGTCTCATTTTAAAGGGAAAGAGCAGTAGTAGATGATGTAACGTGTAGAAAAAATTATACAAATTTTGCCCAATCTGTATCTAACCTCAAAAATAACCAAATTAGCCATTTTTCGTTTACATGACCTCAAATATCTCAAAATTCAGACGTGATAGGACAATTCTGACCTCCAGCTGCTCAACAACAACCAGAACCCAATTATTTGCAGATCTGTGTAATTAATTTGGAACAAGCATGAAGTCCCATTCATTTAGTTCAGTAGCATGTGCTCAGGCTAAAGTTTTAAAAAACGCTTAAATTCTGATTTTGCGTCGAAAAAAATAAAAAAAGAAGGAGGAAGGGAGTCTTCATACCCATGTGAAATATTAGTATGATACACGCTTTGTCAAACATGCCTATACTGTTACAGTAGTGCTAGCTCGATGGAGCCAGTGAGATTTGAAAGGTGATGGGTTGAACCTAGGGCCTCCCATCGCGCTCCTTCTGCCCAATTCTAATAACACTTCACTAGTTCATACTGAGTAGTAGTCGGTTCAAAAATACATGTTTCACAATTAGCTGACCAGATTAGGCCCTGTGAGAGTTGCCTGTGGTTCGTTTTAGGAGGAGCTTATTAATATTGTCAGATCACGAATTTTTCAAGAATCGAAAAGTTGTATTTTCCCTCCTATAACGAGTCACAGGTAACTCTCACATACACTCCAACAGGGCCTAATCTGATCGGCTAGTTGTGAAACTTGCATTTTTGTACCGACTACATGTCATGTAGTCATTAATAATTACGCAGGAGCCATGCCCTAGAAATACTCAGCTGTAGTTGTAAGTAACACCCCCCCCAGCTCAAGTCTCACTAGAACTCAACAGATAGGTACCAGTCAAAGTTAGCAATGTAGAG
This sequence comes from Stenodema calcarata, assembly GCA_963920205.1. Taxonomy (NCBI): domain Eukaryota; kingdom Metazoa; phylum Arthropoda; class Insecta; order Hemiptera; family Miridae; genus Stenodema; species Stenodema calcarata. The sequence continues at coordinate 18,090,799 of OY986052.1, read as the reverse complement.
CTGTCACACAGTACTGTAAACTCCCTTGGAGACATGAATGATGAACTTGCAATCCTAGTTTACTAACCAAGCATTTGATCCTTGGCGACATCTATGCGAGCAATGCCGAAACTTGGGTCGGTGTCTGTGCAGTACCGGTCGATGGTGAACTCCCAATAATGGACGCCTCGAGAGAATCCAACGCTTCCAAGAGCGACTCGATGCTCGTAGCCTTCACAAGCGGAAACACTGAAGTTGTCCTCAGAGAACCTCAACTCAGAACCACTCAGGCAAGGATCAAACGTAAACCAGGCAACTGGAATCAAACATTAAATATGACATATTTCCAACGTCCCATATAAAACTAGTCACATGAAGTATTGCAATGGAACTGCATATTGTATACCTTCAGCCGTTTGAAGACCAATCAACTCGCTGTAATCCCCTTCGCCGGTTCCATTAAATGCCTTCACACGAGCATTGTAGGTCGAATTGAAGTGAAGACCGTCCACTGTGCAAATCGTTTCTTTGCCGCAATATACCTCCTGGAAAATTATCCAAAACAACGTATACTCTGTCTTTAGTAACCACATTCAATGTTTTAGTACAGGTTAAGAACTGGCCACATTTGCTAAACGCGTATCTACCTACCTATGAACAGGACCCAAATGTATCATGGGCTCAATGCTACAACCAGGTAACTTCAAATTCATAGTTTGCAATAATCAAGGAAAAATGTTTCGATATTATTATTAATGTAGCTGGAATTGTTAATATGGCTTTTCTGGAGCAGGGTTTCCCCACAACAAATTTTCAAGGACCCCTGAAAATATCGCTATAATGTCAAGGACCCCTGATTAATAAATGATATATACACAACTATATAATTTACGTTAATGTAATATTTTACATGAACAACATTCTATTTCTTCTCACTCTAGGATTTACAGGATTTAAGTTCAATGTGATGAGTCTGAACCCTCCTTTACATCCATTATTTCCGAATTGTTGGGCTTCAAGCTTGACATTTCCACTCTGAAGTCAGATCGTATATCGAGTCTATTCCTGTACTTATTGTTCATGAAGCACACTGTAGATAACGCTTGTTCGCACTGGTAAGTAGTGGACAATGGAAGAATGAATATCATTGCTTCGTTGCCAAGCTCTCTGTAGTCTTCGCTTTCCACAAAACTCAGCAAAATCTTTTCATCACTGAAAACTGTCTTCGTTATACCGCTACTTGATAAATCTACAAGTACTTGTTCCTCGTCTGCGAGGGTTTGGATCTTGTCCACTTCCAGGCAGCTGAACGGACTTGGGATCCAGCTGTTGTCAGGATCGTGCTCTGGGAAATATTCTCGAAACGTGGTAGGTAGCTAAGCTGCGAAGATGAATGATGATGTTTTCTTTTACAAGGATGGGGTGAAATAAGTTCGGATAATGTCGAAAACTCTTTTAAATTCGAGAAGTTTGGTAATTAATCTTTTTCCACCCTCATTGCCCAGATGTCACACGTTTTTACCACTTATTTTTTGCACTAATTTTGTCTTCGACTTTGAAGTCTTCGTTGTTCAAACACGTCAGCTACGAAGGCAATTGAACAAAGCCAAGAAACGTCAGGAAGATGATTAGCGTACAGGGTATCAATACGGACCTCATCTTCAAGTTCAAAAAACCGTGTCGATATTGGAAAAACCTCGTCACGTCACTTCACCTGCCCATTTTCGTCTCCCACTGGTAAGCCCTGTTGCTTGATTACAAACTGTAACTGTAAGCCAAACTCCTGTCGATAAATCTTTCGATGACAGTTGGCTGACTCTTGAGACATCCTACGAGGACCCCCGCGGGTCAGCGGACCACCTGCTGGGAACCACTATTCTGGAGTATGAACCACTAACCAGCTTTCACCAATGATTTTTGTAACTAATAGTAAAATAATTTTATTTACCAATATAAATATTTAAATAATTATTATTTAACGGGGGTTGTTAATATTTAATAACTCAAAATGCGAGATACCTACTTTTAGCTCCAACAGTAACTGATTTCGCTATTACCTAGCAAATTAGAAGAACGTAAAATCACAATATCTCACCATTTTTATAATCAAAATCACAAAAATATGCATCGATCACTATCAGTCTAATTTAATTAGGAATGAATTTAATAAAAAATCACTTCCTGTCCCGGAGACCAGGAGAAGAGGGACAGCAGGTGAAAACAAGCAACCAAAGGTAACGATTATTGTTCCTCAGTCTTAGTGAAGGTACTCATTTCTACAATCTGAGTTACCCAATTTAGGATTTAATCATTTTTAATCATTTCTCCACATTTTACACACATAATAATTATGTGTGTGAAATGTGGAGAATTATTATGCAAATTAACTACTAACTGAAGAATCGAACTTTTAGGTATTGGGTGACGGCATTTTGCAGCTTACTTTCCAAGTAATATTATGCTGGAGTTGACTCAAAACTGATCGTTTGTAGCATTGAGGCCTCGATATGATTTTTGACGATACGTCAACTGCTGGGCATGTCAGACGATGGAATGCTTGAAATATTTTCGAAACATTTGGAGGACTATAGCAGAAACTCTTACCCTGAATTCTCCGCTATTTCCATCATCTAGTTCGAGAACGTATCCTTCGACGTAGGAAGTAGGAGGGGGCTGCCAGGCGACTGTGACACTGTTGTTTTCAGCGCTACACTCCTCTGGTATGATTATAGGAGCATTGGGTGCTAAAAAAAAAAAAAAAAAAAAAAAAAAAATATTTGAATAGTCAAATCTCTACCAATGACAATATAGTTCGAATAATGAAGACACAACATAACCTATCGAATCAGAAACACGAAGAAAACCAATAATATCTACCGTAAGCTACCAAAATAAGTAAAAATTGGATAATTAATTGAAAGAAGAAAGATTATGATGAACACCATATTATACTATAAGAAAGTACTTGAGACTGATAAACCAAACTGATGGTCGTGAAAACACATGCATTTTATTATACAAAGTTCAAGCTGTGCACTAGGCAAAAGGCGAAGTAAAAATAATTATGAAATCATATCAGTTGAACCATAACTACACACAATAAGAACCCAGAAATACCTGCAGGCAAGCGTTCCTCTCCGTCTTTGGCAGCTGATTATCAACAGAAATCGGTTAGTTAAGAAGCAATAAGCAGTATTAGGAAAAACAGACGAAGAGTGTTATAGAGAAGGAATACTATTAGGATGATGACCATGGTCAACCATGCATCAAGGCAAGTAGACAGCCATGTTCTAACCCCAAACAATGGATATGTTGTGATCCCTAGATAGGATATCATCTGGGGCGACGAGGCGGGAGAGATACACGTCTTATGATAATATTGGTGCCCAATCTATTTGCATCAAAATCGAACACGAGGACTGTCACTATCAAACCCTTCAAAGCCAAAAAGCTGCAAGATACCATGTACGAGAAAACAGGTCGTAGGTACTGCTTGAAATTTACGTCCGACGGACAACTTCATGAAGGTATATATCGTCGACAACCTATTGTTGTCATCGAAGGTATGGGGTCATCTCATTGTCTCTCCATCTAACCCACGAGGCTTCTGTTGTTTTAAAGGTTAGATCGATACCCGGATCGGGGAACGAAACAACTCCTACGACGAGGACCAAAATGATTTAAATATCGGTTCCGCGTAATGTTTATTTCATGTTTGCTCCACTGCATTGAAAACAAGTTTGAGCATTCAATTAAGCCCGAGGCGAGGAGCTCCATTTATATTTATATCCAAAAACCAAGGTAACTAGGTACTTATTTTCTTCTCTCATTTCTCGCCTCGATACTCAATCATTGAGTTTTCGAGCAATAAGTAACAGTAACTGTTAAACCTCAATAAGTAAACTGTTTATTTATTGAGGTTTAACAAGACTTGAACAATGAGAAACTAAAGAGATTGAGATTAAATAAATAAATCATGACGAGTTGTATTCATTAAAACATCTCAAAATTCAAGTCACCTACCTAATTATAAGGTGACTACATCAAGAATAACATGGAGTTACGACTCTTTAAATCGGAAGGTACCTATCTGTACAAATTAAATCCAGTCATGCAGCATGGCTATAAGAGCAAATTTTCTAAAAAATAACTGGTTGTAAGTAAAATGTCCCCATTTTGTTCGTTTTATAACAAATGTTTTGTCAACTTTTGGCAGAGTAAAACCTCAGTTTAGAGATTTTTCAACGCTGAACACGATGGTGAAAACAGAATTGCGATATCGTATTCCATAACAACCACGTCTCTTCATCTTCGAAGTGCTCCTGTTTGAGAGCGGAATAAGATGTCGCCATCTAACTTCGCCATCGTGTTCAGCGTTAAAGAATCTGGTTAAAGAAGCGTTAAAGATGAGGTGTCACTTGTCAGGCTGTTTCATTTTTGGAATTTACGGGTAATTTTCCACCCCTTAAAACTCCCCTAAACCCTCCTAAGAGAGGCCCGATTCTGCCAATCTACGAACTTCTATTGGCCTTACTATATGCATGTATAATATTATGATTTTTCTGTGTCTATATGTATGAATTCAGGATGGTCTGTAACGGATTTTGGTATACATTTTTCGGAAATTCCAATTTTAAAAATTTTGGACCGAGAACAATAGCTTCCTTTTGAACGAATGTATGTCTGTCTGTACGTCCTCTATGGATGGCCAAATCGCTAAACCGATTTCGATAGGGATTGATTGATCCATTGTAAATTCCAGGGATGGTTATAGGCTATGGTACCATCTCCGAAACGTCCTATCTCGACGAGAACGGACCTTTCCTTTGTGACGTAATTTCCGTCGTCCGAGTAAACAATTTCGTAATTAGGAAAGGGCGTATTATTTGGTTCATCAGTTATGTATAGAAAGGTTCTCCTGGGCACAAACGAGCATGAAGTGCATACCTTCAGTCTTGAGTAGTGTTTCACAAAAATAAAACAAAATTAATGATTATTGTTGATTCGCTATTTAAAGTTTGTGATGGTTGATGCACTTGTCTAGATACAAAATTGATAAACGGCTCCCCATCTTTCCTACACCAGGGTGACAAGCGAATGTACATATTCGAAAACTAAAACTCATCCCAGGAAATTCAAAAGTTTTAGGATCAAAAATGAAACAGCTTTTGTATTTTGAGTTGAGACTGGACTTACGTTTCATTTGAATAAAGTTGAGTTGCTCGACAGCCCTTGCGAGTGGTTTGTGATCCAATGTGAGGTCGCAGTAAGGGGATACTCGAGGGCAGGCGAGGTTGTGATCCTGGTACCAGACCATGTCCTCATTCGCGACCCGGTTGATGAGCATAGTTCCCACCTGAAAGTAGTCATTTGATTAAAACCTGGTTGGGATTTCTTGAGCACCACATGAACCACTGGAATCACCTGCTATCAGGATTCCTGATTACTTCCTGATTCAGGAAGTAATGTATGTGTAAGTAATGTAGGTACATTACTACACAGACACCTACTGTAGGTGTCTGTAACAGGTCCTACACTCACCCACGGAATCATTCATTCATCCATGCAGTGCATGCACTCACCCTTATCAAAATCAACACAAAGGGTTTCCCCTTCTTCTTCTTCTTCTTCTTTCCATTTTTCTGTCCAAGGCGACACAATGATGGACATTTTACTCATGAATGTTACTAATGAAATTTACTCATGAATGTTAGAACGTCCATGGAACTAGTAGAAAGCTCTGCTGGTTCACCCACAGGAAAAAATTAGATTTTTTTCATTCGACTAATGAATTTTGGAAATGTTTGATGTATCAGATAAAAAAAAAACTATAGTGTCAGAAACTATCGGTCACTATCGATATGTCGATGGAAAATATCGGTATATCGATACTATTGACTATCGATGGCCATTCCTAATTTGAATTGCATGACTAGAATGCGCTTTTCGGAGTGTCTGCGATGTCAGTAAAACTGTTTTTCGACCAAATGATTACAAATGCAAGTGAAAGAGTATCGATATCTCGTCGAATCACATCGATATATCACAGCATATTATGCTTCTGCCTTTATTCCTTATTAATGTTACATCTGTTCCCCAGCTCCCATTTATGTGTCCTTGGGACGGACACTACAGTGATTTATCACTGTAGCTTATTTGCATTGTGATGAATTAAGGTATTACATAATACCAACTCCAAGTTATGGTGTTCAATTATTGATTGTTTAGCTCACAGGTTCGCTTCACAGGTTTCGCTCAATTATTGTTAGAATAAATAATCGGTTAGAAGCAAATAAAAAGAGTACCTCTTGCCAACTTGTAAGTACCTACGTTTCTCTAGCCTTATCTGTGAGTTATCGGTTATTGATTGTGATCAATTTTTTATAATTGCACTTTAATCTATTAAATTGAATTCATTCATAATTATTCATAATTTAATTTTTCACACGTAACTAAACAAACAGTTTCAGATTAGGTACATTGATGCTCCAATACGTTTATCATCGCTAAACTCAGAACAACTGATCTGAATGCATACAAATCTCGGCTGAAATCACTGTGGGCGGCTATCATGGCTTAAGCATTACAAGGTTTATGAGCGTCAGTTTCAAAGGCCTTTTTAAGAGAAGCAGCCGAGTTGCTGGACAATTACAGGGTGAACCGATACTGTAATTGTCTCTCAACTTCCTTTAATTTCACTATTCTCAGCCGTTTAGGTTTAAAATTTAGGTGTGTAACACGCATGTGCTTCGTCGTACATTTTATTAGCCGTTAGCTAAAAGCAAGATAAGCCCCTCTACCAACTGATAGTCGACACTTTTTATCTTTTCAGCTAAACGAATTTTCCAATCCTCGCCGTGCACCACCGACAAAAACTTGAGCACTTGGTATATTACTTTCAATGGAGTTTTCGACATTGATCTATGGACGTGTTCCTACAAAGCTCGTCCATTTTCAGTTATAAATATCCTTATTCGAACGAAACTATCGCTAAGTACACTCCATCACTCTGCCCCTTTTCGGAAAACTTTACGATGACATCCACCAACTTTTTTCACAAAAGAAACCTCCTATTTTCATTTGTAGTTGTGAAAATAAAAGTTGTCCACGGAAGTTTGTCGACTGTTACAAATGAAAACTCTTCATTATTCGTCGGGGTCACAGTGATGTTGAGTTATACAAATTCATTAGAAACTCACATTAAAAAGTCTACAACGAAATCTTGAAATATATCATTTGCAACCGTGTTGAAGGGACGAAATCATCTTCTCTTGAAGATCTGGTTGAAAAAAAGTCTTGATAATTAGAGCGTATTGAATCCTTTCGTTTCACTCTAAAGAACTCTGAAGGTTGAATAGAATAATGAATTTTTCATATCCAAAGCCATCTTTCCGTAGGTGCCTAAATGACACCTGTGTAGTTTCCTTTTTTTATATTGTAATGGAATCTTAATATTGTTATATTTCGAGGGTGAAGTGGCAACAAGGCCTACCTCAAATGGGACTGAACAACACGACCTACTTGAGATAGGGCTGGTCAACATGGCCTACCTCAAATAGTACAGAATAACATGGCTTAACTGACATTTTTGGGCATACTGACTTTTTTTATACAGCGGGATTCAAATTAAAATTAATTAAAATTATTCATCATCCCGTAAGTTGTCTGTATAGTATATTGGCACCCAGAAGTGTCTATAGTTGCAAACATAGGTGTCTATAGTTGCAAATATACGTGAATGTTTGCATAGGTGTCTATAGTTGCAAATATACGTGAATGTTTGCAACTATAGACACTTCTAGGTGCCAATATGCTATACAGACAACTTACGGGATGATGAATAATTATGTTCCCAAATGTTAGAAATAAACAGTTTTTTGTGCCTCCTGTAAATTAAGGTCATGTTGTACAGCAGGTACTTAGGTCATGTTGTACAGCAGCATTTTAGATTGGCCATGTTGACCAGCCCTATCTCAGGAAGGCCATGTTATAAAGCCCCACTTGAGGTAGGCCTTGTTGCCACTTCACCCTCGATTTGATGATACCGTATACGAGATATAATACCTGATCCCCCAAAATGTGTAGTACTTAGGTATGCTTTGTCCGGTACTTAATTCAATTTTGTAGTAATTTTATTTCAGTCATTCTGTATTAACGTAATTCCAATTCGTTTATCCTTAGCAAGTATAGTTACTGATTTCTTCTAGTCTTCATTAAACACTGTACTTAGTTATATCTTGGTATTCCAGGTAATTATTCCACGAGTCGTCGATATACGTAGGATTTGAACAATATGGAGTAGTTTCTTTGTGGTACAAGTAAAGTATTTTTCATTCAAGCTCTACACGTTGAGTCGAGTCTTTATATGCCCGAACGTCAGATTGCAAAGCTGCCGTTCCAGCCTCCTTTTATCGGAGGATGTTTTAGTACCACTTGAAGAAATACTCGGCTTTACTTCTTCAGCCCTTTGCAAAGGTATCTTTCCGATCTGGAGCGTCCTCATTCTTTCTTCTCGTGGGTGTAGAACAGAAAGACAACAAAGCCATAAATTTCTCGTATCATAATGTGGCTGGCATGAGCGTTTGTAGGAGAGAAAAAACTATGAACTCGCTCGCAGTAGTGTAAAAAAATCAATTAATTAGGTAACAACGTAAATATGTTCCCAGTTCATGTTTTAATAATATTTTTAAATTATGTTTTATAATGAAAGTAGGTATACAAACAGAAAAAGTTGCACGCCGACATTTCCTCTCACACGGTTCTCTTTTGTTCCAGGTACATATAAAATGAGTTTCAAAAATGAAACTGTACGCACCGAGTATGCACTCGTAAGGAACTTTACCTACAGGGACGATCCAACGCATTGCGGTTTGCTCGTATAGGTAACTACTTCGTACCCATCGTGTGTTGTAAATAGATGGAAGGACGTATTAATCATGTTCTCACCCAACGATGACAGATATGTCGTACTCGAACTTTGATATGATGCCACGTCATTTAGTTTCGAAAATTCAACAATGAATTCAGTAGATTGAGAATTTCTGCAATGTACATTTTCCGTACGAAATCCTCATTCCTACTTTCAGCCCAAGCAAATCGTCACTTAAATAAAAATTCTGCTAGTTTTTTTCATTGTCATAAATGGTCTACTTGGGCCCTAATAAGAGTAATCTGTGGTTTCCCACCAAAATATTTGATTAGGTAGGCACAACTTTGGGTAGCATTAAAACCACTAAATTTTCGGTCTTGTTTCAGTTTCCGGGTATATCGCAGAAACTAATAATCCTATCGATTGTTTAAACCTAAAGTTCTTGCTAGCCCCAATAGCGAAAGAGTTACGACTCATTGAAAATTAATCATTTTTTTCAAGTTCAGAAAAAATCGCGAAAATCGCGAAAAATTTTTTGGTGTAATTATTTTAAGGATATTGACCTCCTGGTGATCATGACTGCTTTGGGGCATGATCACCAGAACCTTTACCTGCAGAAACCAGGAAGGGCAGCCACTGAAGCAAAGTGGTTCTCAACTCAATCCTACAAACATTCCAGCAGTCATGTTCTCTGCAGCCACGCAATAATCTAACTTTCGCGATTTTTCCTTAAGTCGTAACTCTTTCGCTATTGGGGTTAGAAACCATTTTAATGCTCTTTAAAAAAGTATACAAGTATACATATTGAAACAATCGATAGGACATTTAGTTTCTGAGATATACCCAAAAAACTGAAACAAGTCCGAAAATTTAGTGACTGCCCAAAGTTGTGCCATCAAATATTTTGGTGGGAAACCACACATTACTCGTATTGGGACGCAAGCCGTCCATTTAAGACAATAAGACACTAGCAGAATTTTTGTTCGAGCCAAAGCCACTATTCGCTTGGGCTATTTATGTGTTGGCGCAAAATTGTCGACTCCAATGAGACATTTTGGAGGCATATGCTACACCAAACAACATGAAGAAATTATTATTATGTTAAAACTGTGGTGATGCAAATAGCTACCCCTGTTCCAATATAAATTTTCGTGGCACCTTTATTAATTAATCATTTTTTATGTACTCTCAAAATATGACCGATCATTCGTATGCAATAGAAGGCGAAAGGATTCATTAAATTATGAACGCCAGCGCAGGCTCACTACAGCTGTTGGAGAACCACTTCAATAGTACTATTACCATTGAAAAATTTCGAGCCAATAGGTGGCCTTGTTCAGTAAGTTTAGTTTCTACCATACTACTTGAGGGATGAAAAAGTTATTTTAAAGAATTTTTCAAGATTCATAACGCTCGCAACAAACCACTCGCAAACACACAGAATCATGATTTTACTAAACTAGGTACTATATATATTTTTACTGTACAAATATATTTTGCTACCTACTCATTCTTTTGGAGTGAGATTTTGATAGATTTGAATTGTTTGTGGTTCGTCTTCAAGACCAATGTTGTTCTTAGAAATAGAGGATAACGTTAGAGGCAGATGAGGGTAATAGCCCAGTACGACTTCTGGTATTCAACTATTCATGGTTGTAATAACGCGTGCTCCAATAAAGAATTTCATGACCTTTCTACAACACATCAAAGGATGAATGAACATAAGTTTCACCACCTACCTGTAGAAAAGCTGAGGAGTCATTTTCTTTGAGGGCCTCGATGCAAAACTGCATGACGGCAGTTGTATGCTGGAGTTTGGAAGTGCAGGCGGACACCTGCTCCTTCAGCGCTTTAATTTTGGCGTCCCTATCCTGCCTCACGTATTCGATGAGTTGCAGTTTCCGCGCTTCCAGGGCATTTATCAGTTCGTCGCACTGTTGAATAACAACATCCTCGAATTCGGCGCAGTTATCCTGTAATGTGAGTTACATGGGCGAAAATTATATTTTTGTAGAGAAATTTACACGGCTTGAAATGGTATTGGTGTTTCTTCATAATGATCTTGCGATTAGGTACTCCAAGAATCGATATTTTTCTCAATGCATTGCTGATCTTCCTTAAGAACCTTAACGATTTTCAGAATAACAAAAAGTCCTAAAATATTATCTCCACAATAACTTCATTTTCATCATTATATAATGTTGATAATATCAACACAATATAATGATAAAAATCAATAAATCATCATTCTCATCATGTCTCAATTTTAATTTTTAGCGTGAAAGTTGTTGGGAGTGTAAGGCCAGAGATGGGCATAGTCAACTAATGTTTTATTTGAACTAAATTTTCTTAGCTTCAACTAACTTCTCCAACTAAGTTAGTTGTTATTTGTAGTGTCAAATATTTTCCAACAACCAATTTAGTTGTAGATGTTAGTCCAACTAACTGATTTAATTGGTCCCCTCATATAGTTGAACCTTCAACTAACAACTGTAGTTCGTTAGTTGAAGTTGCAACTAGTTAATTGTTAATTGCAACTAACAACTAAAAAATTTTTGTCTATTATTCTTTGATAATACCCACGGGGTTACGACTATCTCATATCTTAAAACGGATAGATTTAGTTAGGTAATTAGAGAGATTAATCGTGGAATGGACGGTGGAAATGGAATTCGTAGGTGGGCGTAGTAACAGGCACGTTCCAGTCAAGATGGGCCCAAAAAAATCTAAAAATAAGTTTGTTATTTTAGGATGATATTCATAAATACTCTCGGCGATAGAATTATCGGAGATAAACCTAGTGTTTAGATAAGAGGGACGTATTGAAGGGTTTACTAAAACATCCTCTTCATAATTGTGTCAACTATGATCGAGCGTGCCGTCGGTATTTAATGATGCCTGGCCGACGATAATTACAGCATCATCGTAGGAGTGTGTACTCCTGTGTGTACTCATCATCGATTTTATTTGATGATTCCTTGTAATGGCTCAATGATTACCACTACAACTGTATTTTGCACACAATGAAGTGGGACGCACAAGCTCCACCCGGTAAATCCCAGCTCATCTTTCAAAATTTAAAATGTACTCACTCCAATCCGATCGCTCATTCCTTTGAGTCTTTGAATGAATTCAGTCGTGGATCTCGCTTTCTCCGATAGCTGTTGTAGATTTTGCGACAGCTCCGTCTGAAACATTCGAAATGGTTTTGGTTAGTGCATGCGGTTCAACACCTTTGAATATAGTCTATTCTCTTTGGGCCCCTTATGAACGAATCAGGGATTCTTTCATATGAAGCAACAACGAGTATAGACCTATTTATTAAAGCGAGTATAATCTATTTATTGTGGTTTTCAATCAAACAAACCTTCTCTCGACCAAATTTAATCTGCTCCGAACGAGTGGATTATCAAATCGGTCCTTCCTACATCTAAATTGAACCTTCAGCAACAGATGACATTTCCCAATGGTCGGATTGTCTAATTGAAAATTCGGATTCTATTATTCAGAGAGAATAGGTACGCATAGGGAGGCTCCGCTGACATGTAGAACTGGGGGATGTTTTATCATCGGGGACATCATCGGGCCGTCGAGACAATATTTTTTTTTCTTTTTTCAATTGAAATTAACTTCAGCATCACAATTTAGTTTACAGAACTAATAAGTGATTTGTATCTCTTAAATGTACAGGCGGCCTCTTCATTGTCGTGCCTTGAAGCCTGATGGGCTGTTGCAAATCGTCGTATTTCGGCTTGAACCATTTCCACGCCAAGATCTCGGTGGATTTTTTTTTTTTTTTTTTTTTTTCTAATATATATTTTATTATTGCTCCAAGATATAGATCTCATTAACAATATTCGTCTGACCTAATTATATTACAATACTTGGCATTTAGGGCTAACGATACATAACTTAGTCCTTTGTCTTTATGATTTATTGCACACACTCACTCCCTACACAAGCTCATGTGGTTTAGTGCGCTTGAGGCGCCGCGTCAACTCATGTACTTCGAGAAGCTGGACAACTTCTTCATTGACATGGTTTTTAAGTCTCTCAAGATGAGCGTTAGCGCGCTGCTTTATCACTTGGTCAATGCTTTCCATCTCAAGGTCGCGATGTAGAGCGTCGTTGCGGATATACCACGGCGCATTGGTTATGCATCGTAGTACGGTATTCTGAAAGCGTTGTATCATCTGCCTGTTTGATAGAGCCGTACAGCCCCACAGTTGTGCTCCGTAGACCCACGAAGGCCTAAGTACTTGAGTGTACAGAAGCAGTTTATTTTGAAGTGACATTTTTGATCGCCGGCCGATGAGCCAGTACATTTTCCTGAATTTTAAGACAAGTTCTGTCTTTTTCTTTTTGACGTGTTCTTTCCACCGGAGCTTGGCGTCTAGCGTCATGCCCAGGTATTTGGCGTGATTCGAGTAGAGAATCACCACATTGTTGAGAAAAGCCGGGATGTAGTTGATCTTACGGTTGGTGAAATCAATGTGCACCGACTTTGTCTCGTTCAGTTTGATTCTCCACTTAGCGGTCCAGCGAGTGATTTTGGAGATTGATCTGTTCAGTTTGCTGATAGATTCATTGTTGTTCTCCCCAACCGAGAGAACCGCAGTGTCGTCTGCAAAAGTTGCTGTTGTGTTGCGTTCTAGGTCCGGTAGGTCGCTCGTGTACAGTATGTATAGGAGGGGGCCTAACACACTGCCTTGTGGGACACCAGCGTTAACTATTTTTGGATCTGAATACGCTTCATCTTGTTTGATGCAGTAATACCTCTTTGACAAGTAGGAATCCAGTAGATCCACGTAATGGATGGGAAGCATCTTTTTGAGTTTATGTTTTAGGCCTTCGTGCCACACTTTATCAAAAGCCTGAGCTACGTCAAGAAAGATAGCCGAACAGACTTTCTTTTGCTCCAGCGCTTCTTCAATGATATTGACGATTCTATGGTCGAGTGCTGACGTCGAAATCCGAATTGATGCTTGGGAATTAGCTTCCGTTCTTCAATTATGCCGAGGAGTCTCTTACTGATTAATTTTTCGAAAACTTTGGATAGCACAGGCAACAGTGAGATGGGCCTGTAAGATGTTATTTGATCAGCTGGCTTACCAGGTTTTTGTATCATGATGATCTCCGCCATCTTCCATAGCTGGGGTACATACCGATGTTTGATGGCAGCGCTAATGATTTGGGTGATTTTGACAATAGCTTTTCGAGGTAACTGGTGCAGAATCTTTCCTGTGATAAGATCAAAGCCAGGAGCTTTCTTAGGATTTATCTCCTTTTTAATAGTTTTTTGTACTTCTTTTTATTGGAAACTAGGTTTCTTCGATGAAAAACCTCTAGGTACATTAGCGCTTCTATCGGAGCATCCAAAAACTATTATTTGAATTCTCTTTGTGTGAGAATAAGATTTTCTCTGTTCTGGCTCCTTCAGAGCAATATATTACCTGATAAACTCGTAAATGTTTTATACAATAATAATATACTATATTACATCCGTTATTGTGATATAGAGAGTAACAAAACATCTGAAACATGAGATTACGATAGCATTGGGACTTTTGATACGTTGGTATTACTGCCTTGACTTGCTCTGATCTGTGCCACTTACTTCACTTGTTCTTCTGTGTTCTAACCTACTGGTTGTGTTCTTTCCGAATATACTCTCAATCTCTAAACTCGTTTACCATCTTTTATTCGAATCCTTCCGTTTCATATTGTTGTTGAATACGTTGTAAGTGTGTATATGTACATCGCTGTCGACTACTGCTGTGGGTAAGTCTAACTATTTGATTCATACGATTTCCGTCACATTCAGACCCACTCACGCCTAACACCTTTTGAAATAGTTCTTAGAGTACGATATCGCCAGGATGTCCTTGAACTAAATTTCATTTATGCAAACAATGCCTTTCTTTGTCTGAATAAGCCCGAAAAGTAAACTTGATCGCCGTGAAATTAATTTGTCAAAAGGCTTCCTCTCTCCCAGCTATTTGTTTTCCGACCCCAAGCTAGTTTTCTGTTGTCGAGACGCGGCTCATAATGGCGGCCATCATTAGTTTCGAATATTCCAAACGAATTTTCTACAGCTCTCTTTTTCTCCCTCCTGGCCTAGGTTTCGCTCCGAGACTGAGTACATTGACTGAACTTAACAGAATTTGACCAATTTTGACATTTCTGACTGATCTTTAGGGAAAATGTCCATTTTAGAGGGATTATTCTTCTCAACTTCAAGTTTTTCGTTAGGGGTGACTCAATGCCTTTGTCCACAATCAAGGATCCATACCTTCAGAGCGCTGTTGTGGGCAACTCCGTAATCGATTTTGGATTGATTTTTGGTCGATTTTAAATCGAAAGGCGAAAATCGTGCTTTTCCGTTTGTCATCCGTCCGAGATTCGATGGGAATCCGTTCCCTCGAATTATTATTTCTTTTGCTTTCTGTCTCCTAGCGCCTTTCCGATTCCGTGGCGAAGTCGTTCATCTATCCTAAAGCCCTCAAAGGTAAGATGAGCGCACGACTCGCGCAAAGACGAAAAGTTTCGTCTGCCCAAGTCAGGGAAGATTGATCACTGGTTGCAGTGCACAACCATCCGTAATCCGTTCCGTCTGGCGATGAATATAATCACGATAATAGAATGCATTCTCCACAGTATTCGTGAGTGATCAATTCTGGTGCACTTCCGTTTCCGTTTTTCCGTTCCCCTGGCGTGTAAATGTGTCATAAGGGTACCCAGTACATGAATCCGAAATTAATCTCTGATGCACGTACTTAAAATGGGTCGCGAGTCAATGGGAAGATCCGCTGGGCTGTTTGAGCTTCCCGGAGTTAAAGAACGATCTGAAAGTCTTCATAGACTCGTCGCAGAAAGATGCACGTATCCGCTCAGTCACCAGGGAGAGAGACTTCAAAGCCTTATATATTAGAGTTTTATTTGAATAATTGTGATTATCATCCGTCAATTTTGAATTTCACGAGGGCCCAAAATTTGCTATCCGCCAACAGTGTTCAAAATAATTTCTTGTCGAAATCCGTACTTTTGAATAAAATCCGCAAAAATATAATGCAAAAGCCAAGAATATCAGAATGGATATTTATATCACTGATAACACTGATATTCGTATTTTGTTTCTGTGTTCCTGTGACTTCCGTTAATATCTGCCTTGAATTTTCCGAAACAACCAAAAGTTTTCATTCGGATTTTATCTGAAGAGCTTCAGTTTACTAATAGTAAACATGTCACAGACGTAGCAAATTTTGAGGATCAAGGATAATTTACTTATGAGGAAGATTGGCGCAAATCGGAAGCTCTAAAACCAAAAATTTGTAGTGCACTTTTTTCGCAGTTTGCAAAGGTGTGAGTGGATATTTTTGTATGCACAAACGAGACAGAGTTGGGAGTTTCGCCTTTAATAATTAACAGCCATTAACAAAAAATTATTGTTTGGACTCAGTTTCAGATGAAAAGTTCGTATTTTTCCGAAATATCCAGCGCTGGATCAACACTTAGCGAATTATTGAAATATATGGATCCATATACCTCCGAATTATTTAAAATATCTGAGCAACCCATTTCTGATATTTGAAACTTTCTTGTCCAAACGTTAATAAATTTCGGTCACGGTTGTTGTCTCTGGTACTGTTTTCGAGTTTCAGGTTCTGATACGAATCATCGTCCGAAAAAAAAAAAAAATCCGAAGAGAAGGAAAATGCAGGTCGCGACATCTCTCTCGACGGTGAATTCGACCGTGAGATGTTCTCTCTGCAGCAGTCACCGAGACCGAATGCTTCCGGGATGACAGCCTTCCACCCTCAGAATCCGGATGTACATCTGTCCAAGGAAGGCTTAAAACTTTTGACGAGGTTCCTCGAAACCTCTACACGGAATGTACAGGTAAGCGTTGAAAAGTTTACTCAAAAAAATTGTCTGAGCTTGATTCCAACGTAAACCAGCTAACCATTCTTCCACAGCGACACTCAGGTGTTGCAATTCCGCAGCAACACTCAGGTGTTGCAATTCCGTCTAATCTGCCTCCTTCCGATCAGGTGTCTCATACGTACATGGAAGTAGACACACCCCCTTCCGAGTTGCCTCCTACAGGCAACATTCGGTTTCTCCCTGAACATTCACAGGGAACAGGGGTGATCGGTATCCATAGAAATATCAGTAAAGATTCAGTATCCATAAAAGCATCAGTTGAAATGTCAGTGAAGAGTCAGTATCCATAAAGTATTGGCTGAAGTATCCATAACGATTCATTATCTGTAATGTATCAGTATCAGTAGAATGTCCGAGTCCGTACAATAGTTTCCGTTTCACTCACGTTAGAGAAAAACTCAGGGAGGCAGAATAGACCAGATCAGTACTGGCGCCGTAGCGTCCTGGTTAGCTAAGTCAGCTAGTTACGTAGGAGTGTATTTTTGTCCTGGATCCGAAACAGTCCGTCCAGCTTTACAGAAGAATAGTTGTTAGCTGTAAGAAGGAAAGTAAGGTATTTTGTCCAGGAGTCCGCAGGTCAGGCTAGAAACCTTTCCTTAGTTTTTCAGGAAGCATCCTGACTCCGTATTTTCCGTGGTTGGCCTCTTGAAATTTTGAACAATTCCCTGTATGTGTTGCAATGGGGACCGAACAGGCGCAACCCACTACACCAGGTAATGCCTTGTCCGTTTCTGAAAATAATCGTAATTTTGTGGCTATTGTGGGCACGGGATGCACCGAACACGTCACAGCTACTGAAGAGCATTAAATGAAGAGCAGTAAATTTTATAAGTTTACAACATGAACGAATTTTTAAGTGTGATAACGCATCCGATGATGCCAATTTGTTTGTAATTTTTGTGGTAACATTAGATTTCTCAACAATGGTCACTATGCTCAGCTGCAAGGTGTTCTTTGCAACCCTGGGGTGTCCCGTAATTGGTTTTCCGTCAGTAAAATTTCCCAAGCTTGAATTAATGCCTTCTTTTTTTTAAAGATCGGATTGACTTCATTCTTGCAGCTACCGGTAAGGTAATTAGATCGGGGTAGTTTTGTGATGGCCTCTGGTGGGTTGATTTTCCGATTGCCTCAGCATCACATGCTGCAGAGGTTCCGCTTTGTCAGTTTTCCAGCCCCAAGAAGCCCAAACTTAGCATCATTCCGGGTGCTTTCCGTGATCAGCCTCGCTCTTCTCCTCTGATCGGTGCTCAGCTGGGAGGGAGGAGTGTCGAGGATCAGCACCCTGGTATTTTAGGTGGGAGGGAGCAATCCGATTTATGTCCTCCCCAAACAATAAATCCGAACACACCCCCAAGTAACCCTAATTGAATTGACATGAGCATTTCAAAATTTGATCATGAAAATCTGACTAAGATGTACAGTTCTCCTCAATGCCCAGGTATTTTGTGGCACCTCCGTTTGAATCATGCCTCTAAACAATATCTTGAAGCTGCCAAGAAATTCTTACCCGAACTCAAAAATGTGAAATTCTCTGACGATATTACAATCTGTGAGGACTGTCATCAGGCAAACACCATCCGAAAATCACATTCCCAAATTAGACACAGATCCGACAAACGGTTCGCTATCATGTTCTCAGATCTCATGGGGCTTATTAGCCCTGCAAACTTCCGTTCAGGCGATTCCTATATCGTCATTTTTGTATGCAGTTATTCCCGTTATGTATTTGCTTACACTTTGAAAAATAAGAAAGAGGTTCACTTGGCTCTCAGGAAATGTCTTCTGGAAATAGCTTCCATCACAGCTGAAGTCAAAAATGTTTTTACCATTCGTTCTGACAGAGGTCTTGAATTTCAAACTGTAGAGATGAAGAGGTTGCTTTCTGATGAGGGCATAGTTTGGGAGCCGAGTCAACCTTATGTCCCGCAACAAAATGGTTCTGCAGAAAGAGTTAATCAAGAACTCAAACATAAAATCCGAGTAAATTTACACTCAGCCCGAATGCCATTTTCTTTCTGGGGTCATGCGCTTAATTACACCGTGTTTGTATATAATCGCATGCCACATTCTGCTAATCTGTTTGTGAGTCCATTTGAAAAGGTTAAAGGATACAAACCATCTCTCAAATTTATGAAACGTTTTGGGTGTCTGATACATTATGTAGATCCAAATAATAAAACCAAATTTGCTCCAAATGCTAAAAAGGGTTATTTGCTCGAATGTTCCGACACTGGTTATGTGATATTTTCCGAACAGCACAAAACGCTGGTAAACTTATGTGATGTAAAGTGTATAGAAACGATAGTATATGGCGATAGAATTCAAGACTATCCGAGACCCTTAGCTGAAATACTAGACATGGGAGATATCCCTAACCGAATCGATACATCCGAAAAATCAGAAAATGTACTTATGCTTCAGAAAGATCGAGGTGAGTTTCCGGAACCCTCCTCATATAAAGAAGCCATGAACTCACCTGAAAAGGACTTTTGGGAGGGAGCCTTCCGGGAAGAACTTGAATCTCTGATTGATATGAATACATGGGAACTTGTACCAAAATCCGATTTACCACCCCACACTAAAGTCATTAAATCTAGATGGGTGCATAAAAGAAAACAAGAATCCGATGGGTCTATTCGTTATAAAAGTCGATTGGTAATTAAGGGATTTGCTGATGTTAACGAATACCTCATTTCCCAAATCTTCGCTCCGGTTGCCCGTTTAGGCGACGTACGTTTGTTCCTATCCGTTGTAAATAAATTCGGCCTACATTTGTTTCAATTAGATGTGACTACAGCTTTCTTGCACGGCACACTTGAAAAGCCAGTACATATGGAGATTCCCGAAGGACTTGTGGAACTGACCGAGCTTGGGCAGGACCTGAAGGATTCCTATGTGTGCTATCTTAAAAGATCCCTATATGGCCTCAAAGTTTCTCCTAATCTCTGGTACAAGAAATTTAGCTCCGTTCTTCATCGCTTAGGCTTTGAAGCTTATCCGTTTCAGTCTTGTATGTTCAAATGGCATCAGGACTCCGTTTTTGTTTTAATGCTCATTTATGTGGACGATTGCTTATTGGCTACCAATAACAAACAAAAAGCACTAGAGGTCATTCAGAACTTACAAAAAGAAATTAAAATTAAAAATCTGGGGGAGCCTAAGAAATTTTTGGGTTTTGAAATAATCAGAGATGTGGCCAAAAAGGTGATATTTCTGCATCAGAAATCCGCAATTGAAGCACCAATTGAAAAATATTTATATCCGAAAAATAAAATTAGTGAAACTCCGATGGCACCTACCACCTGTACATTGTGAGCTCAGATGAGGGAGACTGAGAACGATGATTTCTGTTCTGAGTTGCTTTCAGAGAAGTGATTGGTTCGCTTTTATATATTTAAAATTGTACTAGACCGGATATTTCGTTCTCTGTCAACTTCATGAGTAGGAAACAGGTAGGGTACACTCTGAACGAATGGAACTCTTTAATGCGAATTCTGCAGTACCTAAAGGGTACAACCGATTATGGTATTTGAATTTCAGGAAAATTCTACGACCTCATTGCACATTCAGATGCTTCTCTTGGAACCAGTGCTGCCAATGGTCGATCAACTACAGGGTATTTGATTAACTGTTTTGGTGGCCTGGCGATCAGGAAAAACAGTCTCATGTGGCCTTATCAACATGCGAAGCGGAATAATATAATATATTATTATATTATTTATAATATAATAATAATAATTTAATTTAATTAATAATAATTATAATATAATTATATTATTTATATCATTTATAATATATTATTATATTGCCATGTCAGATACCAGTAAAGAACTAACTAATATTCGTAGCTTGTTTGAATTTTTGACAGGTCTAGATTTGCTTCCGACGCTCAGATGCGATTGTGCTCCGGCTATTTACTACGTGCACGAGAACTACAAGAATAATGAGCTTGAAGTTACTTGGGTTCCTACTGATGATCAGCTGACAGATATTTTCACTAAGGCTCTACCTTTGGAAAAATTAGTTTATTTCCGTGAAAAATTTGTATTCCGTTTCTAACAGGCTGTTCTTTTGTCTCATCAGGTGTGAACGAGTCGTGGGAGTGAGTTCCCATTTGAATTTCGACTACCGATATCTCCGGATCTCCGCAGCATCTCCGGATCTCCGCAGCATCTCCGGATCTCCGCAGCATCTCTGAATCTCCGCCACATCTCCGGATCTCCGCCACATCTCCTAATCTCCGAACTTTTCAACTCATCTCAGAATTTCTTCACTGTGAATTCAAAATTTGCGTAATCTCATTCAAATCTCTCTCTGTTAACTGTTTAGTTTGATTCCTTTCAAAAACTGTGTTTTCAACTTTTGATATTGACTTGGTCAGTAATGAAAAATTGTAACCTCTTTGTCATTGTTTCAAATAATTGATCTGAATTTTGAAATCTTTTTGTCTTTCCTCGAAGAGGAGGGAGTATTGGAAACTAGGTTTCTTCGATGAAAAACCTCTAGGTACATTAGCGCTTCTATCGGAGCATCCAAAAACTATTATTTGAATTCTCTTTGTGTGAGAATAAGATTTTCTCTGTTCTGGCTCCTTCAGAGCAATATATTACCTGATAAACTCGTAAATGTTTTATACAATAATAATATACTATATTACATCCGTTATTGTGATATAGAGAGTAACAAAACATCTGAAACATGAGATTACGATAGCATTGGGACTTTTGATACGTTGGTATTACTGCCTTGACTTGCTCTGATCTGTGCCACTTACTTCACTTGTTCTTCTGTGTTCTAACCTACTGGTTGTGTTCTTTCCGAATATACTCTCAATCTCTAAACTCGTTTACCATCTTTTATTCGAATCCTTCCGTTTCATATTGTTGTTGAATACGTTGTAAGTGTGTATATGTACATCGCTGTCGACTACTGCTGTGGGTAAGTCTAACTATTTGATTCATACGATTTCCGTCACATTCAGACCCACTCACGCCTAACACCTTTTGAAATAGTTCTTAGAGTACTTTTATTGTGACATACGGTATTTTTACTTCTGGCTCGAGCGGCGGTGTCTCCTCCAAGGTAGGCTCACCCGGAGACCTGGAGTTGGGTGCGAATACACTAGTAAGGTGTTCCGCAAACAAATCAGCCTTGCTTTTACTGTCACTAGCCCATTTACCCCTATCATCCCTAACAGGTGGTGCTTGAACTATAGGTCTCTTGAGATATTTGGCAGCTTTCCACAGGGAGTAGTCAGTGTGGTGGTCACTGGTTAACTCTCTGAGGTACTTTTCAGTTGATTCATCCTTAATCATCTGAATCATCTCTTTCAATTCCTTAGCAGCCTTATGCCATTCGGTTTTATGTTCTGGCATTCGGGTACTTTGCCATTTTTTTCTTGCTTTCCGTTTTAATTTTATAGCTTCAACTATTTCTCTCGGGTAGTTAAGTCCCTTGAGTCTTCTTCTAACTGATGGAGTATTCTTCCATGCCACTTCTTGGATAGAACATACAAGTTGTTCGAGCTCCCGATCTATGTCATCTAGTGTCTGTGGAGGCTCCTTCAGGTGTAATTCTTTGCATAAATCAATTTTGAATCCTTCCCAGTCTGTTTTGTCATTAGCCAGGGCAGGGTTGTAAGGTCTGTAAATCACCTGCTCACTAAAAGTCATTATTATTGGAGAGTGATCCGAGCTCAGGTCGCAATTACCTTCCACAAGGATGTATTTTGACGATACGTTTTTGGCGATAAAAAAGTCTATTAAATCCGGCGTTTTATTTGGATCTGATGGCCAATAGGTTGGTTTTCCCGAAGAAAAGGTTTGACAGCTGCTAGTAAGTATAGCTTGATGCAGTTCCCGTCCTCTTTGTAGAGTTAGTCGTGATCCCCAATTTATGTTCTTTGCATTGAAATCTCCTCCTAGTATAAAACGATTGCCTAGGTGGTTAAAAACCGCCTCAAAATCTGTAGTTTTGAGTTTTGGTTTTGGTGGACAGTAAATACTCGCCACGGCCATCTGGTATATTTTAGTTTTGATCATGATTGCACTTACTTGGAATTTTTCATTTTCTACTTTTATTAGCTCATGATGGGATATGTGGTCTCTGATTATCACCGCGCTCCCACCTCTTGCTTGGTTGCTGGGGTGCATTGCGTGGTAGCACCTATACCCCTTCATGTTGCAGAAGGATTCCTTAGTAAAGTGTGTTTCAGATTCAACGCAGATATCAATGGAATTTGTGTTTAGGGCAACCAGTAGCTCATCCTTCCGGGAGAGGAGGCCATTGGCATTCCAGCACATTATTTTTAGACTGTTCATGATTTGTTGGTACGGTCTCGTCCAGACCTGCTTTCCAGAGCCCCGACTCTGTTATTCATGTTGATCATTTGCAGTTCCATACGGTTCAGCTGTTCAAGAATTTTTTGAAGCGGGTCTTCTTGGGCTGGTGCTTGCTGAATCTTTTGTAGGTTTTTCATGACATTTGCATAGGATTTAAGATTGGTGTCTGATTGTGGGTTCCACTCAACTTTCTTCTGATTATTCATCGTGGGTTTTTTCGCTTGAAACTTTGATTGGGATTGGCTGTTGTGATTCCTCTTGGTTTTCATGTCCCGGGCTTTTTGTGCTTCAATAGCCACAGGACATCCTCTATAATTAGCTGTGTGCTCGTGTGATTTACAGTTTACACATCTTGGGCTGACGTCAGCAGGCTTTATACAGGCTATAGTTTCATGGTCCCGACCACATTTGACACACTTAGGTTCCCGACCACAATAGTTCTTTGTATGTCCAAAGAATTGACATTTTTTGCACTGGGGGATTATCTTTGATGCCCTGATCGGTTCAACATTAACGCGACCACTCATCAGTACTTTGATATCATATATTCTATCAATTTTTTCGCTGTGGTGGAAATCCACCATAACCATATCAAGTGGTTCCTTAGTTTTCCAAGCTAGCTTTCTTGTCACTTTAACCACGTTGAAACTTTGTTTTCGTAATTCATCCAACACAGCATCTTCCTCCCAAGATTTATGGATACCCTTGATCATGATATTGATTGGCTTATCTTGTTTATTTTGGAAGGTGTAGTGAGCATATTTTTTTTCTTCGAGCAGTTTGCTTATTTGACGGTATTCGTCAGAGGTCTCAGTGTTGACCTTTGCAGTATTTTTTCCCACCGAAGTGATGATAGCATTTTGTACCTTGCTTTTTACCACGGACGCTAGATCTGGGAATGATTCTACTTTTTCTATGTAAATGGGGGGAGGTTTTGGCTCTGACCTTGTCTCTGGTTTTTTTCCAATACTCTGATCATGATCAATTTTTGAGGAACTATTTCCCTTTTTCCTTTTTTTTGTTTTCTTGCTTCTTCCAATCTCCTGTTTCATATTCTAACATTTCTTCATCAGTATAATATTCTTCATCTTTTTGTTTGCTTCCAGATGCACAATTACTAGGTCCAGAGGGATTTTCTTTTATTTTAATAACACCTGGGTTTAAGGCACAAATACCTTGACTAGTATTTTTTAAGTTGGAGATTTCTTTGACAGCTCTCTCCAGTAAATCGCTCAGATAAGATACGCATACCCTATATGCTTTAAATTCTTCTTTTAGCTGCTCATCCGCAGGCACTAAATAATTTTTTGATAGGCCCTCACGGGCGTTAATAATTGCCTCCTTATAAACTGAGAACTCACCTTCGTCATCAGTTTCCATATTTCCACCTCGGCGTTATGAGGAAAACCCGCGGTTTATTTACACAAACGCGCCCGAGGTCGGGTCTGTATTTACACTTCTTAGCCGTTCACTCACTGAGATGTTGACTACTCGGAGGTCGAACTGGTGGATGTTATCATTGCGGATGTACCGGGGAGCACTTCGGTCTGACACTTCTGTATGGTTTCTACGCTACTTTTGGCTTCACAGCCGCAGAGCTGACACCCATAAGTCCACACAGGCTTGAAGACTTGTAGAGCATAAGTTTGCTCTCAACTGGCAAAGCTGAGTGACGTCCCATAAAGCAGTATAATTTCCTGGATTTGAGATGTAATTCCTCGCTCTTTTTCTTGACATTTGCCTTCCGTCGTAATTTGGCATCTTGCGTCATTCCCAAGTGCTTTGCCTCATTGGCGTATGGTAAGATTTTGCCACTGAGAAAGGTCTTGAAGCTTCCGATTTGTGGAATCCACATGTACCGACTTGGTCGTCGAGACAATAATGAAGATAATAATACTGCTCTAGTAGTTAAAATTAGGTGTGGAGCGTGATACTGATCGGTCCGAGGGCCGATTCCTCAGAGAAGATCACAATCGCTATGAAGAGCGGAAGCTTGGAAGCTTGGAGTCAGCATGCATCAATTTTCTCTCGTAATTGCTGAAATTTTGGCAAAATTGCTGGAATCAGGTTGGAATTGCTGGGTTTCTGATTACTGAAGATTTTCGCAGCTGTATGAGCGTATCGTTTGCAAGAGGCTCGTGAGTAGTCGATTACTTTTCACAGGCTGCCAGCTGCTGCAAGAGAGTTACTGATTGAGTGGTTGAGGGATGAACCGAGTGACAGACGAGATGCGGTAATATCAGACTTCAACTAGGCGCCTACATTGGCAGTGACGGGAAGGGAGGACTTGAGGGGTGAGGGCAACTTGAGACATCCCCTCAAAAGACGGGCACTAGACAGAGAGAGCAACAACTTAGTCGAAAGAGGCAAAGGGAAATTGGCGAAGGGTAAGGAAACTTGAGAGGGATTGCAAGGGTAGTTTAGTTTGAATTCTAGAGTTGGAAGCCCCAAACCCTTCCCTTATTATGTGTGATACTCCACTTCGAACCAATCAATATCAATTTCCTTCAACCCTTCGACGAATTTACTGAAGGAGTAGTTCACTTGTTTCCTCTTTTAGTTGACTAGAAGGGACCGGGCCACATTTCACTCATACCTGTCTACCCTAAGGAAATCCCTTCCGTTTCCTTGAAACGCCGGATTGCAACTTCCCTTGGTGTAAACTTGAGTAAATTCCGCGCTCGCGAACACAATAGCTGTGTTTCTCCTTCAGTGAACCTTGCAGTTGATTGTAATGTAAACCGTTAGACCAAATTTCGCGAAGCCAGTTTCCGGCAGCGTTTTGTTTGGGGTTAGATTCCAAGGCTTGTTTAGCACACTGCACCGCGTCTGTTCACCACTCCCTCTTCTCAACCGCAAAACCCTCACAACCGCTAAACAATATTCGGGTATAATATCAGTATGTTCTGTGCTAACCACAAAGATTTAATGAAAAGTTGAAGAGGTATTAAGGTGACGTGGATATTGAAGAGGTATTATTATTACAAAAATAGTTTTGGTTTCGTTGGAATTCTGGTCCTCGTTTTACAACCATCAAAGACAAAACAATTAGGTATGTACCCATTATAAAAATTCTTTTATTTTCACTCGGACGGGTGCATTTGAGGGTTAAACAAGGACCAGCTGGGAGTTTTGGGCCAGACCGGTGCTTGAATGAGCGAGCAAAGCGAGTGGACGTTAGTAGTATAGTGAATCTTAATGATTGTATCACCTATCCATAAAGCACTGTTGAATTTCACGTTAGAATCTAATTGGGCTCCATACTGATGTCAAAGCGAGTGATTACATATCTACCAACTGCTCCTCGATCATAAGCCATGTGGTAGTGTCAGATGGCTGTAGGTTCTCTTGTCTGTCCTTAAGAAGAGCTATAAAAACAACTAGTAAACAACATAATTCTGATTGTGCTGCTACTTATCCGTAGGTACTTACCATTATAAAGAATATTTTTCCATTTTATTCAGTCCCTATTTCTTCTCTGTCTTCGATAAATGCTACGTACTTGTTGGCCTACCGGTGATTTGTTAGTTTAGTATTCTATCTGCCTGAATGTCACGAATATCGATTCCATGGGCACAGTGCCGCGTACGGCCGGATTTGTTTTTTAATGTGATTTTTGGAATCTACGTATCTTGAAACGTAAACCCTCAAACTTTGAGGGGAGGGGGGGGGGATCAATTTTTCTTGGGTGATTTCAAAGGTTCATTGCCGAAGATAAACCAAAAGAGACGCGCTAGCGATTATCTACCGTCAAGAATTTAAACCGGTAGGTCATGCAGGACCTTTGATCTACATACACAATCTGATTTCGAGGTGTTGAACGGATGAAAAAGGAAATGCGGGTAACGTCAACGAGCACCGAAGCCCACATCCCAACGTCCTCGTTTGATCCTCTGGTGGTTCTGTACGAGCTTTCATTATCATCAAGGGCTAACTCTGAAGTGGGTGCTCACATATTGTTTCCATAGGATCCATCGGATTGAGCAGTTCACCTTCTTTCATTAGGAGTTCTATGTAGGAGGGTTTTTCATGTCGTTTGATGCGAAAAAGGTAGGTGATGTATAGGAAACAGAGCTGTAGTGAGGAAACATTGGATTTCAGCTCCCAAGTGTGCTTACAATTGAAGTGATGGAACACTTTATAATAGGTACTTTTCGCATGATGCAATTCATTGCTTTTATCTTTGCTATATTCAGTTCGTTACTATTCGTGTCATACCCATGAATCATTTTGAATTTTACTCATTAAAAATTAGATGAGTTAAGTATTGTGATTAATTACCCTATGAGTTCTTGTGATTCTGCAATCAACTCTATGGTATTTGTAGGAGTCACGTGTTCTGTTCACAATGCGCAGTACTAATTATATCATGATGTTATCCTTATAGTTATCAACTGTGAAACGCGTATTGTATCCAAGTGCCAGCAATACAACGGAGTCGATAAACTGGGCAACGATAAATTCCTGAAGATCCGCACTGCGCCTATAATCTGCTAAGCCATTCAAGGATGCTCAGATTGCGCTTAATAATCAATGCTCCAACTGTTGCTTGCCGAAGTGTGGAGCGTCGCGATAAACGAGGCCATCATGGCTCACGAACAAGAATACCCATTTGTCGTCAGTGTCCAGTTCATGAGTCGAGACCCTAACGAAAACAGGTACTATATTACTGACGATATTACCTAATATTCCTTTCCATCAGAACTAAATAGAGCCATAAGATCGATATTACAACCTTGTTGAAAGGAAACGACGATATTCCGGAACGTTGAAAGATCCAAATAATGACTTAACACCATTATACCGATTTTGTACGTAAATGAATTAAATTCATTTTCAAATTTTGCCTGTCAATTCCATCTATGATTTCATAGATTGTAGTTATTATACAGTCTATGGTCATCTGAAATAATTGACTTCTCACACACATAGTTTATTTGAGGAGTAGACGTGTTTTTTTTTCTAAATAAGATGTAGTATGGAACTTGTTGCATGGAAGTCACTGTACGGGAATGGTGCTGTCGCCTTGGTGGGTGAGTACGAGCTGTCTCTGCCTGAGGAAGCTAAGTAGGAAAGAACCTTCTCACTTGGCCCCTCCCCATAGATTTCGGATCATAGCCGGCACGTGTATCAATTCCGGGAACAGCGGTAAACTCAGGTTCCCTTTGACGATCAGAGAACACGATAAATGTAATGTGAGAGAGAAATCTTACGACTTCGCCGTCATGAGCGTGACATATCGATTCCACGCCAACGATTTCAAATCTGGTCTCATAGCGCGAATCCCGGTGAGCTCTCCGGATCCGAGCATCATTTCTGGAGGAGTGAACGAGCTGCTGAAGAGAAGAATCGTCTGTACCGCAGTCGGATGGGTTGGCAACTCATCGATAGTGGGGAGTCCGAATCTGTTGACATTGGATATGGAGATAGTGACGGAATCTGTTTGTACTATTATACTCTGCACGATGGCGCCTTCTGTATGTGAACAGGCGAATGTCACTGCTAAGCAGCTGGGGTTCATTTGCGGACGTGCGCATTACACTACGCCTTGCGAGGGCTTCCAGGTAGGTATAGTTGAACTCCACCGCAAATCTTGATTAGTATTTGAATAGGTGACGTGTGCGGCTGAGGTACCCAAGTTACATATTAGGCATAACATACATACGATTTATGTATTCAGTCAGGTTGTACTCGTACTAATCAGTGGACTTAGTGCGTTTCTAGCTATGACATTTACCACTTATTACAATTACTTTATAAGCTCGGTATGAAAAATGCGTGTCACGTGAAAAACGTGATGGTTCCCAAATGGTGTCCTAATGCATGATGCCGTTGCTTTGTATTTTAAAAACTGGCTTATCTTTCAGGGCGGACCACTAGTGTGTGGAACAAATGTTTGGGCAACGGCTTCCCTGGTGAATCGCTGTAGTGATAAACTCGTCACAAAGAATTTCACTGTTTTCACGAGAATTGACCTCGGCTACAACTTTTTGCGCAGTTACTCGAGTATATCAAATAATTTACGCCCGTTTCCATTGAGCATAATAACTTTTTCTAGTGGTGCGCTCATTGCATTGATCTGTGGTATCAGAACTAAATAGTATAAAGCGAATTCGTGTTGTACGTTATCCTAAATACAGACTTCTTAAAGTTACGTTTGTTACGACGATTAAAAAAAAATTTTATTTTAAATTTTTTAATTTTTCCTAAAAAATTTATCTGCTTCATTTTTTCTCTTTCATTTCTTTTATCCATCCAAAGATTTTGATGGCAGTGAAGGTTTTTTTCGTTTTATTTTAAAAGAAAAATTATCAAGGAGTAGGATTTAATTTTAAATTAGCCGGTCCCAAGCCAGGGTTACGGAAGGGCAAGGGAAAATAAATCGCATGGCCTTAACAAGATAATTCAGATACCTTTAGATACCCACCTGCCTAATAAAAACTCGTCCAACTAAAATTATCAAGAGCCTGAATAAGGTGATTTTTCTTTAAAACGACCATGTTTCAGGCTGTAATCCCGGTTTAATCAAGTCCAATAAAAAACTGACATCACCACATGATTCAGTGTCGAAAAATTATGAAATTTCATGTGCCACACTGGGGGTTTTCCGTCTTATCGAAATTCGAACAAACGCGGTTAGTCCAACTTTGGGCGCTTCTGGACGCTTCTAGGTGCGCCCAAATAAAAAGGTTGTCGAAGTAAAAAGTTCATGGAATTCAACGAAGAATCTGAATTTGCAATAAAAAAGGGGGTTTCCATCTGAAAAAAAAAAACAAAGTTGGCATGCGTAGCCAGCATTTGTGAGCATGCGCGGAGCACGAAAATGTGATCGTTGAATTCTTTGTAAAAAAAAAAAAAAAAAAAAAAATAAGAGGTCGTTACTTCGATGAGTTTTTCGCTATCAATCGAAATATCGATATGAAAAGGGTGGGACGTTCATTAATTAAGAACCACCCTGTGTACATGAACGGAAACCAGAAGACTGCGATGGAAAAATAATTATGTTCCGAACTGTATGAAAGTTGTGATAAATTGGAAAGCAAAAATCACAAAGGTGCAAAATAGAGCGAAGGACTCCCGAGAAGTCATTGAAATCCGACAGGGAAAAAGTCGACCCTTTTTGAAAAAGAACCCCGACCCTCCTCCTTCCTCCAAAGAAAAACGAAAAAGTGGTGACAACGGAGCCCGTCAAATTCAAACGTCAGTAGCAAAGAAAAAGAAATAGGAAGGGAAGGGAGAGTGGTGATCGGGATGGAGAGAAACTTGGTGGAATGGCTTTACCAATCGCCCCAACTTGGTAGAAAGAGGAATAACAAGCAGGCTGGAACAGTTCTCGAGCCGCCCTCCTGGAATACCCATCAGAAAACGCCATCTACCACTTGACAACTTTGTTGAGGAAAGAAACGTGGAAAAAAAAGGTTCACTGCTAGTTACAAAACGAACGGCTCTCTAGGTGCTCGTTAGAATTTGAAGAGAAAAGGTCAGTTATTCAGAAGTCGTGTGCTTTGAATGGTGATAGTTTGATTGCGCTCGCTGTTGCTGCTGGATTGGTCTGGAACGCATGGTTTGCACACAGCAGGATTGCTAAGTGAGATAACTACAGACCAATCAGTTTTACCCTTGAATATATCCGAAATGAACTTCCACATTTAGCCATGCGATTAGGAGAACCCAAAAGAAACCCATGTTGCATCAGGTTAAAATTCGCTGGTTAGGGCTGAATCTTTCTTCGACGCAGTACCTCTTGCCGTAATACTTTAACGAAGAAGACATTTTTGGAGATTATTGCTCATCTTGAGAGGCTTGGATTTACGTGGTGAGTGGAAGTTCACAATCGTTGACGAACTAGTTTGTCTGGTTTCAATGAAGTAACCCAATTTCAAAAGGCTTCTGTTAGGCAATTTTAATTGGAGAACATTTAGTGAGCATCAAGCTCACTGTGTGGGATTTCTGGACCATCAAGGTTCAGAAATCCCACTCCTAAAACATCAAGTGATCATCTAAGTGATCAAGTGATAGGACATTATCCAGATACCCCATTGTTGGAAACCTAATTGTAGATGCCAAAATTACTATTTTTATCCTTGTATTCAGTAATCTCGTTGGGTGCAATCTTTGTGAAAATTGATGCACACTTTCTCTCCTAAAGTATAACCCTGTGCCTCCAGTATTAGGAACACTCTCCCCACGACTAATTAGAGGTAGAGTAGTATTGAAATGTATGGAGCAATTTTGACTATTGTCAAGCCGCTATTTCATTAGGTACATGATTGTTGAAATGCGTGTGTTTTCGCCCAATAGGTTGCACAAAAAAATCAATCATTCATAGTTTATTATGCGGCATTTTCAAAATCACTAAGGTACGTTTTATTTGAGAAGCTTGAGAAGCGTAACGATCCATTCTCTGATTTTCCGAGGAACGAGTGAAATAAAACTGAAGGACATCAAACCAATTTCCTCTCGAAAGAAAGTTCGAGATGGAACTCCGGTCATAACACGACACCCACCGTCCTGGAGGCCGGTAACCCGATATCTATAACACCTTGATTTACGATGCCTTCAAAATCTGTTGGCCCAGCCGCCTTGGAAAAAAATGACTCGCCGGAAACTGGAACTACTCTCGCTTTGTTTTCTGAGGAAACGTTCATGTGCACAACAGACCTCTGAGGCCTCATATTTTTTACACGCTGTAGAGTAGGCAACTACCCATCGTGCACACATTAATTACATCGTATTGTTATATTATATCTTTATAGTACCTATGCCTTCATCAAGAACCGATGAAGCAAGTTTGTAAAAGACACTATTCAAAAAAGTAGTAGGTAAACCATTATGGAGGTTGAAGCTATTTATAAGGACTCACCAGCAGGTTCCTCTGCCATTAAAACCGAAATACTCGTAGTTGTATTAATCATTCAAACTTCCCACGCGTATGTACAAGGAAAACAATTTGTGGTTCCGTTTACACAAAAATATTGATTCATTCTTGTTGCAGTCTTGTGACTTAAGGAATTAATAAATATTTTGGCAATCAATATTAAATACCATGTTCACTCCATAGTTCATTCGAACCGTCATGGACTACCACATTCCCTACCTTCCATTATGTATTGACGCACTACGTTGTCACCTAAAACATATATATATACGAATATATTCGTATAATTGTGGGTTGTTTATTAATTACGTACACCACATCGAATAGAACCACTTGGCTGTTATATCTATTCCAACATTTATATTGTGTAAACAGAAATAACTGAAGAGCATGGATAGGTTATTCATCGTTGTTTTGATAGGCACAATCAATATTAGCAAAGCACCGGACGTTTCTAATCGAACTACAATTACCGAAGATTCGGAGCGCACCTACATTCGATCGTACCCGTTTCTCGTCATCATCCAACAGAAATTCCTGCGAGGGACGAATAGGTGCCACTGCTCAGGTGTAATACTCTCTGAGAAATGGATAGCAAGCAGTGCCAACTGCTTTTATGAGATGTGCTCACATGATAAACGATACATCCATCCCCCTACATTTATGTTCAGGATCATTGCAGGGTCAATCGTTTCCCTGCCGGAGACAGGCTTACTGGTATTTCCAACGGGGATTTATCACCATCCGGAGTACGATTACAACGATAGAACCTACGATTTCTCTATCGTGCGAATCAACTTTCCTTTCATCAAGGCGGAATTTTCCAAGGGTCGAGTTAGTTTGATAATACCGTACTTATATATATATATATATTACATAAATACTCGTATACGTTGGATGAAGAAAAGCTGGAATTTTGATCGAAACTGTCAAATTGCTTGAGCCTAATCAAAATAATGTCAAGAAGAGTGATACAGTAACAGTTATGGCAGTGTTCTATTGTACTCAGGTGACTACTCTCCCAGTTGTTTCAACCGATGGCCGGTACATTGCCGAGGGCTTGAACAAACTTATGAATATACAACCGATCTGCACCATAGCCGGCTGGGCTAACGTCCGCAGTCCTGGTGCAGAACATCAATTGGCGCTTCATGTGCGGATTGTCAAAAATGAAACAGGTGTGGACATTTTTTCGAATTCTTACGATCAAGTAACTAATGAAAACTTAAAACCTGGTCATTTGTACCTAATTTTACTATGACTTTCCAGAATGTAGCCGATTCATATGCGGTAAGCTTCCAGCCCTCTGCAGCTGGCCTCCACGCATATTGGGTTTCATCTGCGCTCGCGCATTACAATGGGCACCTTGTGACGGGTTCCTTGGTTCTCCCGTAATTTGCGGCACGAACGTCTGGGCTACCGTGGCAGATGTAGACCCCTGCACTCACGATAACTTCCAGACTATGGTACTCTTGACAAGATTAGACGTGGGATTCGATTTCTTAAAGAAAAAAATGAGCGGAGTATCTATCTGTCATTCATCAGCCTGGTTGATACTTTGTATATTGACATTTGCCGCACCAATCAGGTGAGTATGTGCGAGTATAACTGGAAACTGCAAAACCTCAAGGGACATTTCATAGCTTGTTATTGACGCTGTGTTCCCTGGTGAGGTTTACATAATATATAGGTGAGGTGAGGTTTCCTTATATTATAAGGAATGTGAATGCACAACTTCATGAATCTAACAGAACCTGGGAGCATTCTAAAAATCCCGACATGAAGGAACTATCTCAGCACTCCATTTTACTTAGACAATCAATTTATTGTTATTAGTTTCGTAAAAATAGTTTATGGAAAAGTTTGAAATGTTTACTAATGAAGCCCCACAATTTTCTACAACCCTAAATAGATCAAAATATAAGCATAGGTCTATGTCATTTTCAAAATATGAGTATTTGTATAATATACAACTATGATGATATATTATATCATCATTTATTAGTCTCTACCTCAGCTAAATCAGCTTAGTCGTACCTTTAACTATATTGATAATGTGATATACATTTGATTGACAGTGAACGATTTACACCATTAATGATGAGCAGGGATGGATCCAAGTATGATTCTCATGCTGCACGTAGTTGTAGTAGCTCGAAATGATAGGTCTGAAATGATGCTACCTTCTGACTTCCTAAATCCACAATAGCTGTTCCGGTGGTATTTGGCATGTAGAGATAGGGACCCCGTTGAGAATTCGGACGCCCCACATTGAAAGCACGCCGTCTGTCGCAGAAAATAGACATCGTGACTTGGCCAATAAAATATTCCGTCTTCTCAAACCATCACTTCACGCGCGCAACTCGCGGGACCTCCTTTGCTCTTGTCGCGTGATGAACCCTCGTCGATGGTTATGAACTTTAATCTTTACCTTTAAAAAAAAGACCTGGAGGCAGCCCAGTTTTTTCTCCTCTCCTTCATATTTCTTTCGCAAGATAGTCGTGCTAAAAATATGCCGTCCCCGGCTCTAACTTTGGAACTTCGATTTAATTTTAAATGGCCCGTAAAAAGGTTGTTTGCGGTTGGGATGGGTTTTTGAAATGTAATTAATAGTCTGAGCTAAAATTCCTCGCCCTTCTTCTTTCTCTAACTCTAAGTAAGAAATACTCCCAAGGAAATGAACAGTTTGAAATCATGAATTTGTTCTAGTTTGCACATGCAAGTCTGTTCTGGTAAGTACATGGAAGCTTGTCAAGGCCCGTTTTTGTACGAACTAAATCACTCGCGATGAAATCGTGGAAACCCATGTTAAGGAAAACAAGAGTATTTGAAAAACGCGTTTTTGTGTCCATCCGATCAGAAGGGACTCCAAGATCGGACGATCCAGCATACGCAACCGTGAAAACCTTATGAGCGGACGTAAAGTATGGCCCTTTTTAACAATGGATGGAATCGTACGAGATACAAAGAAATGATTCTTTTAACCTTGGCAAAATGGTTTTTCTGAAAGATCCAATATCACCAGCAAATCTTCTCAACTATTGAACACAAACCGTTCAAAATCTCACACCTAGCTTGCCGCTTGCGCCGAACTTGTATTCCGCCTGAAATCGTATCTGACCATATTGTCTACACGTAACTCGTATATGTATTGTCTACAGTTGAACTAAAAATCTGGAAAATGTACTGTTATGTACGCTTCAATTTTCTTTCGCTCCATGTTGCATTGACGAAAACAGAACATGATGAACTGAATATTCTTATACAGTTTCCACCAGGTCTCGAGCGAGAAACCATTAGGGAAATGTAGCTTGGGAGTGGCAGAGACAAATGTTTTTTCTCCATCCGCAATTACCTGACAGTTTTCCCCGAAGGTTTCTCAAGGAATAATGGTCCTCTCTTAAGGGGATGATTGTTAAGCAAATACCAATTTAGAGAACGATACGAATCTTACAGCCACTTTGTGCCTAAAACACAATATTGGGAAGTATGGTTCCCCTAATAAGCCAGCATCCGACCAAGAACCAAAACTTGTTAGATATTACTGAGGGACATGATTCAGTGGAGATAGACAATACGTAATTCCAGTGCGGTTGAACCTCCCGTGGTAGTTCTTCTTTTTCAGCCTTGTATCTACGAAAGCAGTAGTACGCTCATTTTCTGTTCAACATACTGCCTAGATTAGCCATGTGGTGACCCCATTTCTGTTGACTGCATCTTCAGGCATTTATAGGGGTTGTAAAGGGCTCTGCATAAGTAACCACCGTCTGTGACGTCACAGTATCTCAATGGTCTTTAATTTCGGTTTGTGCACCAATTACAATAGATTCTAAACCCAAACATTCAAAGCTGTTGTTCCTGCTGGAATAGCAGCGCGTTCGAGTCACATTGTTCAATCATAATGTTTCATTGATTTCCTGTCACTTCAATGGATACGCTCTGTTCCGTCTTCACTGGTATTATATTTGGTATATTTCAATTTTTCTATACTTACCACTCCTATTAACAGCTGCTCGTCAGGAGAAATTAATCTAGGTACATGTACCCATCAGTTTTATGGTATGCGGGGGTTATTTGCACCACTTTTGAAACTATTTGAACCAGAGTGTACAGATATTTATACGTACCTCATCGATTTAGACTGGGATCCAAGTTCCCTGAAAGGAGCTTCCAGGCAACAACTCATTTCCTTAGGCATCATAAAACTGGTAACGTTCAAGACGCTTTCAACTTAAAAACTTTCCCAGAGTCTTCTTCTGGACTTTAAAATTCAAGTTACCGGTACGTGGAAAGACTTGTTTCTCTTTTATAGTTGAATCGTTCGAACAACTTGGACTCTGTGGCCTTGGATATTTCTGACTGTTTTATATGACAGTTGCTTGAGAACAATTTAAACAAAAACAATGTCAGCGGAATCATTTCGTCGCTTAAGAGGCAACACCACGTATCCGACATTTTGTCAAAAATGAGATTTTTACACCAGTCGATTCAAATTTTCGCGCCTCGTAGGCCAGTGATCACAGTTTTATTTTTTTTAAATCACTTGGAGGGCTAAAATCGCTTAGATGTGAACACCATTTATCTACATTGATAAAACAATAACACGTATCTAACAATCCCACCCTGTCATCTGCCTCAACAGGTTTCGCCGTTCTTCCAACTTGAGTGGAGGAAAATATTGAATACATACTGATTATTATACTAAACTCACCTATTTTTGAAGCAGTAGGTAATATAATACCTACTGCTTTAAAAGTAGGTGAGTTTATTATAATAATCAGTATGTATTCAATATTTTCCTCCACTCAAGTTGGACGAACGGCGAAGACTATTAATTTTGGTGAAAAGTAGGGCTAACTTTCGTTACGGTTAAAGTTCAGACTTGCTCTCTTTACTAGTCGATCTATTGTAGCTCTGAATTGATATTGATTGTTTAGAAATTAAATCGAGTTGATTGTTAAAAGTCGAGTTCATTTGAAATTATTATCTCGCGTTGATTCGAATTACACTTCTTTCGAGTTGAATCGAGTTCATTCTCACCAGTTGAGTTCATTCAAAATGACTATTTCTCTTTGATTTTAATTAAACTTCTTTTGAGTGGAATCGAGTTGATTGTTAAAATTCAAGCTACAGGCAATAACAAATGGTGAGAAATATGACAGAAGTGCCAATATGTTATACAAGAACATTTTGTTCATCCTCCTGAAAAGTTGGCTAAAGTTGGATACGTGGTGCTGCCTCTTAAGCGACGATTTGTTATTTATATTGTATTCCAACTACTAAGGTTCAATATAGAGGTGTATCTGACTTGAAGCTGTATACCTACATTAAGCATCACCATGTACACTATATTGATCCCAAGGTGTACTTGAAGGATGATGTTTGGTCGCTGGAATCAACCCACTACAATCCACATATTAGTATAGTGTACTTATTTATGGAAATATCGGCCTCGTATGAGGCCTCTTCTACCGTTAGATCGATGCCTTATATGCTTAATGCTATCAATCGAGTCATTACTCAGTTGTCGAGTCATTACCCTTCTCGACTGAAATTTCGACGCGTTTCTTTCCGTGAAATTAAATCAAATTTCCCCTTTAGGTATTTGTATTTATATTTTTAGGATGTTGAGTGGAGTTGTGTGAAGGAACTGGCTGCATCAAGCCTATTCTTCGTTGATCCATGACTCGCTGATTGTGAGGTACGTTCGGCAACTACGCTTCAGCCGGCTTTGCGTATGAAAGGGAAGAAAAACGAAGAACAACTCGACCTCCTATCAGGGCTATGTGCCCATGAAAAATGCCTCATCAGGGATGATAATGAAGCCGCTCAGTGAGAGAGAGAACAATGCGTAGACCTATCTTGTGATTATGCATATTTATGATTTCCAGACTGACGCAGTTGTTTGTAACTTTTTTCAACTTCACATCCATTTAGATGGCAGAGAGTTGTTTTTAATCAACATGAATTGGTCAAATGTTGTTGGGAACTCAAACCATAAAAATTTGATTTCGTGAATTACTTTGCACGATCGTTTGTCGACAAACATTTCAAATGATGAGGGTACATTAGAATTAGGATTAGCGGATGTTTTGTGGTTAAAATCATTTGGCTTAAACGTTTGAGTGCCTACTTCAAAGCACGATTAGCAAGATACATGGGTAAAATACACCTACTAAGATATAAAATTGACCAATACATACAGGTTGAAATCGAATATTCGTGATGTTGTACTATCTGTCCTGTTGATTTTTGCGTTTCCAGTAATGAATAATTGTTTCCCCGTATTAGAAGTAAACATTTCATTCCTACACTGCATGCGTTTGCTTTCGTTTGTGGAGTAGTTGTTCGCTATGCTCGCAATCAAATTGACAGATTATGGGAAGGCATTCAAAATGTGCAACGTCGCACACAAAAAAAACCCTACCCACCTGTGTCATATTAGGTCCCTCGCACGAGTCACAGCATCCCGTTGGGATCGTAAAAAGAAAAAGGGCTCAATAGACGATGATGACGATTGCCGGTAAGGGACTGCCGAAAGAGGCCTTCTTATTTCTCTACGACTTCACCCTACTCTTCACTGCAAGCTTCCAAACAGCTTTCTGACGCAGGCTTTTATTCATCGAAATAAATAGCTGCTATAAAGCCTCTCCGATTCTCTCGCTTATAGTCACTTGAACACGAAAACACGAAAATTAAGTCTGTACATGAACCGTAAATAAAACAGTTTAATTCCGTCCAACTGACCAGTCATCACTTCTGTTCAGAGCACTAACCACCATTGTAGGTTAGAGTAGATAATCGGTTATAATACAACTTATAATCGTATTTGCTTGACAAAACCGTTGGAGCAGAGGAGTTGCTGGTCCCTATGCAATAATGGAAAAGGTTCAATAATGAATTGAGCTCGTAGTTTGATCACCTCAGATCATACCCTGCTAACAGTTAACGACTGAAACCGCATTCAGTATTTTCTGACACTGCAAAGGGGGATAATCAGCTATTTCCCTTGTAAAACGAGATTGGGATTGGCTTGTTCCACGATCGCTTTTTCTGAAATGTCCACTGTGTACTGTAGATATGTCTACAACCTTCCCTAACCGTGTACACGAAGTAGATTTCCTTGGCAATCAAGCTAAATACCAATAACACCATTCCAATCCTACGATTGAGTTTCGAGCAAAATGTCAAGCACACTCAACTTTGGGTCAGTAGTGTCTGGAGTGCAATATGAACGACGATTATGTCCGATAATTGATGCAGCTTTTGGTTGAGTTAGATGAAATTTATCAGATGTAGTTTCAACCTTTTTTGCATCGAGTTGGCAAGTATTGATTGGCCGAGCTGATTATAATCCTAATAATAATTATTATTAATGCTGGTATCCATGAGCAGCCCATATTTTATTAGATTATTAGAAAGACCGTTCTCTAAGCTTTTGAGAGAATTCAGTTGAGTGTCACGGTAAAGGAAATGGTCAGTGATCAAGGCGAATCCGCCTATTGAAATGCCGTTTTAGAGAAAACGCCTGAAGAGACAGGTTGAAGT
Organism: Stenodema calcarata; assembly: GCA_963920205.1. Lineage (NCBI taxonomy): Eukaryota > Metazoa > Arthropoda > Insecta > Hemiptera > Miridae > Stenodema > Stenodema calcarata. Next base: position 18,051,240 of record OY986052.1, on the reverse strand, counting down.
TGGCCGAGTGTTAGTAGGTGGTAAAAGGGTCGACGGCAAAGGCCTTAGTGGCTCATGAATATCAGAAGGCTCATAATTAGGATGCCTCTCTCGAGTCACAAGAAGAGGCAGGAAATATTGGTGGCATCTTATCAGAATTAGCTCGCCTTGCATGCCAAGTCAAACAAAACGTCTTTCTCACTCCCGGCACAAAGTGAAGTTTAGTACTCTTCCGAACTCTACCCTCAAAGTTTTGGGACCACGAATTTTTGAAACTATTCGAACCCTCATTTCTCACCTCCTGTTGACTGACGGTTTTAGGGAAAGAGTAAAATGTAGAAGTTTTTTGGATCATCAACGGTACAAACCGTCTATAGAGCGGACGGAAGAATTTAGTATATTATGTACGAGTACTTCAAACGAGAACTAACAACAAAATTTTGAAGAGGGGTTAGAATTTTTTGGTCAACTACAAAGGTTTATTATTGAAGGAAGAGAAACAGAGATGATTCAAAGATTTTTAATGCTTACAAAGATCGCGTGGCAGCCAGTTTTATCTGGAGTTACTAAAGAACTAAAAAAAAAAGAAATTATCTTTCTGTTTCTATTTTTTACATAAGAAACAAAGCAAATTATAAAATATCTTAAGGGACAAGAATGAAAAGAATAATGGAAAGGAGGGACAAAACTCTGGAGTAATTATTCTGGAATTCTCTTGAATGAATTAGCAATGACGTAGGCAATGGGTAGGTATAAATATTGATCACATTTCCTTAATTAAAAATACGACTCCAAGCTCTTTTGCTCGCCTTAAAAGTTGGAGGGTCTGGCGAAATAATTAATATAACACAGGCTGTAGACAGCGTTGGAGAGGGGCCCCTTCTCACTTTTCTTATTACACCTTCAACTCAAGAAGATTGGCCAAGAAAGTTGGGTTGGGTGAAAAGGTATAGTAAAACTTGGTTAGTGCCGTCACAGCTGCATATATTTCATTTTAAGAATGTCTTCGAAGGAAAATAATACACATAGTGCCTCAACCACTTGTTTTTGTATTTTTCGGGAGAATGATGTACACATTTATAACAGATTTACCTGTACAATAACATTCTTCGGAAATCAATCGAGAAAAAAATTACTCGCCTTCAATATTTCAGCTCATTTGGTACCTACCTACTTTTACGACGAACTTTTTCGCACAGTTACGAGCGCTTCAATAGTTGAATGGCGGCCACGAATAGTCAGAAAAAAATAAAATCAGAAAGTGATATGGGTAGAAAGTCTTGAACTGTTGTGGAACGATTTGTAACGTTTCGTTTATTTATCATCCTCGCAACATCGCAAATATTTCATGCTCGATCTCAACCATTGTGAAATTTTTCCTTGTTCATATGAAGGCGGTGATGGTTTCTTTCAAGGCTTGGGTCAATTCCTTGATATCCGCCGCATCTCGCTTCTCCGCGTGTTTACAAAAGAAACCCTGTATATTTTTCCACTACGGGTCATTGTAAGATTCATGTTGTGTGTCCTATTTTTTGTGGCTTTATCGTTGTGCCAAATGAACTCCTCCCTTTCTGTACCTCCTGAAGGTTTCAAGTGTGAAATGAATATGATGTGTGACAGAAGGCGGAGGGGGTATTCTGTCACACTTTTCTCCAATTTCCAGAGAACTGCATGCAGAGGTGCGTGATTTCAATCAGACGATGTAATGCAGTGTAATGTGATCTGTAAGTACAACACGTCTGTGTCGGTAATGTGCCATACGACTAAGAAAACATTCGGAATTGCCTATTATAACCACGCGTGAGAATAATAACGTGCACGAACGGCTAATAAGCCTACGCTCAGAGACAACAATGAACGGGCTGAGATTAGGTTCCAACAACCCATCATTTCCTTCACGAACAAAGCTCCTTCAACATCAAAGCTCGTTACTTACACGATCTGTAGGTGACTAATAGTCCATTTCTTCCCATCAGTCAGAAGATCCTCAAACTTGACAAAGGTACGACATGGAACGCGCTTCCTGTGGAAACTGCCTGGTTTTCCCTTCCTGATTCACTGATAACATTCAGTCACTTCAAAGAGCGACCCCACTCAGAATCCAAGGGAGTTCCAACGTTGATAATCTTAGTTATTGGTCCCTCGTAAAAGCACAAAAGGGTTGTCGTTCGCTGTTTGTTTTCAGCGTTGTTTAAAAGCATCTTTTGTCTCTTGAGAAAAAACGCCGGGAATAAACAACTCCGAAACGTCTAAACGAGTTTCATTCATGCCATAACAAGGCGTACGATCGGATAAACGGTGAACGAAGCTCGAACTTGAGCTGACAAACAAGAATGTGAAAGATCGCCAACGGCGGTCCTACAATACACAGAAGTTAGAGTTTAAATGTCAAATATGGGCCCCGAAACTGTCATGCCACGATAGAGCTTCCTTTAGACCAGTTCTCCACTAGTTCTCCATGCGATAACTCGTTGAGACGGAAAGTGCAGAGAAAAAAGTGATTTTCACATTTTCGTACGTCATTTTAAATCACAGCAGTGACATTAATAGACATAATACAATGCATAGATACAGCAGAAATAGTTCTTCCACCGTAAACAGAGACTACATGATGTGGTCTAGTATCCGTGGTCTTTCAGTACCACTACTGAGTCATAATCGCCAACGAAATACCAATCATCATTCTAGAAATCATCATTTTCTAAATAACACGTTTCACCACAAGAGGTGTTAACCCTTCTCAAATGTTCGTCAACTTTGATTGCGAATTCAATTTCTAACCACAATAGTAATTACCAACACGAGCTCCAGCGCTGCTTTTGATATGGTTACTGCTTTACAAAACAAGTTTCAAACCTGGAAGGTAGAACCGTTTGGATCTTGAACAAGGTTTTGGAATCTAATCCCGCTCATTCAACTCGCGACTCGCAACCAGCTTTTTCTTATTGTTCTCACACCGAAGTTAGTTGAGGTTTAGCCGAGTTGCCAAGTTTAATAATACCGTCATTCTGTGGACAAGCCAAAAGCGTACGAGCAATCCAATTTCTGGGTTATCATTCATGTGAGTATTTATTTGTTGATGCGAGTTGCTCAAATTCCTAATCAGCGACTAACTGTACGGTACAGCATTTACGTAAGATTCCTGACAATTCACGAAACTCAATATGATCTACTTTTCAAGGAGTAAGATTATTTTGGCAGTTAAGGTAGTCGTATAATTAACCCCTAAAGGGCAAAACTCGTTATCTTAACTGATTACGTTGAGTTGAATTTCGTAACAGATGGATGTAAACTCGTACTTCAAAGGTACCATAATCACAGTTTACGAACAGGGTAAATATTCTCAAGGTCAATACATCATCTACATAAATATGCAATAACTCTTACACTCACGCCCTTACGGTCCTAGAAATACCGCACATAGGTAACGATGCGCATTTAGACTATTAACTCAACGCAAAACTCCGAGGCAAACATGAAACTGTAATTAAGGGAAAGGGAAGCGGCCAATTAAAGTCGTTATTTTATCCTAAATACCTCATAAAACGAGGGAGGGGTTTGGGCCGAGTTGTAATTATTCTCAATGGTAGAGCTCCCTCGGGCGAGATGATTTCGGGGCTACGGTTGTTTATTCCCATTATGTGCCCCATTTCCTTTTGCCGGGTACACAGTACATCCTCCTGTGTCTTGAGGGGCCGGCGGTTCGGCGACGAGCTGAATTGGAACTCTACCTTTGTGGAGTAAAATGAGTAGTGTACTGCATTACCATGTATGCTAACTTGTAGCGATATTACGTGGCGTCATATATTTTGGTAAAACAGGATGAAGAGACTGAGATAATCCACTTTTCAACCAACCAAAAAGCCGGAGTAACGAATGAGAGTATACATTTGTGAATTCGAGGCGGGTAGGCGGTTAGGGATGGTACTTGAGGGTCCTTAGAGGAGATTAAAGACCAACCCTCTTCACATAATTTTTCCTTTGGTTGACTATATAAGTTCTCACTTTCCCAGGGTTATTTACAAAATCGGCGAACAATTTAAACAAAAATTTATCCTAAAATCAAAATATAAGATACATATACAATCAAAATATATTGTACATTTTATAGCCCTCGCAAGTTTCGTTTGTTTTTATGCGCTAAGTCCACATAACAAAGGGATTCTATCAACAGTGAATACACAAAGTTCCAAATCACACATTTTTCAGGGGGCCCAAAAAACTTCCAAAATCGTGTCCTTAGGAATTAAGGATATCAGGTTTTAAACCGACCACAGAGTTATTATTGATTCTTAGCCATTTTTCTTGGTCTGACGTAACGTGCGTTAGTTATTACGAGTATTATACCCGAATAACCCCGAAAGTCATTTTTGGCCGAAATGGAATTTAAGAGGTTTTGTGTATTTACTGTCGCTATTCATTTTACAATGTAGACTGTGTAAGTTCTATTAAACATTTTCTAAATGAATGTCCTCAAATTTATTTCCCACATTCTGGTCACTGATCAGTGACTAATGAAGGTTTTACCGATGACAACAAGCTGTTCTGGGCACGCAAAAAATTCCTCTTCTTTGCTTGTTACTATTTGGTATTTTTTTCATAATAGATTTTTATTTTTTAAATATAAAAACATAATGTACATTACTTATGTACAGTACCACAATAAAGACCTTCGGAAAATTACTATTATAGATGTAGGTAATTGGAGAACACAGGAGGTTAAGGTAGGACAAGGAAGGAGTTTCCGGGGAATTGGGGGTTTGTTGGAAGGGCAACACTAACAACGTTAGTATCCGACATCAGTAGGTTCAACTAGCAGTGCTAACTTCAAATTGAGTTTGCGCGTTCTCAGCACTTCTAAAGGCTAAGTGGTGTCCCTTCAGTAAGTACCTTGGCCCTCGAGAGTCGTGTAATATAGGCCGCTTCCTTGCTTGGTATGCAATCAAATCGAGCGCATGCGGCCTGAACTTCACACATCTACGGCTCTAATCACGGTATAAACGTTAATCACAGGTCCATCACAGTCGCCGGACCTAATGATCATAATATATAATAGTCCTCCCTCTGAACACTCAGTTGCTCTGCATAAAATGCCGTTCTCATGTACAGGATTACAGAACAATTTGATGCAAAGTTTTCTCCTAGTATTCATTTTGTCTCCCCTTGAGCAGACATTATGCGAAGTATTTATACTCATGGCATGTTGGACAGCCCCAATACTTCAGAAACTTCCATTACATGATCTTTCCATGATTCGATCAGTAAATGTAAATCAGTCTCTAAATTGATATATTACTCTGAAAAAGATATTAGGTTCTTGCCAGAGGATTTCGGAGTCAACACTAGCACATAAATAGTCTATACACCCTTCCACAAATCTAAATTATATTCAAATTCATATCCAATATTTATCGAGATGGTATAGCAGACATGCACTTTTTTATGACATCGCAGCGACGTGATGTTTACGAATGGACATTTAATTTCAAAATAGAACTCATTTCATTCAACTCATTTGAACCTTCTGCTTCTAAATTGCACTCCTGTGTACTTTCATTAAATACCCACCTGGGAACAACTCCTGAAATCTATTATTCAAAGCGAAAAATGCATTAATAATTTATGAAAAGCCCCCCCTGCCCGCTCCACAACTACTTAAGCTTTTATGGAAAAGATCTCAAGGGGGGAAAAATCGTGCTAATAGCGCCTATGCTTCATATGGCGTAAAGAAGAATGAAGGCGGTGGCAGGGAAAGGAGTTTAGGTTCCTTAAAAGCTACTATTAAGAAGTTTGGCGTTCAATAAATACCTCCCGAGCATGCGATCTTGGTGGAAAAGGCCTTAAAGTTTTTTTTAGCCAAGCAAGCCCGAAACGATCAGAAAGCACGGAACCAAAACTTGTTAAACTGCTTCCGGAAAAAAGGTGGCCCGTGTCAACTTTCGTCCTTTTAGGGCTGTATAAAGTTAAGTTTATAATTGGAATAGGTGAACGGATTGGGGGCCACAGTGATGGAAAACTTCGGGCGAGAGGTCGGAAACTTCTTAAACTTTTTAATCGCAGTCTAATTCGCAAAACTAGATTTTTCCCGTTTGGTAAAGTGCCTACCTCGCGTTGAGTGGGCCATGCTAGAAGAATAATTGCATTTGAACTATTTTTGTATTACCGAGCAATTTGGAGCGAAAATGGAACTGAATGGAGGAATGGATATTTATTATAATATAATTTTATAATATTACATCATCACTGAATAGGCTTCAATTTCGGTCACATTGAAAAGTCTGTCTTGTAAATTTATTTTCACAATAGAAAAGTTCTACCATCCTTTTATTTTATTTTTATATAATCAAGGCTCGTGGTATCGAATTTTGAAGAAGAACAGCAGTCCAAACATCTTTCATTTGATACATAATAATATTATATATTATATACCCAATGATTGATGTTTGGAGTCATATTATGTTGATTGACTCGCGAGTCATCAGTTCGATAATCAGTTCTTTTTCCACGAAATATGAGAATTCTAAATGTCAGTGAACGCTGTGAGTAGCTTGGGAGAACCCTCGCTACACCTATTAAAATACCGTAAGGTTCTACTCGCTCATGTATAATATTGTCAAGAGATTTGTTGTAAGCTTCAGGGTGGTGTAATTGTGCACTCAACTCTGTATTTTATAACATCACAACTTTTTCAAGAAAGCTTTCATCGTAAAAGGCGCTAAACCTCCGGATAAAGTTAGTTTTCATGTCATTCCCATGAACTGACGTATTCTCCGGTTTCTCACGGTAAATAATGTCGTCAAATAAAAAACTAAACACTCGTACTATGTGTTACAGTGAAAGCCGCTTACCCTCGTACAGTTAGCTATTATTCTCAACACACACCAGCACTAAACGCACATTTGAACTTTCATACTACCTAACACAAGATAGTACCTAATTCCCAGTTTATTTCTCATTCACTTTTTCCAATGACTTTGATCTCCATAGGGATGAATTCCAAGTTAACTGCCTCAAAACAATTTGAAGCCCAGTGGTTGTAAAAGTTGAGTGTTACTGCAAATGAGGGGTTGAATTTTCTTGTTTATTCTTCTTTCTCGTATCATCTTTCACCGTTATACTGCTTCAAAAGCATCTTTTGGGTTGGTTGCTTTCCCAACTTTACACCCCATTCGTTCAACTCACACACCACATTCCAGCAATGATGCATTTGATCAAGAGTAATAAATGGATAAAACGATTCACGAAGAAAATACGTTATATCAATGAATTAATATTTCTGTACAATGTTTTGGTATCCTTTCCGACTATATCTGTCCTTGGCATTATGATAATTACAAGGCAATAGTTACACGAATAGGTAGGAGCTCAAAATCTGTATTTTACTGATTGTAGCAGCCAGAACCATTTGGTAGTGATTTCACTAGGATATTTCTGTCTGTAATCTTGTGATCTCGCCTTCTTAACACGTGAGCCAAGGTGGTAATGTTAAAGTTAACCAGAAAACGGATAGCTGAGTGGAATATGAACGGGAGAAAAAAGTATCAACTTCTAGAAGATTAAATTTTAAAAACCCTGGTCTTTTGTTTGGATTCTTTATGAAGCTCCACTTTTTTTTAAAGGGTCATTCTGGTGTTAAGTTGAAGAGGAGGCTTCGCCGCAAGGTTTTTCTCCGGGGATTTTGTACATATTAAATCCCGAAGAGAAAGGGAGAGGTTGAATCACAGAAACCTATTAAAAGCGGATATGACGAATCAAGTAGAACGGCGATACCAACTAGGACGCAATAAGCAAGCGCTTTTGTGAGGAAAAATGTGAGAGCACCTGACGAGGAAGGGAATTCAGTTAGTAGTAGGTTGTTAGTTAGAACGTAGTTGGGTCCGCTTAGGAACTTGGGAAGCTCACAACTGTTAAGCTTTACAAGTTTCCAATTAAGAACTAGGAGTTTGTTCACGAGGATTATAGGCCGACTTTCGACTCGTTTCATGGAACTACAGCTAAAAGTATTAATTATGCACGACCAAATTCCTACTATGATTTACCGTGGTGTTTCCTTTATAGAGTAATATTACAAACACAAAATCTGACTGCAACACGATCATGAACCTTCTGTGTAGTGTTCTTCAATAACATAGAACTTTAGTAAATGTTGGTAGTCGAGTTGTTCTATCAACCTTACAAGTATTAGTGTTGTTTTATGGATTATAATATAATATATTATATTATAATATAGGTACATGTATATTATGTCATGTATAAACAATTAGGATTCGAACCGATTAAACAATCAGGATTCGAACCGATTAAACAATCAGGTTTTGTACCTAATAAAATGTTGCTCTAAATATGTTATTTTAATCATTTTGAACGCAAAGTAGCTTTAGTGTAATTTTAGTATAGTTTCAGGAATTCGATGGATTGAAGGAATGTAACACCTATCTAGTGTGGATTGAAATTATTGTTAAAGTTCATTATTAGGAATGTGCTTGAAATTAAATTTGAATTAATTGCTATTATTATAGCTTCAACTATTATACGTATGGTAGTATAAAAAGATGGATTTTTCTTTGACTCTTGGTTCATTCACATTCATATTAGCGAGCAACGTAGGGGGAATCACGTTACCTTCTGCTCCACATTTTGATTGTATGTTGCTGGAATCGACTTGGTTTCTGAGGCCAACCGCGAGCTCACGCTTGGATGGACCCGTCTCACCTATTTAGATATCCTCCCGTCTAATAATAAGTACCGATTCAGTCCTTTTTCTCACTTGATTTAGTTTACATTCGAAACCAAAGTACTTTCTCTTTAAGAGTCCAGGTAGATAGTAGCTATTTCACGAAATGGGGCAAAGATATTGTTATCATGGTTGGACAGATAGATCTTAAGAGTGAATGAGGTGTCCCGATACAACTTCCAGCCTGTAGTTACTCATATATCTAACGGCCCTAATCACGCCAAGGAGAATATACAGTCATTATCGTAGAACATTATTGCCCTAGGAAATACTTTCGTCTGACTCGGCATTACTGGGACTGACTCGAATACGTACTGGAATCTCATTATTTCTTTCTCATTTCATCCAACCTTAAAATTAGAGTGTTTTAGGTTCCTGACGGTGGACCTATTAATACTTTATCGTCTGAGTTTCCTCTTCCCTGATTCTCTTTGTTCTAGATGAAAAATACTACTCAACTAAAGAAATAATTTAATTATTTTAGTACCCAATGAGGTCTGACTATAGATTAAAATGGTACAATTCTTTTTTCCTCAGATTCTGTAGAACCTCTCAATACACCGTAGAACGGAAATCTCCCTAGAAATCCATACCTGAAACTGTCATAATATTATTTCACAACCATTTGAATCGACCAAGTAACATACACTTCTTATAACACCACTCTGATACGACCAATCTGGCAGTATGGCGGTTCCATATGGGGGCTGGCCAGCAATACGCAGATCAAAAGAGTCCAAACCCAGCAAAATAGAGCTCTTCGTCTAATTACCAATGCTCCATGGTTTGTGAAGAATTCTGTTATCCATAGAGATCTGGATGTACCACTAGTGGAGGAAGTCATAAATGCAACGATGAATCGCATGCACAAAACCATAATTTCCCACCAATCCTCAGCTTTTGGAAACCTCCTCAACTCATGGGACAGGCTACTCCAGCCCCGACGCCTCAAAAGAAAGAGAACGGTCGACCTGTTGGACTGAAACGCATAGATCTCAACTCCTGTGATGATAACTAATAAATTAATATATCTTACAAACTATATCAATAACTGAACAATCTAACTTATTATATGTTTACTATTATACAGTATTTGT
>OY986052.1:14231518-14385790 GCA_963920205.1 Stenodema calcarata | reverse complement strand
GGTTTCCACTCTACTAATTTTTCAAAATCGGGTATCGATTTTTTCACACAAAAATTGATACATTCCCAAACCTAATGTTACATACATCATTATGTATTGTACCAGAGAGGTACTTGGTGTTATTTTGGATTTGGGTATCCAAATTTGACTTTTTCAAAAAAATTTGATACTTTTCAAAAACGACATCCACATGATGTCCTGAACCTGAAAAGTACCTCACTTGACGTAATTTTGGATTTGGGTATCCAAATTTGAGTTTTTCAAAAAATTTCGGTACTTCTCAAAAACGACTTCTACACAATGTCCTGAACCTGACAAGTACCTACACTTGGCGCCATTTTGGATTTTCCAAAAGTGGGTATCCAAATTTGACTTAGGTATACAAAAAAAATGTGGTACATTTCAAAAACGACATCTACACAATTTCCTGAACCAGAAAAGTACCCACACTTGGTATCATTTTGGATTTTCCAAAATTGGGTATCCAAATTTGAGTTTTTCAAAAAAAATGTTGGTACTTTCCGTTTTCCTCATAATAATAATGATTATAATTATAACAATTATTGTTTTAAATTGCTATACTTTAAAAAGAACCTTTTTATTTGGGTATAGTGATCAATATACCTACCAAAAGAAAATGAGTGAATTCATAGTAAATTTAGCTAATATTAGTGGAAGGTCCAACAACGTACTCAATGTCTGGTTACTTTGGTCTAGTGGTTAGTGCATCCGCCTACCATCTGGACATCCAGGGTTCGATTCCCTGGGCCACCATCAAAAGTATTCCTAATGTCTCATCATATCTGTAAAGAATCAACTTCGATTGATTCCTGTTCCCCAGATAATGCGTTGCAGCCAGTACGTTAACCTAGTGTGCAGATGGCATAGTTCCAGTGACCTTTGGGTCCCATACCTCCCTCAGATTATCTGAGAGATAGGGGTGTGTGCCCGCTAAAATGGTTAACAATACCAGGCTGTATACCAAAATCTGATCATTCAGTGGCTGGGATGACGGTTGATAACATGATGAATCAAATACGAATACTTCCTCAGTTTATCTGAGATATAAGGGTGGAATGATTTCTTACTTCCTTTTGTTTTACAGAAGTATTATGAAATAAAAGTTTCATTTACCACCTCCATTTTCATTACCCCCACCACTACAAAAATGTCATATCTCCTCCCTCTACCATTGATATAGAAGGCTGGTGATCCCTCAATATAAAAGGCTGTGGTGATCCCCTCGATATAGAAGGCTGTGGTGACCCCTCGATATATAGAAGGCTGTGACTATGGTTGCCAACCGTACTTTTTTTACTCCGAATAAAAGTTGGTAACCCTGGCTGTGACCCACCTATATAAAGGCTTCATGATTGAGATGAAATCATTAGTTCATCGACCACCAAGCAGTGAACATCTCTCTCGCGAAAATGGAGAATAGTGTTTGTGAAAAGTGTTTGAAGGTGATTCCTGTCAATCAATACTTGAGACATATTCTGGAATGTCGTGGCAATCTGGAATGTGTGTATTGCGGAAAGGAGTTTCAACTCCAACACCGTGCAAGTTTTGAAAGACATGAGAATAAATGTGGCGGACCACCTCTGGTTAAAAAACTCAAGCTGTGGGAACCGAAGAAGGGAGAGTTAATGGAAAAAATAGGAGGAGGTAAGGCTTATGAATATCATACCGCTTTTAAAAACCGACTGCAATCATGGTTTATTCGAAATGATTCGCCTGCTGATTTACCAACTTTTCTTTCGAAAATTCAGGAGGATGTTAAAATCAAAATCAGAGAAGCTTTGAATGAATTCACATCGATCAAGGTTAATGTAATTGTTGAGTGTACGTTTAAAAATGTGAACGACGAAGTGCAAGATAAAGCATTCAAAACAAGAAATAAGGCTATACAAACTGATACAAATCTGGATGACGTGATCGAGAAATTTAACGAAAAATTGAAAAACGAAATGGAAGAGGCCCAACTGATGAAAAGCGGATGGTCTTTGAAAAATATAGACGGATTACGTTTAAGAATCAATAAAAACAATCCTCTTGTGGGAAGCACTTACATCCGCCTTCCAACTCAAATTGAAAGTAAAAAGGCTTGCGTAAATGTGAAGAATAATGACAAATTATGCTTCCAGTACTCCATTCTAGCCAAATTTATTACCAAAGATGCGCACCGTGTGAGCAAATACTTCAATCTTGATCATCCATATGACTTTTCCTGCATCGATTTTCCAACACCTCTACACCAAATTAAAAAATTCGAGACTGCCAACAACATTTCGATCAATGTATATGGACTGGAGAAGGATTACAAAGTATATCCACTCAAAGTTGCTAAAGAAAATTAGCTGATCATCGAGATCTTCTCCTCATAAATGACGACTCAGGTACTCACCATTATGTTTACATAAAAAATTTCGAAAAATTGGTTGTGAGACAGTTGACAAAACACAATGGTCCAATAGTCGTCTGTAAAAGGTGTTTTACAAAGTTCGATGATCGATACGGTAAAACAAAAAATGAAAAGTTGACTGAACATCTTGAATACTGCATGGAGAATAATGCGGTTAGAATAGAAATGCCGACGAAAAAACCATACATCGAGTTTGAACATCCTGAAAGAATCTTGAGAGTTCCATACGTCATATACGCCGATTTTGAGGCAATATTGGAACCAGCAGCAGAAGAGCCTACGGATTCCTGCACCAAAACCATTCATAGACACGTACCAATGAGTTATTGTTTCTATGTTAAGAAATTTGATGAAGTTGAGGATGTGCAGTTAGACATACCATCGGAACCGATCGTCTACAGAGGAAAGGATGCAGTTTCTCACTTTGTTCAACAAATTAAAAAAATTGCAGAGACGATCTCGACAGCCTATTCAATGAAAATGCCAATGGCACCGCTCTCTAAAGAAAAAGAAATATACTTTCAATCTGCAGTGAAATGTTACTTATGTAACTTACAATTCACTGAAAATGATGGGAAAGTGCGTGATCATTGTCACATAACTGGTGAATACAGAGGTCCAGCACACAATAGTTGTAACCTGAGATGTCAGAATCCGAAATTTTTACCAGTCCTAATACATAATTTCTCGGGATATGACTCACATTTCGTTGTCAAGGAGCTTGGATACGACGAACGAGAGATTGAGGTTATCCCTAACTCCGAAGAAAAGTACATCTCCTTCACGAAAAAAGTAGCAGGAGGATTCAGAATACGATACATCGATACCTTTAGGTTCATGTCTGCAAGTCTAGACGCCTTGGCAAAAAACGTTCCTGAATTCAAAGAGACGTCAAAGTTTCACTCTCTTGAAGATGTGGCCCTGATGAAAAGGAAAGGAGTGTTCCCATATGAATACGTCTCGAGCTGGAAAAAGTTGGAAGAAACCTCTCTACCTCCTAAAGAAGCATTCTACAGCAAATTAAATAAAAGTGGTATCACGGATGAAGATTATCATCATGCAAAAACAGTATGGAATCATTTCAACTGTAATACTCTTGGAGAGTATAGCGATCACTACCTCAAAACAGATGTTCTCCTGCTAGCAGATGTTTTTGAAAATTTCAGAAGAACAATCCATAAAAGTCATAAACTCGACCCAGCTCACTACTTTACATTACCTGGGTTATCATGGGATGCCATGTTAAAATATACAGGAATCCGACTGCAACTTCTTACTGATTATGACCAGATTTTGATGATCGAAAAAGGAATAAGAGGTGGAATTTGTCAAGCCTCCCACAGATATGTGAAAGCAAACAACAAATATACAAAGGATTACAACCCCAATGAAGAATCCACATTCGTTACATACCAGGACTGCAACAACTTGTATGGATTCGCTATGTCGAAACCTCTACCGTACGGTGCATTCAAGTGGTGCGAAGAAGATGTTGATATATTGGCGATTAACGAAGATGATAAATATGGGTACATCATGGAAGTGGATGTCGAGTACCCTCAACACCTACACAATTCACACAATGATCTTCCGTTTCTTGCAGAAAATATTATACCACCGGGGGATATGAACAAAAAACTTACTCCTCACCTGGGTAAGCGTGAACGCTATGTAGTACATTATATGGCGTTAAAACAAGCTATCACTCACGGGTTGAAAGTTACTAAAATCCACCGGATATTGAAATTCAATCAATCACGATGGTTAAAACCATACATAGACTTCAATACTGAATTAAGAAAAAGTGCTAAAAACAATTTTGAAAAAGACTTATTCAAGCTAATGAATAACGCTATTTTTGGAAAAACAATGGAGAACATTAGGAATCGGCTAGCCATAAAACTTGTGTCAGATCCTAAAAGACTGGAAAAACTTATTGCAAAACCAGAATTTTTAGATTCAACCATATACAGTGAAAACCTAGCAGCTGTGCATATGGCTAAAAAGTCGGTTGTATTCAACAAACCAATATACATTGGTATGAGCATACTCGATATTTCAAAAATAACGATGTACGAGTATCATTATGATATAATGTTACCGAAATTTGGACATGAAAGATTGAAATTGTGCTATATGGATACAGATAGTTTCATATATGCGATGAAAACGGATGATTTATACCTCGAAATACTAAATATGATAGACTACATGGACACATCTGACTATCCTCAAGATCATCCATGCTTCTCTTTAAAAAATAAAAAAGTACTTGGTAAATTCAAAGATGAAATGAATGGGGAAACAATTTCCGCATTTATAGCTCTGAGAGCAAAAATGTATGAAATTCTGACAGAAGGAGGAAGAGAGATAAAGAAAATCAAGGGTATTAGCAGGAATGTGGTTGAAAAGGAGATAAAATTTGAAGAATATTACAACTCATTATTTTCAATGGATATAATCAGGAAGCAGATGGTTGTTATCCAGTCTAAAAAACACAACCTTTCAACGGTGCAAGTTAATAAAATTGCTTTATCCCCATTTGATACAAAAAGAAAAATATTGGAAGATGGAGTCTCAACAGTTGCTCATGGGTACTTGGAATAACTCAGACAGAACAAAATACTAAGTATAGAAAAATTGATGTATAAAACCATGTAATTAAATAAAATCACGTATGTATAAAACTATGTAATTAAATAATTCTGTTAATATTTCTATTATCATTATGCGCCTTTGCCAGAATCACACCCCACAAATGCTCTTTTTTTTGTATACATACACTGTCCAAAATGATTTGGTTACAATGATCCGCAGTATCCTACAGTCAAAACAAGCAGTCCTATTAGTGATGAAAAAACGACTATTTAATTGAGATGAAAAGAGTCAATGAGAGCTGCCATTGGAAAACAATGTAACCAATCGGAAACACGGCAGAAACTTAAACGCCCGAAATGGTAGTTATGGTCATCTATGGACTTTTTTCTTACCGGAAACACGGCGTCCTCACTAGTCCCTAATTTTGCCCAAAATGGTACAACCATTCCTTAGGGATGAGCCTACCGGAAACACGGCAATCCCTTAATTCAAGGTCCAAAATGGTAGGTAGGTGTGGTTATATCTATGGAAATGTTTTTACCAGAAATACGGCATCCCCAGTATTTCCCAATTTCGCCCAAAAATGGTATAACTATTTCTTAGAGACACACCTACCGGAAACACGAAATCCCCTAGTAACACTAAAAACGTAATAATTATTTAAGAGATAGACTTGTATAAATGGGACTCTAGCGTAGTCGATATGACCCCAAGCAGTATGCATTTTTAGTATGTAAGTAGGACTCCATCGAAGTGCCTTCACCTTGACGTTGGTGATGGAGCTTTCAACTAAGAAAGGCACACACTATAAGTACATAACGCTATAAACGTGCAAAATTGATATATAAAACCCCTTTGACGCTTTGAACTAAATTTAATATAGCAAATTTTGTATGTTCCACCACGGAGCCTGCAGTACCAGAACACCTCCCACGGGAGGTTATTTTGATGTTTTTTTATTTTTTATTTTTTTTTTTTTAATCACTTTATTATTGAAGCGATGTAATTCATCGAGTAATGCTATAACATTTTGCCGATTAAATATATCATACGTTTATTCTTTACCACAAATAGTATGCATTAGGCGTCTAGTACTCCCGAATTAACAATTAATACTTATACGATCACATTTAGTATGAATATAGTTAATAGGTACCACCGATACTTTAGGAAATCTATTTCTCATTGTGTAGGAAATATTATGTACG
This sequence comes from Stenodema calcarata, assembly GCA_963920205.1. Lineage (NCBI taxonomy): Eukaryota > Metazoa > Arthropoda > Insecta > Hemiptera > Miridae > Stenodema > Stenodema calcarata. The sequence goes on along the minus strand of OY986052.1, from coordinate 14,379,562 downwards.
AAATACAGGTAGAAATTGAACTAGGTTTTTTTTTTTTCCTGCATGATACTCTACCAAAGGTTCCTACCAAATCTGTATACCCTAGCAAACTACAAATTCGAACAGGCACGTATAACCGTTTTTTTTTATCCACTATTATCATTATTATTACTTATTACCATTATTATCATATTTGATCACTATTATGATTTAGCTATTGTTAGCTCATTGATTAGTGTCACGACGAAGCAAAAGGCCTGATACCCAATCCGAAACTCCAATAAATAATTTGTTTTTGTCATCACAAAAACAATTAGGTATATGTATTGCGGGTCTGTGAATTATGACATGTCTGAAGTGTAGTATGGTGTACAGTAAATAATGAAAGGTAGGCTAATTCGCAGTACGACATATTGTAAATAATCACACCACCTCACCACCCATACAAGGTATGTGTATAGCTGGTCTGACACGGCGAGGTACGTGTATTGCGGGTCTGTGAATAATGACAGGTAGGCTAATGTGCAGTGTACCATACTTTAAATAATGAAAGGTATGCTAATTTGCAGTATGACATACTGAAAATAATCACCCTACCACCACCACCCATGAGAGGTATGTGTTTGGTAGATGTGCCCCAGCGAGGTGCGTGTATTGCGGGTCTGCCCCTGCATTGCGGGTCTGCCCCTGTATTGCGGGATTGCCTACCCTGACCTTGGCAGGGTGACCCCTGCGCCAGAATTCTCCTTTTCCCTCTACTGAGGGGGTCCGGTCTATTAGTGGAACAAGTTTCCCCCAATGCACATCTGATAATAGCCAATATTGTGCGAGGGAGGGGGATAATAGCCATCGCCTCAGTCTACATCGGCACTCCGAACTGAGAGCATTATTCATGAGTAACTACTTCCACGTAGGGAGAACCTCTGGGCCGTTTTTCCGGAAACGACCTGCAACACCTGCTAGTCGATGAAAAGTCGCTTTTTTGACTTATTGCAACTCGCGGCTAGTGAAATACTCTCGAAACGAGCAGTGGGGATTTATAGGTTTAATTTGAAGTGACCAGTAAACATGTGGTAAACCCAGTGGATTTCCTACCTATGCTTCGGTCAATATGCAGTACCTACCTACTGGAAACCAAAGATTTATTTTCCGATGCTTATCATGAATATTGTACAGTTCATCAGTGATGGTAAATTTGGTGTATTACATAAACCGGGCGTAATCTAGAGGTAGTTTTGGTCACGAATTTTTCTTAAATTTTCAAAAATTTTATTGACTTAATTTATTTTTGGACTTTATTAACCTTTTGAATGTCATTCGATCAACCGAATCTCACTCGCTCGTTACTTCAAGTTATTTCATATTAGTCACTTGTTGAGTTTTGTTCCGCGAAGGCTAAATGAGTGCGGCCTCATTCTCGATGCCTTTAAAACGAAAAAAAAAATGTAATGACTCCTCAAGAACTTCATTTCGAATGTCGTAATGAAAGTCTTTCCGCTCAATTTCCCAGGGAATAATTTAAAAAATGAACCTGTCCCTTGAAGATTGTTGATTATGTTTATATTTGATTATGAACACAAATATTCTTGACTATGTTTGCGACTTCATAATGAAATACTTTAAACAGTAATGAAATATGCTAGAAATGAAGACTTTTTCATAACAGCGATTCGCTACTTGTTTCATAGTGCTCGCTCGTGTGTACATAATTTCTGAAAATTTGAATTTTGTTTTGCAAACAGAGTTATTGGATGAACTCGATTTTCAATTATGTCCATGATTTACAACATTCATTTCATATAGAGAGAAATTAGTATGGTTTATCCTGTGTGGGTTGGTACCCATGAACTTTATTGTTGAAAATACTCTGTAAGGAGATATTGAACGTGATCACAAACATACAAAACCACATTTTTCTCAAGCATGTAAGAATGCAATTAGTGTTGAGAAGCAGGAGAACATAACTCCTCTGGCTGGCTCAGCGTGACGTAAGTTCGCCCCGACCCAAAAGCCGCTGAAAAGAAAACCCTTTTGTACCGCTGTTCATAGGCTCTCATTAAAGGGAAACTTGGCTATAGAAAGAAGCTTCATTCATGTGAACATCCTTACGTCGGTATTTGGCTTACTGAATCTGGTGGTCCATTCATGCCCAAAATTACGAAAACTGGGCGTTCCCTCAGAGCATGGTTACAAAAATGACATATCGAGGGTGGCAACAAGGCCTACCTGAGATAGGGCTGGTCAACATGGCCTTACTCAAATAGTACAGAATAACATGGCCTAACTGGCATTTTTGGGCATATTGACTTTTTTTATTCAGCTGGATTCAAATTAAAATTACTCATCATCACAATAAACAATCTTTGTGTCTCCTGTAAAATTTAAAAAAAAATACACATAGGTCATGTTTTACAGCACCATGTGAGGTAGGCCATGTTGACCAGCCCTATCTCAGGTAGGCCATGTTGTTCAGCCCCTTTTGAGTTAGGCCTTGTTGCCACTTCACCCTCGATATGTAGTGCCCATGTTGACATCACAAAAAACATGATACACTATCATGAAGTTATGGTTCAAGGGAAGTGGGTATTTAGTTACAGTTCAGCTGAACCAATAAAACTGTAGTCACAGGTTCCTACGTGGTTCGAGGTAGGTGTTTGTGCGAGGGACTTCAGCAGTAGGCTATTTTCAGTCTTTGAAAAGATAATAATAACTCAAAAATAGTATGCAATAAATTGAATCAGCATGATCAACGCTAATATTAATTGATTTCACTCCCGAAAATCATACAACTTGATAATCATATTTGGTTTTGAACTACAAAGCTATATGAATAAATGAAGCATGAGAAATGAACACATAAAATTTCTTGTGACGTAGAATATGATTACAACGGAGTTTGACTCACATTCCTCGTTCGAGTTCACGTGGAACATTTGTATAGCTCACGACAAATAGAATGATTGAAGTGGTATCTGGAAATAGAAATCTCACAAAATATTGATCGAATGCCATGCGTTTCAATCTCCCATACTTTTCCACAGGTGAATCAACAGCTTGGTATTTGCATATATATTCATATCACGCGTCCCCCGACACCATTGATCCCTTGTTTCAATTTCTCGCGGTTCTAGAAAACTTGCTCAGCCAAGACCGACGCAGGACGGCCAATATTTCATTCTTTACAGACCGACAGCTGAAGCCGAGGGAAATTTTTCTGGTCGGAGCCATGAAGCTATCTGTAACAGCAATGTTGATTTATAGTGAGGTGTAAGCGGGATTCACCGCTTAACGGGGTCACTTTTAAAGGGACGCCGCTTAACAGGGGCACCTTGGGACATGAGATGGGAAGAAACCCTTGAAAAAGGGGGAAATTTAGAAAACATTGATGTACATACACATGTATTTCGCGTCAAAGTCAACAGAATTTGCTCAATTTTAATTTTTAATGTTTAAAAACGTAACAATAAACATGCTAAATTATAGAAAAAATTATTTTGAAATTAAACATTTCAATTAAAACATACATCGTACATAGTTACTCGGAAAACCCACTATGATGGAAGCAATTCATCGCAGTTTTGCAGCTAATTTCCCGCCAACTGCCCACACAAACCGACCTATCCCCCTCATTACCCGAGTTATTGAACACTAAGTACGAGTACATTTGAATCGAGACCACAGCTTTTGCCCACAACTATTATAGGCGGATGCCCCCTTTAAGTGGATTCGACTGTATTTAATAATTAAATATCAATATTAAATACCAATTATTGGTATCGTTGGAATTCACGTTGCATCGAGAATTACCTACTCCCCATGAGATTTAGGTACCTGTAACAGAGGGATTGCTGGATATGAATAAGAACGAAATCTCTACAGTTTAGATCACCTATTCATATTGAACAGTATGATAATATTGACTACTATTAATGTTATCTCTCACAATACTATTACCAAATTATGCAGAGATGCATAAGGACCGCATAATACATAATAATATGTGAAGGTGTTGGATCCGTTTGGTTCACTAGGGCAACCGCTCTGTTTTGTTTCTCTCCTCGAGTAAAATTCGCCAGTGATTTTCACAACTTTCTTGCCGATGTTAGTTGAAACCGGTACAAAAAAGTTTGTTTATAGATAGAGTAGCCGATAACCGTGCGTGGCACGGGTCCACATGCATTATCACTCTCCTAGCTGATGCGACTTTCTCCCAAATTCCTCCCCAAACTCCTCGTAATCTCATGAGGTACCTACCACATTTCAGCGCCTTAAGGTGAACAGGAGAGAATTCAGCTGTATCCCTCACGAAGCTGATCTTACATCGTCCCAATCACTCCCCGTGGTCTCATGAGGCTGTGTACCGAATTTCGGCGCTCTAAGATGAACTGGCGTGATTAGGACCTTTGCCACAGAACTTTGCTTGACAGAGGATGGCTTAGCTCGCGTGAAAGATTCCTGTAGAAAGGTATGCTCATATTTATAATTACTACATCACGTCGGATTGCTTGACAACGTAGAGAAGTTATCTGTATCGTCTCTAAGTAAAGCCTCTTTCACAACGTAGGAAGCGGGTTTATGAAATCTAATATCGACAGGAACCATCCCCGGAAGTTGGTCATCACAATGGAGCAATCCTTATCAAAATCGGTTCAGCAGTTTCGCCTTCTATAGAAGACAAACAAACAAACAGACCCACTTGACCCTCGTACCTAATTCCCTTTGCTTCACTCCAGTTGGGCAGCCTCTCTGAGAGAACATTAAGAACACTGAGAGACATTTTTCAGCTCAGTTACGGCCCGAAAAATAAATCGGCAGAATATTCAATGCATTAATTTATTCTTGGTAAATAATGGCGATTGCCTCCCTCCGCACTATAAAATTGAAAATTTCCCTGGAAAATCTGGTAGTTTTTATCAGATGCATACATCCCTAAATTGCTCTGCCGAATTCATTGGCTCATTCTCTAGCAGGAACCCATCTTAAATTGAAATTTTCAAACTTATCCATTGCATTTCGAAGTCTTCTACATGTGTTTCAAACATACAAACAATGTCGAAATTATTTATATAATTAAGGAAACCAAGAAATTCGCATTCCCTCTTCAACCCTCATCATTGTGGCTCAATAGTCTTACAGTTCTTCCGGCTCCAATCTTCCTGTTATCCTCGTCACATTGGATTCCGTTCCAGCTCCAGGTTTCCTCATATTTAATTCCTTCCGCTTCTAGTAGGTTTTTGATGATTTCGGCCATGCTTGCCCCAACTTGTTGTTCCAGCTGCATTGTGCCATTGGACCCCTTGCTGGTCAGCCCGACATTCTCTTTCCATATGAAGCGGTGTCCATCTACTAACACGTCATCTCTAACCGGGATTCTGACATTTTTGGTTTTCGAATCCAGGAATGTTTTTATTTGGACGAGCTTTGCTCTACATAATATCGTCCTCGTCTCTGGAGAAGCATTTGACAAAGTTAGGCACGACGGACTAAGCCACAAGCAACGAAGAATGTTGCCAGCTAAATATGCTGAATTATTACAATCCTATCTATCACATCGATTCTTCAGGGCAAAGCATGAAGATGCCTACTCAGAAGTGCACCGAATACATGCCACACAGCTGTCCTTGCAGATGGTGAAATAAACCATGTAACGATACCCACGCTCAGAAGATCTAAGTTGTACTACAATCAATTCACATATACGTCAAACAATATGTTGCTAATAAGTTGTTAATTGGCGCAATAAATCATTTTTTTAAGAACGACTCAAAAGTTGATAGTTTCTACCAAAATTGTAGGTTTATCATGAAGCCACAGGTTCAATATAAAAAAACCTCTCTCAGGTAAATCATTACAGTTTCATTCCACGTTTTATCTTCATCCTTGTTGATGCCGCCGACTATTATGTTTTCCCTCCTCAGTTTAATACCTAGGTACTCAACTCGTTCGTTAATAAGACTCACTTGAAGTTTGAGGGCTTCATTTTCCGTTCTCAAGGTATCGCAATCCTTCCTTATGGCGTCAATAACTTCTTTTTTTGCGAGCCCTTTCTTTATCATTACCTGGCCCATTAGTGCAGAGAGCTCCTTCACCGTCGTAACACCAACAGATTTGTTCTTATCCATATTATTTTGCTGTGCCCTCTTCCTATCGGAAATTGATTCCTCGGAGGAACTTCTACTCGAAAAATAGGTCGAAGATTGAGTACTCGATCTAAGATTGAGCTGGTTGAACTTGGTTTTGAACCCTATCACATACTTTGTACCTAGTTAACTGCTGTCCGGCGTCCCCTCTTCCTAGATGTTTCTCCACTCGTGGTGGCTTCTCCCCTCTTATCTTATCTTGATCTTACCTTGCCTTAGCGAGAACTGTCTTTTCGAGAAAATTATAGGAATTAATCGGTTGAAATAGAGTCTTTGGAGTCTTTGTCTTTAGGGTGTTGATCTGCAGGTGATTCTCTTTGCAGTAGGCCTCAAACACCATCATCTTCTTCTGCATGTCGACTGCGCAATCAGCAAATTTGCTGTTTGCGCAGTCGACATGCAAAAGAAGATGACGGTGTTTGAGGCCTACTGCCATTTTATATGGCTAAGTCGTCCGCAAATGGCAAGTACAGGAGTTCTTTTCAACCAATCCTGAGGCCCGAGCATCCCAAATCCTCCATGTATACATGGATGGTATACCTGCAAAAGTCAGCAAGGAACAGAGCAAAACACAAGGGTGACAAGGAATCCCCCTGCAGGACGCCCCTTGTTATCTTAATTTCCGCCGTTCTGCTTGTTGTGGAGTCCTCCAGTAGGAAAGTCGCCGTCTGGTACAAGTCCCGAAGGACACGGATGGGACGGGCACTGACTCCCATTCTCGCCAACTTGTCCCAAATGAGAGCGTGCTCAAGAGAATAGATTGCTCTACGGAAGTCGACCATTGTGCACATGATTGAGGTCTTCCGGCGAGCATTGTAGAAGCACGCCAGAGCCTGGATGGTAAAAATCTGGTCGATGCACGATATTCCCAGATCTAAAGCCACTCTGCTCCTCAGGCATAACATTGTTATTTCCAGCCCATGTGCTTAGTCTTTTGGCAAGCAGAGCACTGAAAAGCTTAGCCATGGTGAAGATCAAGGCCGGAGCTCTATAGTTTTAGGGGTCCATTTTATCAATTTCTGTACATATCAATTATTTTTAACAGTTTCACTTTCATTTTCAAACCGTAAAACGAATGCGTAACAGCAGGACTAATGGACATTGTTCCACGTCAAGTGCCGAACCCTCCAAATTATTTATAGTGTTTTCCTATTTGTACTGTTTTTCTTTGACTTGTAACAGAACAGTACAGTAGCTGACTTATTCATGGCCTTTAAAATGAATGAGCATCGTGGCGCTAGTGACGCACTAGTGACGCATCATAATATTAAAAAATATTCCTTCCTTCATTGCTTCAAGAAAAACATGTAAAATAGCATGGTTAGTTTTGTACAATAGAAGGAAGATTGGATCACCCTTTTGAGTGGATAAGTGAGCAGTCGTTTTAAAGGGCGGAAGAGAAATAAGGCACGTGAGCCAGAAGTTGGTTTTTAAAAAATTACGTTAGGTCGGTATCTGTGCCTGCACTGGTTAAACACAACCCAGGGATGGAGGAGTGGTCTGAATAATGAGAACCCTAACCTATTCATCATAATCGATATACGTACTTTTTTTTTTTTTTTTTTTTTTTTTGTACGATCCGAGAGCCACAGTGCTTATAAATGATGTTATTTGTTTGAAAAGACGTATCTCTTTCACCTTGTTATCGGGCAGGCCCACTGAATTTTTCATAAGACACGGTACGATGCTGGGCATATACTCTCAGTGGGAAGTTGAACTCCAAGATGATCTCAGATAGACACTCAGGCTGAGAGGTGCACGAAGGCGGCCAAGGACCCTTGATCTTGAAAATGGGAGGGATCATTTTCTCCAAGGAAAATTGATGCTAAAAGAATCTGCCAAGTGCACCATCACTGCATTCCCATACACACAGGTGAAATTGAGTCTTGTTAAAATAGTAATTAATTTCTTCGAGTAGAGAAATAATATGGATCCTTGCCTCTCAAAATAATTAACTGTAACCCCTAGCTATCCTTTGCGAAAAATATAACATAGTTGGGCAATTGGATGATCAAGTGTCCACTAAGGTGTGCTCAGACAGTTGTACATTCCATTAGGGTTATTGGCATGTCTCTTCCATGGACAGTAGTACTCACGTAGATAGAAAATCTGGATGCTAGTACCTCAAACTAAAACCAACAAAGTGTAGAACAGATCAACAAATACATCAGGTAATCTAAGTGTGAATTTATTAACTAGGTACGAACAAAACGGAAGCATCGTTGGAGTTATTTGTTTCAGTCAATTTTACCAGGATTAATGGAGGTGTAGTGGCATGTATTATCGACGATAGATGGCCAGAAGCTGTCGAGCGAGATGCTCGTAGCTACGTATTAAATTGAAGCTGGAGGCTAAAGAAATCCCCAGGGAGGTTAAGATGTGGGGGATTGATTCGTACAGCGGAAAGCTGACCCAATAGCTCCATGATTGATTTCGTTTCCTAAATGCTAATGCTTCGTGTCGATTGGAAATTAAGCTCCTATTGACTAATCCATCCTTCTTTCTTCCAAAAGGTACACCATTTCCCGTCTGCGGAGCGTCACAATTCGAATCCAATGACTTCTGGCCGTTTTTCCCAAGTCGGTGAAACATTATTTACTATTGATGATGCTTGGTTTTCTTTAAGGAAAAGTCTTCATAACATTGGGAGTTTTTAAAACAAAAGAGTTAATTTCCGATTTGCCACAAGACAGACGCCTTTGACAAGGTTAGTAAGGGACGCTTGATGGAAAATTTAAAAAATCTACGGATAATTTCCGCTTAGCTCAGTTGTTACTACCAACTACTTCTTAGCTAGAGAAAACCTTAGAGCAATACAATATCAAACCACCATTGGCAGGGAATACACGTAATAGTTATAGTATAGCTCAAGGAAGGACCATTGCCTCCTTTTCAATTTATATAATGATATTTTATTTAAGGCACCAAATGGTAAAAATAATTTATTATTGAAGGTGAATCCCTCCTGATTCAGATAATTGTAGCTAAGTATTCCACTTGAAGTTGATCCTAGATTATAATTTCTTACCTCAACACCTTGAAAAGCACCAACGAACCTGTCCGTTTCTCAAAAATTAATTCAAATTCCAAGCCTAAGAGCCGTATCTAATTTTCGCGCCAAGATGGTTTCTATTGAGAAGCGGCTTTTCTCATAAGCTCAGAATAAATCAAACCCACCTCTCTGCTTTGCTGAATTGCTTTTCTATCTGTTGTATCGTTTCGGTTCACGCACTGCGCTTTACGTCTTCTGTTATTCTTGTTTATTCCTAGTCTACATCCCATTCTTTAGTCGTTGGTTATAATTCTGATACCTTATGAAAATGCATTTCACTTAAGTACCTATCTACTATCCTGTTAGTTGAGGGTTGGGCTCAACCGCCCCAAGGGAATGTCTGCAGTCTGGAATCGAACTAATTGATACTAGTATAAGCGCCGTGCAAACTAACCCGAGGTCTGGCGTGTGATTCTGATTACCCGTGATTTAATTGTGGCGAGCTCACTTCACAGTCGTTCCAGTTCACCTGTTCACTCTTCACCAACTCCATCAGGAAATATTGGCAAGTGGGGGTATTGAAACAGCCCCAGACGCACTGTTGACTTTGTGAATCACTTTTATGATTAAACCATTCGATTCGTATGAATAAACCGCTGTTCTCGTTGGAAGATTTCGAATTTATTTCACGTCAATAAATTCGCTTGCACACTTGACATACCTCTTGTATAAAAGCCATACTTATAATGGTGAAGAAGCAAATTATCTTTCAATGCCTCATTTTTTACCAGGCTTTTTTGGAAGGTCGTTTACTGTGTGCAACGTGAAACCAAATCACACTTATAAACTTTTGTACTGTCTAACAGAGGACTTAACTGGGCGTGTAATAATCAGGTGAACTTCAAGAGGTCTGTTGAGAACAATAAACTATTTGATCTAACTCAGAAGTCCTACAAAATGATTGAAGCACGTGAAAGGGTTTTTGAATCGTGGTATCTCTTCATAGAATAAAAGTTTTCAGAACCCCAATCGATTAGTTTCCCCTCGAATTCACTACTGTCTAATTAGGATGGCCATAGAAATGGATCGTCAACGAGTGGCATTGAAAGAGCCGTTGTGACCGATGTCAATTTGAAATAATTTGCCGCATGAACTGCTCTCACTGGAGAGTTAAGTCATCGTTATTCCCAAAATTTTTTTAATCTAATCACCGGTGTCATCAGTCGATACACACAACTCCCACCTCTAAATATGTGCATAACAAGTCATTAGGATGCAAATTGATGCTTTCGACTAACAAAGATGATCAAAACGTGAAGCTTTTTCAGAGCAAAGTAGGACAAATGAATTTCATCAGGGTCCTCCAAATTGTGGACGGTTGTCTACTGATACTGGCAGAAAAGCCGTATCTGTCGTGTTTAATTCAGTTACTCTTTGCCGAGCCGCTATTTTTTGTGCCATTTCCAGGTTTTAATTAGAAGCTGAACCGAAACCAATGGATTCCTTGAAATCCCGTTTGGAATACCACGGATTTACTTTTTTTTCAATTCGTTCGCCGACATGAAGAAGTGAAGTGAGGATGTGTTAGGGACCAGTCAACGGGTCGGATAACGTTTTTTCCTACTTTACTTTTCACTACCGGTTAGGTGCTTTGTTGGCAGTTTAAAAAAAAGTCAAGCTTTTCAATTAATTCATACAGTGAAAGGGATATTTCCATGTATGCGTGTACGTAATTGGAAATACCGTTGTGCCATTTTCCAGGTCAAAATGTCTTGTAATTAGGCCTAAACCGGTTGATGTACACGGCGTATTTTGAGTGTTCTCCCTACTCCAATCTGGAGGAACCAACATAAAGGAAATAAATCACTCGCTAAGTCGTGATGAATTAATGATATTGGAGCTCATACGCCAAATGATACACACCTGCCTCAAAGCATACGCAGGAATTATCTTGAGATTGGAATTTTAAGTACAGGACGATAAATAGGGTAGTATTACTTATAATACAATCTCCAGTAAGTAGTGAGGAAATTAAAATTCAATTGTCAAAAGTCCGGAAATCTACTAGTATTCAACCACTAGATAATATTCCATGGAATCGGTCTATAAATTTGTGCAGCTTTGAACTGTACTTATGGTACTCTGTTCTGAAGGTTACGCTAAACCTGCACGACCGCTCGGTTTTGAAGGATGGTTATAACTTGCGCCGTTACTTGAGTCGAGCTACCAAAAACTACAATACACTTGGCGGTTGGCAATAAAAAATAATAATAATAATATCAATTTTACTATATGGTTACATTGACGCTTATTGTTTCGCAAGAACGTCCTAAACCTTAGTGGCAGCGTCAATTCGGTACTGCGTTTGACAGTGTTCTGGCTCGAAGTAATAAACTTTGTTGGCATCCCCCTATGCTGTCGACTCAATTAAAGTTGCTAACCATCCAAATCTGGTGATTCCACGTTGGAGAAAGCACCCCTAATATTAGACCTCGCGCCTAACCCGCTTCAACACATTTGTTGAATAAATCCTTCGTCACTAATAATATAAGCTGGTAACGTTGAATGCAACACTGGCAACCCTATCAACCCATCATTAAATAAATACATAAATGAATAAATACACAACTATTGCTATAAACACCCTATGAAATAATACAATTTCCTAATCAAGTAAAGGCGATCATCATGATTTCTTGAATTATAGGCAAATAAATGGGGCAAGTATATTATTATACCTTAACATACTTTCCCAATTTGCACATAATTTATTTGCCTATAATTCAAAAATTCGTGATGATCGCCTGTTATCTCCGTGTAGCGAGTTTGTGTTCAACCCCTGCCAGCTACAGTATTTAAACTGAAATTTAGCAATTCGCATGGAAATGTCCACTATAAAATATAAAGCGCAAATTTCATAATATTTGTTATTAAATAAATTTTGTTGGTAAGTATTTGAGGGAATAAAATTTTTGTATTTCATTGCACATAAAAGTTACATCGAAAAAACATACATATGTAGTAGGTACTGTCCTTTGGTATCGGTTGAGGGCCAGGAGTTAACCATTTTGGCTATTTTGTTCCCAGGTCGAAACAATTAAGAGTGCGCTCGTTTGAATTGCACACAATTAGCCCAATATTAGTCATGTTAGGTATTAATTGACTGTTAAAGACATTAGTTGCGTATATTTTTGAGCTATTTGCGTAACTCTGAAGACACCTCGAAATCCCCCAAAAATATGAGTTTCAGATGTGAGATGTCTCTAATTTCGTTTTCCCTTGGAATATTTGAGGAGTAACTCTCCCTACTTGAGGTCCTCTGTCTCAAATGTTCCGAGGTGCAACAGAATTAAGATAGACCCTCACATTGTTTTCACATAAACAATAAATAAATAAATAAATCTAAGCATTTTCGTGGTTATTTATTCTTCTACAAGGCGGGTAGCAGCACGTCGATTGAAATGTACAGTCATTTCAAACCGCTCCATTCATCGAGGGTTTCAATCTAAGCCCCGCGGAGCTCTTGTGAAACTACAAATGCTGTATTAGTCTAGCAATACAGTAAGTAGGTATTCAGAGAGACAGTGAAATGAGGTACTCCCTACCTTACCAATTCCACAGGAACCGCAGATCATGGGGTATGCGGTATCGACTCCTGATTGCTGAGGGCTTAATCTTAAAGGGGAAATGCCAATCTCATACCATAAGGGCAGGAGTCATCACATAATCGAACAGTTTCAATGTCAAATGATCTGAATGAGTCGGTATTTGAGTATTGACCATAATATGGTTCATTTAATATAATATATTATGAATAATGCCGGTTCATCAATGTTATGATGGTTCATATAATACTATTAATTTATGACGGCTTTGAACTTTCGCCAAGTAACAATTGTGTTTAGTACCTACTTGACAAATCCACAGTCATACAAGAGCGAATATGATTTTTCGTGTCTGTTGGAAGTGAATTCAGGGTGGTTTGGTACAGATTTTGGTATGAACTTTTTTCGGAATTTCGAGTTTTAAAAATTTTGGACCGAGAACAATTCTTCCAAAATTCGCTAAAAGCTATTTGAAATGTCAATCATTAGTATAATACAACATTTAAAGAAATCGTATAATAATCTTATAATTAATATCATCTTTAATAAATGATATTGCATGAACTATTTTGTCAATGTAGAATAAATTTCAACATTACTGACAAATATTACTCAACATTACTGAAAAAAGAAAAATCTCTCTCTTTTCATGGATTAGAAGCTTTAAAAATACTATCTTGGCAGAACAAATAGAAGTCTTCATTATTGAAACAAAGCTATACAAAGTATAGATGCCTTGCAGCAAGCTGTACCAATTTTTCCAACTCGTGTAAACAAGCCACTAACAACCCTACTTTTGGAAGTTTCTTTGCTCTTTTGTAATATGTTACATTTCATAGATAAATTATAAGCCGATTACCTAATTAACTCCGATTAACTCCGATTAACGCCTGATTCCTAACCCTACTTCAACAGCATCGTACTAGGTTCACTGGCCTCTCGCCTTAACTGCTATTGTTCAAATAAGATTCGAGGCTTTTACACAGTCCGTCTACTCGAATTCCATTCCCTCATTCTCCCCATTCCTCGCGGTAACCCTCTGCATTGTACGTGCCTCCGGTTTCTTGCTACGAAGGGAAAAGCGGAGGTTTCACCCAAGCTCTGAACCTGCCTAAGAGCGTCATGTAACCACATTTCAAGGTTTAAATCCGCTCAAGAGCCGTCTTTCTATTGAATACATCCATATTACACGGAATTTCATCTGTACTCGGCACAATCAGCTTCTTAAGAACCCAGTCTCTCCATTTTAGCGTGTATATTCTTCTTTTATGGTAAGAATTCTCGTTAGCTCGAAATTCGATTTGATTGAATTAATTTCTTCGAGAATAGTTCCAGTGTAAGGCTTCATTAAGAGATCCCTTTCCCATCGACAGGCATAATTAGAACTCCCCAGGCGATTTCAGAGTAATTTTTCTCATCAAATTGAGAACTTCCATCATGAACCCACGTACTTTTCAAACGATTCAATAAATGTTTGGTAATTATTCAATTACTGGTGAGTATAACGTACCAGTACATATATAATATATTATATTATATACGAGTATTTACAGGTTGCAACGCGAGGGGTGTCCAATTCCTCTTCAACGTGTTCTACATTTAATTTCCAACCAAAAGTGTTTCGTAGACTCTTTTCGTGTTTTCGACCTTATTTCATTAAAATTGCCGTAAATCCCTTAATTTGCACTGAATTTTAAAGTTGAGGATGCCGTTTGAAAGAGCGTTAAACTCCCTGTCTCTTCAACGCCTTACACATTTTTTTTAAAGTGGAACTGAGGAGTGAAAAAGGAAGCCTGGAAAGGTAATTTTGTCAAAATCTCAAAATCACCTGTTTTTGAAACGCTCGGTAATCTTATTAGAGAGTTCTTGCAACCAAAGTTACGAACGCTTTCGTCTGACGAATGATGGACTAGGTAGAGCGAGCAACGTGAGATGCTAACCTCGCCCCGCTCTTCATTCGTCACTAGCATTCGTCAGACGAATGGTTGACGTGTAGGTAGTCATGGTGACGTAGGGTAGCGTAACGCTAAAGATCGCCTCCGCACTCCGTCGTTTTGCCATCAACAAAAGTACACTTCGAAGTTCAGTTTATTCAGTTTGCCGTTCAAAAGTTCAGTTTGTTGCAGTTCAAAAGTTCAGTTTGTTGCCGTTCAAAAGTTCAGTTTGTTGCCGTTCAAAATTGCAGTTTGTTGTTGCCGTTTAAAAGTTCAGTTTGTTCAAGATGGTTGAACAACTTGACGAGTTTCGGGAGCTGTACGAAATGGGCTTAATTACAGCCGCCGAGTTCGATCTAGCTGTGGAGGGGTTTGAATATATGCGAACTCGTCGTTCGGCACCATGGGTGAGGAGACTGATTGAACTTCTTATACTTGGCATAATAATTATGCCATAACTTTTTTTAGCATAACTTCTCAATTATTGAGATGTTATGCTAAAAAGTGCGCCAAAAGGTCAGCTTTTCAA
The DNA here is from genome assembly GCA_963920205.1 of Stenodema calcarata. Taxonomy (NCBI): domain Eukaryota; kingdom Metazoa; phylum Arthropoda; class Insecta; order Hemiptera; family Miridae; genus Stenodema; species Stenodema calcarata. Next base: position 14,364,383 of record OY986052.1, on the reverse strand, counting down.
AAACATTTTTGCTGTTGAATCTGTGGTTTGAAAATGTGGTTTGAATGCGAAAAAACGTGATTTTTCGGACTGAATCTTGGGTTTTTCACGATAAATGTACCCTTTGGGGGATAGTGAGTTTTGAGGTATCTTTGTGGTAATATTATGAGTGGATTTGTTTAAAAAGTCTGTGAGGCACTTTTGGTCGGAAATTTAATGTAGAACACGTAAGAGAGGTAATCGACATAACTCGTGTTTTACACCCTGTATATACATAATATGTATATACAGGGTGTATATTATAACGGATTGCGGTGCAGATATTATCATGTTGGTCAGGACTACTCCGCGTAATATGATTGAAGATTGCAAGAAGTACGCTGAGGGTTGATTACACATGGCAAACCATCATAAAAATTGTTTCTGGATTAATTAAGATCAAAATAGCACCCAAAAGGCCGTTTCTATAGATATATTTCCCAAAAGCAAAGGGCAATTATGGTAGAGCTGCGGGTGGGCGTAGGGGGAAATAGGTATATCCTCCCAGGATATACCCTTACACATATATCTTGGTTAGGATCAAGGGATTAGATTCAGAGTGATCTTAAACGGATTCAACTAAACGCATGATACAAAAATTGTGAAACCAATGCAATAGCGAATTTCGTCCCTTAAGATCCCACAAGGTGTAACTCAGTTTTCTCCACTTTTCAGGAGAGACAAAAAACGGAGTACTGCAGTAATTTCCGTGATTATCGCGACTTTTCTACGTTGAAGAAGCCTTTTCCTGCATTGCTATAAAAGCCAAACCAATGAGCTGGAAGTACGGACCGAGATATTTCGCATAAGCCTCCGTTCCGAACTTTGCCAAAAAACTTGTGGGATCTTGAGAGACGATTTGTTTTCAGAAATTCTCTCATTGATATATCAATGACTTCATTTAAACTGAGCAGTTTAAATGAAGTGCTTTATATCTCAACCATTCCTTCCATACACTCCTTAGACGAGGAGTGTATAACCATAATTTATCAAAATACTCGAAGATCTGGTGGGAAGAATGAAATTAAGAGGTTCGGAGCACTCAAACTCGTTACACCTTCAAAAGTGAATCAAAGCATTATTCGTCGTTGACTTTTGAGTTTAATACCTATTTTCACGTCCTCCTGCTCGGTTTTCCGTCGGTATACCTTTAGACTTCGACTTTATCCTAATATAATGTTAAGAACTGAGAAGCTCCTGCTGGTGAAAGAGCTTAAAGCGTGCCATTACGAATTCGTCTCAAAACAAAAGCCAGTGACCTCCCACGGAGGTTTTCAAAACAGGTCGTGCGATGAATAAAGGAATCTCAGCTCCGTTGTTTCTTCAGTCAGATTTAACAAAGTAGCTCCTTCTTTTATTTTCTTCTTTCTTTCTAAATCATAGGGAAGCCAGCTATTCCCGGGAGAAATACCGAAAATCCGAGGCCGTCACGGCAAAAGGCATAAACCCTCTGTTCCCTGGCGGATTCATAATAGTGATTGCAGTGCCATCACTAGGGTATCGCCCTCTTGCGTCTTTTCGACGTCTCTGTCGAGAATTTTATTCAGCGTTAGCGGATGCAAAGTATGATAATATAAGCGGATCTGATATAAGAACATAATTCTCTATACTCCTGCAAATCTAGAAATGGGCCAAATCTGTAGTGGATTAGGCGTCTGGTCGTATGCTGGTGTGCAGCCAACTTTACGCATTCGGAACAGATAAGGCATTACTTTCTTCCACAACTATTTATTATTTATTAGCTTCATCACAACAACAGTCTGGATTACACAGCGTACAAGTGGAATTAGTTTTATCAAACAGAAATGCTACTCAGAATTCCTCCAGCAAGCCGTTAATTATTAATCCATTGGTTACCACATTTAGTGGGAAATGAAGTAGTCGTGTTAGATTTGAAAGTTCATTCCAACCCCAGAAACCCAAACTGTCGACCCAAATATTAAAGCAAAGATATACTTCCTGTTCTCGAAATGTGCCTACCACGAAAGGGGAAGCGAAAAGGCGTAGTAAGCGATTTCCATCCCCGGCCTCCCAATTATCACTGATTCGAGTCATTAGTGAAGACCCCAAGTGCTGGGGAAGACGAAAATTTATCACCCGCCTCTAATCCTCTAATGTGGCCGAATTAACATTTTTATACACTTTGGAGGAAAGTTTGGAGGAACTTGAAAACCGACCGTGATTTTTCAAGTTCATTCTCAAGGTGATTACTCACAGTCACTACAGAAGCAATGAGATTTTTAAGAGGTCACCGAACGAGACACTGTTACGAATCTTCTGAAGGGCACTAACGGAGTACATATTGTCCTTTTAAGAAACGCTTTTTCCCGGAATTACTGATACGACATCCCCTCATATAACCCACTACAACAGTCAATTTTTTTCATTCATGATATAGTCCTGAAAGTAATAAAATAATAAATAACCTTATTATCATTCTGGTTTTTATTGTAGTTATTGCAAGTAATTGCAATTTCAGTACCAACAATTAAAAATAAGAAGGAAATTTGAGAAAAAACTTGGTATATGAAAGGATTATGAGCTTTTTGGATAAAACCCCCTTCAACTTCAAGTAGAATGAGTAATCCGTTGTAATTGATAAAAATAAATAAGTGATGAAGAGATAGCGATAGCAGGATACGAAATGAGAGGGAAGATAACGGCTATGAGGTTCATTAGCTTACAGCTAACCGCCTCCTGCCATTCTCGTAGAAAGCTTGCCTTACACTTTTCAACTGTCATCGTTCTAGACACTCGTGACGTCATCATCGGATGCGAGTACTCCCTAAATGAGAAAAGTAACTTGGTTAGTATTCCAATTACCCGATCACTTCGAGCCTTCCCCGGTGATCAACCGGTCAACTCAACTCGAAACCCCTTTCGAATTCCGCCGTCGCGAACAGCCTAAACCAGATAAACAAACAGAATGAGAATGTTTTCTAATGGTACGAAAATCCATATGAACTCCATACGTCTACGAATGAGCGAAATGAGCCAAAGATACACTAACATTCCTAAGTTTTCTGAACAATTAGCCATAATTTCTCCCAATTGTTTTTGTCATATATGCCCAATAATTATATACCCAATAAACTCTCGAAAGGTGCTTTTGTCAAACTATCAATTTAAAATATTTCAAGACCTGGTTTTGTAGCTTATAAATTACCTATATATTAGTAAATTATATTATGTCTACGGTGTCAAAGCAACACATCCTATCGTCATTTTGGCCAAAAATGAGTTATGCATATCGTTGGAAAGCTCTTCGCGCCGCGGATCCAATGACATTCATGGTTCTAGCAAAACCTAAACAGGTGGTGTGTAATCGGTATTTCAGATAGCACACCCTCTCATCATGGTGACGGCAATACACCGTATCCACAATGAGAATACAGAGTTTATCAACTTTTTTATAGGGTTGTGAATAACGATCTTTCATTACAAAAACACTATGAGAATGATCAGGATGACTCCAGGTGTACGAAAAAAATATTGGCAACCTGAGTATCCGTTAGCTGAAAAGTGGCCTAAACGATGATGAGGTGTGTTGCTCTGACACCGTCGATGTGCAGCTTATAATTTACTATATAAATTATATTATCTGTGTATGTTTTCAACAACGGCTGGAAGGAATTACCTACGTTTAAGTACCCTATATCCCTCATCTCGAGGATAATACTCTATAAGGGCCGTAAATTACGTTCGAGAAACAATACCGCCTCCCCACCTTTTTGGATAATGAGATTTTGGCATCAATGTGCAGAGCTCCCTCTCGTGGATCGTCTCATTCTTCTATTTTACGGGAAAATTATTAGATAGTGCAGTTATTGCCGAAGAACTGATAGCGCCTATCTTCCTCTTCTGTATGTTCTGGGAAGAGACTGCCAATCCTTCTTCCTGTAAAAATTCTCACCTCATTTTCCGGGTTCATATGAATAGGAAAAATAGTGTGAGGTTCCAAGATTTTTTTTGTCTTTGATATTTTTTTATTTGCACCAAGTAATACGAGTAATAGGTATCTACTTATAGGCCATATTCATTTAAAAATTACAGTGCATGCTCGGGTTTTTAAATGCATGTTTGGTATCAAATTGTTGCATGTCGATCCGAGCACTACTTATAATACACGATTAGAAAAATAGCTGTGGAAAAAGGCCACAAACACAAAAATGCGTTCAGTCTGCTTCTGAATCTTCAGGCGTTTCACACCATCACGGATATATTGGGGTGTTGTTCTGTACTTATTTTGAACTACAACGCGTTGGATACAACTCAGTAAGAATCCTTCAATATTGTTCTTGAAGCAACCCCAATCACACAATCATATTTTTGCGACTATAGAATCTCAAATTACGGCTTAGCACTGAGGTATGAGTTAGGAAAATGTACGGAATTCTACAAGTCTGGATGGACGTACATTCACATGCGTCAGTTACAAGCAGAAGGAACTGCCTCTTTATTCATTGTAAAGGATGTAGGGCGGAATTCAACATTCAGTGTCGTGATCAAAGGGAGGAAATGGAGGTTGACTATCCTCGGACCGGGAAATCCATTGTGAATTAATATGCGATCCCTTCAAATGCCAGACAATTAAGTCTCAGTCTACAAAGAATGTATGACATACATTGTACTTCTTCCCCTACAGCGGCGGTGTCTAACTCATATCCTCTACCATACGATGAATATACTTTTGTCCGTTCCCTGAGAACTGATAAATCAAGGAAAGCTGTGGTTGAAGTCTATTATGTTTAATTTATCCGGCATGTTTATCATATCCACATTGCCAAAGAAGTAAATATCCCAGAATCGCCCAACTCTCCACCAAGATGTCCCATCTCACCATCTGCGATCGCCATACATTACATGCAGCACCATTACATGAGGAGTTTACTTTCAAAACGACTTATTTCCACTTTAGCTTTTCTCTGGGGGATCGCAAAAAACTTTTAACGAGCATTATGAAAAAAGATCAAATTTTCAAAAATACTAAATTATTTTGATCTCAGATCACTAAAAAAATCCCCAAAACATGGGATTCCCTAACAAATTTTTCCGGGAGTTACAGCCTTTTGGATAAGAGCCGTTTTGGTGTGAATTTTGGATGCAGGCCGTTTTGAATTAAAAAACAGGTGAAGAAAACTGGGGCTTGTTTGAAAATTCGAAGGGGAACCACTCATTTAGACGAGAGCCCCTGTGAAATAAAATAAATCTCATTTCAGAGGGATAAGACTGTTTTGGTGGAAAAAAAAATTCTAACATAGGGAGGACGTAAGTATCCCACCTTGGTATGTCATTATATTCTACCTACGGGAGGAATCTGTCACCACTAGCGTATTTACTACTGGAGGACATCATCATCAAACCGCGGGCGAGAGAATACCAAAGCTCGTCAGTTGGTCGGAAAGTGACAGGTTGGTGAACGTCAGGAGTATTAGGATGATTGGGGGAAGTGATTAATACCGAAATTGTATTGTAGTTCCACGTTTCTCAATGACGCCCCTCATTGCGTATGGGCGTTTTTGTGTCGGCCGTGATCTAATATACTACAACACCGAAGCTCCGCGAGTATCCGGTCATACCCTGAATCAAACCTGAGTCAAGAACTGGATGAGCTTCCATGGCCAACTACCACCACGTGTATGGCTTCGACTAAATTGGTAACACGGTGACGTCACTCATTGATTGATCTCCAGTTTCATTAATGAACTATCATCATTCAACTTGCTGTTTGTAGCCAATTTTACCATCCAAGAGAAATCTTACTGGTAGTAGTCCGAATAATTTGTCGTTTATTGAATAGCTCTCTCACGATAGCGAATCTCGGTGCGACAGGTTGATGAGCATCGATTTTAATATCACATCCGTATAATAATACCATCATTATAATATCATCAGTATATCACATCCAAAGCTTTGAAGTTTACTCGTTTACCGACACTAATTTATACTCCTAAAATGATACTGTAGTCAAGGTGGTTACCGTACTTACGATTTCACTCTAAACACAAAATAATAATAATTATACAAATAAGTCAGTTTGCCATAACACTTACACATCAAAATGATCAGCGTCATGAACAGTAGTACATACGAGAAGGAGAGTGTGTTGGACCTGTAACGAATATACGAGTCGCGGATATGGGTAAGGATTACTATAAAGTGCTGGGTATACCCAAGAACGCTACTAACGAACACATCAAGAAAGCGTACAGGGCCTTGGCATTGAAATTTCATCCAGATAAAAACAAGAATCCAGGTTCCGAGGAAAAATTCAAGGAAATAGCTGAAGCTTATGAGGTGTTGAGTGATACAGAAAAACGAGAAGTGTATGATAAGGTTGGCGAGGAAGGTTTGAAGGGTAGAGCGGGGAATTGCCCTGGGGCGGGAAGTTTCCATTACCAGTTTCACGGCGATCCAAGAGCAACTTTCGCACAATTTTTCGGGACGTCAAATTTATTCCAAGCGTTTTTCAGTTTCGGAGAACCATCCGGGACGAACGCTTTCATCGATGATGAGATTTGGGATAGGAACGGTTCGCTCACACGTGGCTCTAGAAACAAAAGCAAAAATAGTCCTTATTCGCGAGGGGATAAAGCCGGGAAGATGGTTCAGGACCCAGCGATCGAGCGGGATTTGTTTTTGTCCCTGGAAGAAGTGGTTACAGGGTGCGTCAAGAAAATGAGGATATCGCGAAAAGTCGTACAGGCTGATGGGACGACTGCTCGAGTTGAAAAACTATTGACGATAAATGTCAAACCGGGTTGGAAAGCCGGTACGAAAATCACCTTCGAGAAAGAAGGGGATCAGAATAGAGACAGAATCCCATCCGACATTGTTTTCGTGGTGAGGGACAAGCCTCATTTGATATTTCAAAGAGAAGGTTCAGACGTGAAATACAAAGCAACAGTGTCACTCAAAAACGCTCTTTGCGGCACAGTTATAGAAGTACCCACGCTGACTGGCAATAGATTACCACTGTCTTTCGTCAAGGATATAATAAAGCCGCAGACGCAGAAGAGAATACAAGGTTATGGTCTGCCTTATCCAAAGGACCCCTCGCGAAAAGGCGATCTCGTCGTGGTTTTTGAAATAATCTTTCCCGACAGTTTGCATCCAAGTGCCAAAGAAATTCTGAGGGATGCTTTGCCTGATTAACAATGAAGTTTCTTAATTTGGTACAATATTATCTTCCTGGCTGTTTAATTTCGTCTTGAATAAACCCATGTTGTTTATGATTATCATGATGGATTATATCTAAGTGATACTAAAAACACTTAAAAAAAACTTCCACGAATATAATACCGTGTTCCACGGCGCGAGCCAACAAGTGAACGAATGAACATAATATGCACCTACCATATTTCAACATAAATTGGTCTAAATCGCTTGAAATGTTTGACATTTAGGCCACCTTCTAATTCCTCATCCACAACAAAACGTCATTTTATACGGTAAAAAATGCAACGCGATATCAATAAACAGCAGCGGGAAATTATACATTTATGAAGCTGTAGTTTGATATGTAGCCTCCTTAGGACTTACACTTCAAGCAGAATAGGCCCTGGATCGGCTGAGTAGCTCCTACAGCTAATTTCTATGCTATTCGCTCTATGAAGCTGTAATTTGGTATGTAGCCTCCTTAGGAGATACAAACAGATTAGGCCCAGGTTCAGCTAACGATATTGTTTTACTTGAGAAACAAAATCGGACATATCCAAGTATCGATGTGTCCACATGTAGTGTAGATAGTCAGCAACCATTGGAAGCGACCAAGAACAAAATTTGTTACATTTAATAATATTAATTTCATTTGTTATATATGGTATATTATACTTAATTCTGTTTTAAATTTCCCGTAAATTCCGAACAAGTGTGAAAATGAGTGATTCCAATCCTTCCAATGGTTCATAATTGAAAATAGCCAAATTCCGAATTCCGTCCATCAGACGTTAGCGTCCGCAGCCAGAGGCACTTTTAAAATAAACATAACTATGCCCCCTCACCTGACTATCTACTCGGAATACAATATTTTACCTCATTACTCCGACTATTTTGGATTACTCACAAGGATTACAGAATAGTACAGAAAATAATAAACCGTTGTGGGAGATTTGCATCTATTTGGTTTCGTGTTCGACGAAGGAATTTTAACGAATGATGGAACTTTTGTCGGCATTCAAAAGGACATATCGTTGAAAGCATCTTTCTGCACGGCCTCGAGGCTATCGATTTCCCTACAGGATAATCCGCGTTCGTTTTGCCATAGTCATAGCGCAAAAACTTAAGCGATCTGTTCAATTGAATTGAGGTCGGGTGCAAAAAAGCCGTGAGAGATTTTCGAGTAATAAAAAAGAAAAGAAAAAAAAATCGAGTTTATGAAACGCCGAAAAGTTTAAACATTCCTATAGGATAAACAGTGGGCTTCGGACACATTCCTTCAAATCCTCTCCACACTCACCAATTGAAACGGTTCCAGTTGGTTCTTTGGATTTATTATTCTTCGCCGCCCCTAGGACAGATGACTGACATTGGTTCACCACTCGGTAATGTTATAAAGAAGTCTGTGCAAAATTTCAAGTCGATTGATTCTGTCAACCAGGGTGTAGACTCGTCAGAGAATCTATTATTAGCCTAATTCTGGCTAATTTTTCTAAAATCTAAAATTTCTGGTTTTTTGGTTTCAACACTTTTTTGGCTTGGGATAATGGGTTAAATCTTTTAAAAGGCTCTGTATGAAGCTTAAACGAAGCTGTATGCAAAATTTCCACACAAAAAAAGTCCCAAAAAAAATTTCCAAGAAAAACATCGTAAGGGGTTTTTGAAGTTATAACTTCAAAAACCCTATTCTTCCTATTCAAACGGTCAAGGCTACAGCGTCTCCACCTTCGCCGATTGACTTGAAATTTTGCACAGAGCTTCATTTCAAGTTTAGCCAGTGCTTTTTAAAATATTGAAGTCGCTAGGTCTAAAGTGAGCCGAGTTATAAAACTTCAAAAACCCGTTTCTTCACCCTTACCATGTTCTACCTCTCCGTTATTCTTGCTTAATTAATTTATGTTATTAATTCATAAGTTTATTATGAAATAAATAAATAATTTATACATTTATTAATAAATAATCAATTTATAATTGTATTTATTTTATTTATTTTACAGGGTCTTTTCAACTTTACTAATCTCGGGGGGAGATTTTTACACGGAGTGTTTAATGGGGGATACTTTAACCCATTAACGCCCCTTACCATTCGACAAGGCTGAAAGTTTTCGTTTTGATCTACAAAACTGAGGCGTGCTGTCACCCAAGTTCTGAATGCGGAGCAAAGCTTCCAAAATGTCTTATGGCGAGGTACCTACGAAGAAAATGCGTATATGGTGGTGAGGAGGGGGTTCCACCCAGTTTTCTTTATAGTTTGTTTTGGAAGAAGCCTTCGTGTGGTATTTGAGAAAATGGGCTCCGTTTTCGGGGAATCGCTTGCCATTAATATTGAGAGGCAGAGATGGAGGGCGAAGCGGGATTCTGTGACGTCAGATGTTGTGCCTTCATGTTTAGACTTTTTACTACAACTATGTCATCATTCAGACTGGTCTGAAGAGTTTTTGTATAAGAGCATGAAAACTCTGAGGCGATATGAATGCGATCACTGTGAGTGTCTTTGGGCTATTTTAGTCGCGCATTATATTAACATTGACACTTAGATGACTGAGCTGAAGGATGATTTTTGGCGATCTCTGAATGGTTCAACTGCAATAAACTTTCGCTCAATGTTTCGAAAACGGCTGTGCTGGATTTAGCATTACGTCGTGCAGACCGTCTTGAACAAAATATAAAATCTGTTAAATCCTTGGGAGTACAAATTGATCCGAAGTTAACTTGGAATGACCGCTGCACACTCCTCTCGAAAAGATTAAATAGCTTTATTTACCTGCTGCGGAGTCTATCCAGCCATGTTTCTCAGAGCGTCCTGATGCAGTGTCATGTTCAATTCTCTTAGGTCATACGCGGTTATAGCCTGGGAGCATTCACCAGCTTCTGAGACGGTATTTGGCCTACAGAAAAGAGCGGGGAGAGTTCTGGGCAATCTAGGTACTTATTCCTGTAAAGAGATTTAGGATCATATTTTCTAATAGTGTTGCTCCTTGATCTCTCAATGTCGGTAGTACGATGCTTTAACCTGTGATTAATGTGTTTTATCTGTGATATTTTTGCTATTTGTAATGAATTTATGTTCTTTAAGTTTTAACTTATTTGTTATCTCTAGGCAGTCCTAGTCGAGGATTTGTTTTTACAAATGAACGTGTATCACGACGAATTAACTATAATTCTGAGATTTTTGAAATAATATTGTTATTGACGATGCTATATATAGTTATTGTATCTACAGCAATGAATAAATGAATCTGAATCATTGCAGGGGACATCCCTTCTTCCCAATTCATGCGATGTTGTAATGTGTACATTTAGGAACTAAGACACTCTTTTTGACGCCAGTGACACCAATAATAGTCGCTGAAATCGAAATGATTAATTACTGGGGAGTTTTCATCAAATGGGTTCAGCCTAATGCGGATTTTGCTCGTTCGACTTGCTTCCCATTTGGATTTTATTCGTTCCATAAGCTACATTCTCCATTTGAGAAGAAACTCTCGATATTAGAGTGAAGTGAGACGGAATAATGCCGCCACGACGAGGGAAACCGAATGGCGTGGAATATTAAAGAAAAGTAGCTTAAACGCGAAAAGAGTACTATTGATTGTAAAATTTCCTCTTCGTTGGAGGAGGTACCAACCTACCTCTTATGGAGTTCTCGTCTTTGCATGAATTGCATTTTCTTCCAATAAAAAGGCACTGGACGAAGAGAGGGAACTCTTTTGTTTTTTATGTAGAGAGAGCAAATATTTTTGAAGGAGTTTTTTAATTGGGGTATCGCATTGGGTTCGAAATCTTGGGAGCTACAGTTGGGACTCAAATAATATGGTACTGGAATATGGGTTTTGATGTATACAATATCCACCTTCATTAGTCAATGAATAACCTGAATTGATATTATCTGAACACAGCAGGCTTGCGACGTTGTTGTCGTACTAAACCCATTCGTGCGACCTCTATCGTACATCATCGAGTGGTACCTCAATCCAAACTGTTATTCTAGTATTCTTTGCTCAATCTGTTCAGATTGGGACGAATGGATCCAATAAGAGGTGATACGAAATGAGATGATCAAAATTCTCCAATCGACGACCTTTATCAAAACAAATGCTTCGCAACGGCGGCTAAATAAATACAAGTGTTTGTAATCAAAACATTTGTAACTTCACTCGTAACATATTTGTGAAGGGGGATTTTTCTCTCTCCCCCGGCACTACAGCCCAGTGTGAGCCTTGGCCTCCCGAAAAATTCGAACAGCGTATTCGGTTCTCTGCGTTTCCCTCCAGTTTTTCCTCCTCATGGTCCTTAGACCACATTCTTCTTGGTCTCTGAAATCTGTCGATATTTTCTCTTTCAATCAGGCTCCTGTCCTTCAGACTCCTGTCACGCACGTTGCACCAAAGAGACCAGATTCTTCAGATCTTCGGATTCTCCGCTTAGAAACGAATTGACCACTGTCATCCTTGGCAGACATCGTTCACGTCTCAGAGCCAACTGTGTAAAAGGAGATTTGTTGGATCAAACTTGAATCGAGGCACCAAACGACATCAAATTATATACTTTTTGAAAGTGTCGTGTTTTCGGGGCTACTCAATAATTTTTATCAATAATTGATAAAACACCGTTTCATTGAATATTGATATGGTTCACGATTTATTTCGGAGTACAATTTATACTTACGTATGATACGCATGATACCCACTTGAAGATAAAGTTGTTTAATGTCCACAAAGGAGGTGGTTCAGGTGAGACCCTACGGTATGATAATGACGTTGGGTAGAGATTTCGCTCATCCATCATCCTACTGTCATCCCACACATCGTATCAATTTCTCCTCCACAAGTTGAATGACTAGAGAGATCTCAATATGAGCAGAGAGTATCACCTTGGTTTCAAATGGTTATGGAATCGGATGTTAACATTCATTCATTCAAATTAATACATGCAATTCCAATAGACGGCAATCGCCGTTTTCAGCTCATGAATGGCATCGCGTGCCCCTCTTAGATCGATGCATCGACTTTATAGAGTTAATTTCACGCTACATAACAATCCGTACATATCGTGTCGAACCACTTAATGTTTCTCTTGTTGGGGTCCATTCCCCCGAAAATACGTAAGTCGTGATTAATCCATTGAGGACGACTTAATCAATTAAATCGTGGTGAACAACTTTGGGATTCCATCACCTTAATCGTGTTACTGATTAACAACACTTCTGATTCAAGCCATTTCTCATTTCTAACCGGCTAGCTCTGGTCGTTTCCAGTAGAATCACTTAACAAATTTACTATTTTGAGGTCCTTCACACTTGACCTTCACAATAATAACCCTCTAGTATCACAACAATAATCCTTTCACTACCCAATTGTTAGGTGATTATTAGCATTCTTCTAAAATCTTCGATAATCACCGATGTCAATTCGAATGAGAAAACAAAATGTCTCTCTTTCTCTCGTCCATTGGAAAAATAAAGATTCTAGCGTTGATATTATTCTTAATGAATTACGTTGCACATAGGTGTAATAACTGAAATTTACTTTAGAATTTACTTTAAAATTGAATGATTCTCAGTATTCTCCGGGGAGCGCTTCCTACTTGATAGGAGACGCCAATGTTACGATGGCAATTCTCTCAGTACCCGACATCTAACCATTCCCCTCAAAACTTCTGTACAATCGAAGTAACAGTGTACGTTCGATTGGTATTGACGCACTTTTGTCATTTGATTGAATTTTGATTGATATCATGTCTTGATGGCCGTATAGTATAACCAACTAGGGCCGTAGGGAGCTTTCGGCATTTCCCGTTGAAACCCCCGCCGCTTTTCATCAAAGGTCTCCACCCCATAAACTCGGGCGACTTTATGAGTACGACAATAGCGCCATCGTGTACCGTTATGAGGTTTCAAAAGCTGTTTTCCGAGCCACCATGAGCGATATTTGCGCGCGATGGGACGGGGCTCAAAGCTCAACTTCCCTTCCTAACAACAACAGACAGGTGTGGGAACATATTAATATCGTTTGCCAACTACGGGTGTGAAAGGGATAAACGCGCTCTCTTTGACATCTCGGATTCGGGGTGAAATTGTTCATTAAAAGGCGATGTTACCTTGCCGCCTGAAGAGTGATTCTATAGACAAAGGTTGATTTGACATGGTTCAAATTCGTTTCATCTGCTTCCTGCATATATTGTGGAAGGACCCTCTAGACACTGTAATGGGTCGGCATGTGTTTATCACTATCCTTCAAAATCCTTCACGTTTTAAAATCGCATGTACTCGTACGGCTGACAGGTACTTTCAATAGACAATTACTAACAAGACGCGATGAATCTCGTCGATATTATGACTAACGTTCAATGTGATGGAGTCATTAGACTTGAACCGTTGCCAACAATATGAGTCCTTCCGAAACTTGAGCTACCTATCGGTCAGCACATTAATTTCTGCACTGATCCTCACAGCTGACTAGTCACAGCCTGATGCTCTACAAGAAAATGAATCTGAAATGGTAACCGAAGTACAGGTATAATGTAAACTTCACTTCAAGGAGTCGGTTGGAGTATACAACATCGTTGTTTGTTCGGTTTATATTTCTCTCTATGTACTTAGTGTAAAGGTTTATAAATGTACTCAATAAGTCAAGTTGTGCTCTTTTTTCTTGAAATAAATTAGCTTTCTGTTGTTCACGAGAAAAAATATTAAGGGAAAAACATACAACAAGCATCAACTCCAAACCGGAACGGCTTTTATGTGTTAACTGCGGCAGTAACGCGCAATGGGGGCAGCTCAGACGAGCACTGAAGCTGGTCGTAGATAAGCGTTTGTGACCAAGGACTAGTAACAAAAAGGCTCGACCCCGAAAAGAAAGGATTCAAGGAAACAGAAGGTAATCAAACAACCTCTGTTTTACGGTTTCAGGGATAAAGTAGGGGACGTATGATGTGGCATCATGTTAGAGGATGGAAACTTAATGCTTTAAGGATCAATGAGTTGGGGGATCAGCGAATGCCCTTATAAATCCATATTTATCAGCTCTCACTTCATCACCGAACAAGCAAAACACCGGAATTCATTGTATTCATCAGGAAAACATCATGTTGGACACAAATTCGATCACCTATGGGGGAAGTCATGGTAGTCGATCGCTGTGTGTCAATTGTCTATTATTTGATGAGATTGGAGGAGTATTAAAAAACATTTCCCAATTCAGCGAATGACCGTCATTATGGTGTTACCTGCAACTGGAAAGTTTATAATAATATCATCATATAGGGAGTATCGTAAGTAGATGACAATACGCAAGATGGAGAAATTAGATCAAAAATGTAGTTAAACGCCGCCAACTGCATGTTTCTATCTCATTACGTTCCACAGATATACCCTTTCAAAGGTTTCATCGGGAAAACCGTGTTTTTCATTGAAAACCTCAATTTTCTCTGCTTTTCCTAATTGTTTTTCAACGTTCCATCACAGTTTCTTCAAGCTGCCGAATCTCACAAAAGGGGTAAAATTTGATTACCTTTCCAACGGTATACTCAAAACTGCAGCAGTTATCTCTCACTTTCGGAATACAATTGGAATGGGAAGGGGAAAAAACTGATGTCATGCTTATTTTGTTGGATCTTATCTCCAATAAATTAAATGTATTTTTCATGTAAATTAAAAAGATATCTACTAGGGAAATGATTGAAACCTAAAAGAACGTGAGGAACGTCTGGCATGATTTTTTTATGAAGTTTTCGTTTACTTATTATGGACTATGTTCGCATTACTGATTGTTTTCTTTATCTCTCTCATTCTTCGTCTGCCTACTTTGTGTTGTAAATAATAATGATAATTATTGTCAGTATCGTGCAAATCTTTATGATGCGATAAGCGTTTTCAGTATTTCTTCGGTTTGGATATTTTTGCCAATTGGGGAACATACTGCGATATTCTGCAATGTGCTTGAAGACCATTGCCTCTAGCAGGACCATATGCGAAAATCGTATCAACGTACTCTTCAGCTGTGTATAAATTTGGCATCGTACTTCTTGAACTCGACTCAAAACTTACTTAATATTCTGAAGTTTACTTAATATTTCTGGAGTTGCCATCTAAATTTTTCTCATTCATACACATTCAACAGGTTTGAATTATCCTCGTTCTAAGCATGTTTGTTCATGTATATTCATGAATGTACGTTCATGTCTCACAGATATATTGCGATTAAGTGTATTATTTACTATGCCCATCATGTCTGATGTCGTGCGTATATTGTTACTAACCACTTATTTTACGTAGCCGTTAATTCATCTCATCGACATGAAGAGATAGAGTAACGACATTACCAGGACGTTCGGAGTGTTGTTCATTTATCGTAACTCAGGGACGCAATGCACAACGGTTAATATCGTTGATAATAATTTGGTTATCCTCCGGCCATCTGTTACGGGAACACTCTTCATCGGAAAACGCCCTATAAATCTCCGTCCTCTTGGCGCCAGCTTCATCCGCTATTCGAACGGTCGCCGAATCCGGAGTGAAGGAAGTTCAAACGGGACGAACCTCTTAACCGATAAACGTGATTCGAGGAACTGATGATTAATGATTTGTATGTATACAGTATCCTAATATATGGTATAATAATATGGGGAGGCGCCTACGCCATAAACTTTCATAGTCTGGACATAGCGATCAATACGGTTTTACGAATAGCAACCGAATCTCGTAGACGTACGCCCTTAGGCAATCTATATGCAATAATTTTAATTATTAAAACAGCAAAAACGCTACTGATTTTCAAAAATGAAACAAGGCAGCTTTTAGCAAGTGATTCGAAATTAACTCGAAATTGCAGTCACTTTTGTAAAAACACTAAGTATTGATAATTACCTTCTGATTGCGGTTAGAATAAGTAATGGTAAGAAACTAGCAGGACTGGCACCGGAATGTTAGGTGTAAACACAGAAAAACGTTTTTCATGCTCGAAATGTGTCTCTGCCATAAGGTTAATAGTGAAAGGCGTTTGCGCAAGCATTTTCAGCTTGTCAATACTTATTTTTTCTTGTAAAGTGCTGCATACCTACCTCTTTTTAATACTCTTTCAAATAAGTAGGAGCCTATGCGGCCTATTCTCAACTTGTTAAGATTCCTGCTACCATTTCCTTCATAACATAAACTTTTGAACCATTTCATATCACATTTTCTGTTGACTAGATTAATTCATTTTATTGCAAAACTGTTGCACTGAATATACTTATACATGTATATTTTCAGACTTGGTTTATTAAATCAAAAGGGAATCATTCACGAACCATTGTATTTTCATCTTCATACATTTCCAGGTTTCCAATTATCATTATAATGGTCCTTACTTGCTTCTCCCTCCCGAATAAGTTGAAAAAAGAGAATAAACTCGAGTTGCAAATTACGTTGGGACTATCACCGTCTCTTGATCCTCAGAAATGATAAATTCGCCTTTACAGCCTCTAAACTTCTCTCCACTTCAAGCTTTTAAAGGCCTCAAACCCGACCTAACTTGATAATTTCTACTTTCTGCAAGGTCCGTTGTTAGGCGTATATTTACAAAATCTGAAGAGGGAAAAACAAAAGCACCAGCGAGCTGCGAGTGTCCGCTCCTCAGAGTTTTATTATACGACTTAGTTCCTTCCAACAGCCGGTGGGAAAAGTTGTTTGGAAAAACCTTTTTCACGTTAGTCAGAGAAAAGGCACAACTGTGAATTATAATAGTTTGTCTGCGTATTTCTAAGATGTTCATAAAAACGTTGAGGGTCTATTCTCTGTACTATATTATTTTTGAGCACTGCAATGTGTCAGGAAGATAGTTAAATATAAATGATAAATTTCCACCCTTTGAGTTATTAAGCTGAAACTTTATTATTTTCGTCCGAATTGCACAAGTTGTTATATGAGGAATGGCTTATTTAACCAAGCCCGTTCCGTTCTATTCCGTTTTATAGCGGTGTATTTCAAAGTACTACTTACAGCTCATACCCCAACTTTGAAATATACAATCAACAGTTATCACAGAAAATGACCAACTTTCGACGTGGATGTCAATGATGACGCACAATAATGATAATGTAAATAGCTGTTTAGTACACAACACCCCGAGAAGTGATCAGTGTTGGGAATAATACGTACGAAGCATGTAAAAAATAATACAAAAAATTGAAACAAACCCGAAGAATATTATAATATTCTTAAAAGTATTATTTGAGTGAGTCATCAATTCCCTCTTTTCATCCGATAAAAGAACTGGCGTCCAGTCTTTTTTGCGGTATCAGAAAAATAATCAAATGGAAAATGAACTGAGTAGGTAAATAAGTACATTTTGCGGTACCAGAAAAAATATTCAAATGGAAAATGAACTAATCCAAATTGTAAGAAAGTCCCTACTTGAGTAGCATTGCATACTGAAAAAGCTACTGAAGAATAATAATGAAGAAAAAAACATGTATATAAATATAAATATAATTACGTGGAATCGTTATAAAGGAAATGAAAGAAGAGGTTCGAAGACGAAAAAGTTTATTTCCTTCTAATCAAATCTAATAGACATTTCGTCTTCGAACCTCGTCTTTTATTTCTGAAGATGAATTTTCATTATTTCATGAAAGGAATGAAACGAAATAATTGTAACAACTTAGAAAGCACTAATGTTACAACCTAATGATACGTAACCTCTCCCCTTCACCCTCCAGTCCTGGGCCCGACTTGAATTATTCGTCAACACTACTGCCCTATGATATCAATTGATATTATTGATAATAAGGGTCGAAAAATAAAACTTCCATAGTTCCAATGAATAATTATTCTTCGAAAAATAAAAACTTCCATAGTTCAGTTATAATTGAAGTTTTATTATAATTTGAGACCACAAAGGTGACTGACTCACTAGTTCACAAAGGGTACATTTTTCACGCAAAATTCAAGATTTAACCCGAAAAAAAACGGTTTTTTTTTTGCATTCAAACCTCACTTTCTCTCTCAATTCCAAAGCAAATAGGTTTTTGGCGAGGCCGTAAGAAAGATCACCTTTTGGAGCTATACGAATTAATGAGATTACCAAGCATTTAAAAAACAGGTGATTTTGAGATTTTGACAAAATTCAATTTTCAGACTCCATTTTCACTCCTCAGTGAAGTTAGGTCGAAAACACGAGAAAAACTTTCAAAGTGGAAAAAGTCGGATTTTGAGTGGATTTAAAAAAAAAGTCTTTTGGTCGGATATTAAATTTAGAACACATAGGAGAGGTATCAGACACCGCTCGCTTTACACCCTGTATACCGTCATCCTTCATTGACCAAAGCATTATTATATGTATAAACAGCATACATACAGAAATACATAAGTGGATTGTAATCAAAACTAACCAATTATGGTTTCTACAGGTGGCTCGTTGAAGGCTCAAGTATTCGTGGCACGTACGAATCTCGACAACCTGATCTGAGGTAAGTGAACAATCTGCATGTTACCAGTGACTATAAATAATGGTATGGTGCCAGAACTACTACCATTAATGACAGAGGTGGCTGGGTCAGAGGCACTGAGATTTGATCACCAACCAAAGGCTAACAATAGTCTATCAATATTGGGTGTTTTACCGATGGAGGAGAATTTGCGATATATCCAAGGATTCAGCAAAGAATGACTTCATTGTTGGAGTATTGAAAAATTTAGTACTGATGAATTCGTTATGTTACTGGTCTTGAAGAAAGATTCTTCTTCCCTTGAAATCCCTAGTTACCCATTGAGGTGGAAGCTCTAGGAAAAAATACAATAAATAAATGAAAATAGCAGAGACTAACTTACCGTCTTATCGACCTTGTTCCTTGGTGTTGAGAGAAATTTTCAACGAAAAATACTCGTTGTCTCAGTTGTACCGCTTAGTTCTACTCACCTCTGATTTCTCAGAATCTAATCACATAAATCAAAGCTCTTCCGTTACGCCTAAATTAATCGTGCGAATAAATCTCATCCCCAATGAATTAATACTGATTACGCGTCTTTAACATCTAACGTGATAAATTCCAAGTTTGAGCAAGTGTATGATTAATGACTTTCCAAACTTGTAACTTGTACTTTTGCTTCGTCGACGAGTGAGTAGCACTGGGGTGGAAGCGTTTCGTGCATTTCAATCAAAACGGCTTCTCACGATATCGCCCAATTCCTTTAATCAGTTCAATGACTCCCATTTTGTAGCGATTTACCTTGGGCTTCTTAACTCATTATTGATCAATCACGTCAATGAGATTTACATGAATAAATTACTTCAAACTCTTTTGGGACAATGGTGAATATGTTATAATTAGAGGGCGGATTCTTATGCACTAAAAACCACGTTTTATGTCATAAAATATGAGGTAAAAACACCCGAAGTATGTGCTTAAAATTTAAGCCATAAGAATCAGCCATATAATTATAAGATATTCACCATTTTCAGTGGTTCTGGTTTGCAATTTTCATTTGTCACCAATGAAACTTGGGTTAAAAAAGGCTAATTCTATTTAATATGCACTAACAAAATCAGAATTAGCCTTTTTTAACCCAAGTTTCATTGGTGACAAATGAAAATTGCAAACCAGAACCACTGAAAATCATAATATTTTATTCATTTCACTCAAAATATGCATTAAAAAATTGGCATGTAGGTACTCTCTCTAAGTCGTTAATTTCTTCTTTTCTACACTAAACATTGCTTCATTTAAAAACGTTTCATAAAATACCTAATAGAAAAACACTATTATGTTTGATTGAAACACATAGGTAAGTACATTTTTAAGACGAATAATGTTGACACAACCAATAAATGACTAATCTTTTGATAAAATGATTTGAAACGAAATTAAACTTTGTGAAAACATTAATTTAAACCCTTCTTGTATAATATAATATATATATATATGTATATATTATATTCGTCTTAAAAATGTACTTACCTATGCCTATATTATACATATATAGGCATTTTACCCTACCATGCATTTTAACTGAGAGTAGATAATTACATATAATTTCGGCCTTACGGCCTTTGGCTGTGGTTCCTCTCACTTTTCATCCTTCATCTTCATCTCCTCCGGCTAACAAATAGTTAGTGGCCAACTTCAGGTTTCTTCGAAATTCGACGAAAATATGCATTTGTATACAAAACCGCCCTCTAGTTATGATAGTACCGATTTTACTATAAGTCCCGACACGCTCTTCGGATGCTTCGCAATTCTATTGATATAGGTACCTTGATTTATTTATTCTAAAATGTTACATCGCGGTACGGGATCAACTCCAAAAGGCCCTCTACCCGACTGATTTATCAGAGGTCAAACCAAATGTTACATGTTACCTAGTAAACGGCAATGTCTGTAATGGCGGATATGTACCGTCCCAAGTTCGGCAGAAGGAGTGGTCTAAATTAGAGAGGTACGAATTATCCCCTACAGCTACGTGCGAATATTCGGTTGATTATCCAGATCCCTCTCGAACGTAGCCGATTCCGGAATTCAATCATATCCGACCTTACGAAGTTAAATAACTGACATAGCTCCGCTCCCTCTAGAAACCAAAGTTAACAGCAGGAATAATCAAACTTCATTCAACTTGATCAGAAACTTGAGCTATGGCATGTCACAGCTGCAAATGGGAGGGTAGGGAAAACAGAGAAAATCGATCAAATAAGTCATCCACGAAATGAGTCAAGTGCGTTCAGCGAGGCCTTATTAATAGGTGGCAACTCTGCTGACTCCCAAACGGCAACTTGGTCAGATTCACTTGCCAATTAAATCATTAGGTCGGATAATTCGGATATCGAAGGGCCTGCCCGTTCAGCCACATAGTCTGGGTTGGGTTTGGATTATGAATTGGACGAAGTACTTAACTATTGAATCATTCGTTTCAAATGGTACCTATATATCGGTATCATGTATTTTTATACACCAAATGGTATATTAATCGCATTAAAAAAAAATGCACAAAGTGATAATAGGACTAATAGACTAATTTTCGATTTTATAGATGTACAATTTTGAAAGAATTCAACTCATTTGACTTATTATTATAAGTGGCAAAGATCTGCTGTTCAAAAAATCTGCCATTGGCAGAGAAACTAGTTCCTCAGTAGTTTTCAAACGAGAAACATTCGAACGCCTGGAGCCATGTACAAGCAGAAATTATGCGGTTTTGATTTTGGTTGCAATAGAGATTTGCCATATTTCTGTCAATAATATGGATTAGGTACTCAAGCATAAAACCATCGTTATACTCGTAAGTTCCAATTACGAGACCGCCTCTCAAGCAACACGAGCAGGAACTTGAACCACGGGGAATAGCCGATCCGAACTTGACTCTATCCTCTATATCAGTAGATTATTTGCGCTCCATTATTGAATTTACGGCCGGAAATTGGGCCCGGCTGTGTACTATACATTATTTCGAGTGGAGGAAAATCGCACGATAATAATTGAAAATTTAAAGTATATGTACAGCTTAATCGATATTGGATAGATTTCCCTAAATTTTCGCTTCGCGTGTAGGTAAGGGGCACACATATTGCTAACACAACTTTAGAGAACAACTCCCAGTGCACCTGACAAGCTTTGGGACTGGGGAAGGAAACATAATGCCTTTTTAATTTTCTTAATCTTCATCAATCTCTCGTAGTTTTCATCTAGATTTTCAATGATCATAAACAGTATAATATTGTGCTATTCATACAGCTCACTGTGGAACTGGGTGGTACAATAGCAACCCAGATTGGTACTACGAGTATAAAACAACGGCTATTTTTTGTACAATAGGATAAATCCCATTATTTCTAACACTGCAATTTTTCTTCTGGTAGGTGTTTTACTGCCCCAGTTAGATATCTGGATTAACACTTTCGGGAAGCTGGACCCTTATCAATAGGGGCATAATCTACTGCAATAGAGTATTTCTTCTACGTTTTTTTCCAGAAAAGTCGAGGTAATGCAGGGTATCCGATGGTCAGAAGTGGGTTGGGGGAAGGAAAATCCCTCAACACCCAAAATACAAATATCGGCACACGGGAAATTTGAGCTGAAAAGTTACAGCATGACTGTTTCGTCCACCGACAAAAATAGATTATTTAGAATAAGCCCCACGTTATACCGCAAAATTGGCCTTGACGGGTCCATTACTGGTACGTTTACTTTGAAAGTTGAAGTTCTCCAATCCCTCTCTTCAATCACATGGATTTTCTTACAAGATTCACTGAAGTTTGTATCAACATTCCCTATAGCGTTTTAAGTTGCGATAGCATGCCTGCTCGACAGGCAATTAATTCTGTGTGAGTCAGTGAACAGATCAAATGAACCTCGAGAATGAGATTTTATCTACTCGTATTTGTCTCTACTGTTCAACATTGAATCAAACAAGAATTCCCAAAAGACATTGAAACCGAGTTTTCTCCGATCTAGCCACACCCCTTCAACTGTGCACCAAAGCAATAAAGATAACAATCCGATCGCCTCTCAATTTGATAAACAGTCGTGAATTTATTGAGTTTACGTGATTCTAGGGGTTCGCTGCTTTTGTACTAGTAGATCAGCTTTGGTATTAGCTTTCTGGGCCTCTACAATGACACAAACTCTAACCAGAAATAGAAACCATTAACCACCCGAGGCATTTCGGAATTCAGCAATTCCAGCAATAAAATAAAGATTTATGTTTTTTACTTCCAGGGGAGGGGGAGGCAGCTGTCATGGCTTAATACATGGAAAATTGATAGTAGTAGAATAGATCATGCTAATAAAAAATTTCAAGATTAATCACGTTTTAGAAAATATCTAATCCTCTCTAATCTCGGGGGCGGATCCAGACTTTGATTCCGGGGGGAACTTGGACGACCCCACCACCCTGGGTGACAAAAAAGAATGAGAATATTGTCAGAATATTGGGAAACGGTTGGAAAAAGTTGCAAACCCAAAAGATTACTGGGCTGTAGTTGTATCCTTCAAGTCAAGAAATCTGTGTGTGGATCCAAAAATCGATGGTCCTACATGGTACGAGCATTTTAGGGCATTATTGAATCCAACTACGGAAATTGGTACGATAGCATATGCCCGCCCAGATTCCAACACAGGCTTGCGAACTCGGCAACCACAGGATATTTCCCTACATTTTATGTATAATATGTAGGGAAATATCCTGTGGTTGCCGAGTTATATTATACGGGTGTACAGCAGGGATGCTTGCTCTCACTTTTGCGTTATTTTTAAATGATTTGCACGAATCTTTGAGTGAGGGAGTGTGGGAGGTGCGTCACTTATCAGCATATTATGGTGATGATATGGTTCTATTGGCGTCTAGCGTAAGCCTGCAGAGGATGATAGATAAATAGGAGGAATATTGTCTGACGTGGGGCTTGGAACTCAATCTTTCAAAATCGAAGATCCTGGTGTTTAGGAATGGTGGCAGACCCAGCGTGAAAGAAAAATGGCAGTTCGCTGGTAAAAATATTGAGGTTGTTGGTAGCTGTAAGTATTTGGGGGTCACGTTAACGCCTACGCATTCACTCACCCCCCATCGACGAGAGAGAAGTTCTATGGCGAAATTGGCAATCACAAGTATGTATAAAAAATTTTTGTCCCAGATTACTGGAGCGATTCAAGAGTGAATATTGTAAAAATTGGTAATTCAATATTTTTCAGGAATTTCTATCGGATACTATTGACCTTATTAACGTGAATAACAGGAAGCTGTGGACAAGGGCGGATTCAGGATTTTCATGAGGAGGGGGCACGAGAGCTTATTGCTTAAATATTAACAATAAAACAAAGCTTTAATTGTAGGTACAAATTGTATTATTTTCTACTCATACTTCTTTATACAGTAACTCTACTATAAAAGTCAGCCTGAAATCACTTACGTACCCATCTAAATCCGCCCCTTGCTGTGGGCCACACCTCGACAGTATTGTTTTTAGCCGGCACTTGAATAAATTGGTGATGTGGTACAACAGACTATTAACGCAAACGAGCGAAATTTGATCTTGTCGATGCATCCTACTCAAAGTTTAGGCGCAATATATGCCTCCAACGCTTAGAAACTATGTAAAAACGATCCCGGACTAAGAGTGTAAGCTAAAATGATGGAAGAGAAGACGATATCACTGTCTCCCTTCACCACCATGTGGTTTCGTGTTTCGCCGTGTCAAGTTTACCCGTCAATATTGGCCCTCCAATTTGCTTCGGTTGAAGGTAATTAGGGAATCCAGGGGCGTATTGTGTCCTACATTTCTTAAGGCCGATAAATCTTTCTAACAACATGCGTTTTACTTTTGGAGTGAAGACGCTGTCTCGGAAAACATTTAAGTGAGGCAACTATTGTCGCTAAATATTCATACTTTTACCTAACTCTATTAGAACACTACCGGGCAGGGCTTTCAGAATGTTAAGAGGTTTAGATCAACTATGAGTTATTTATATTGCATTTAATCTTGGAAAAGGTTAACTTTTGTACCTTTTAACTAACATTGTTTGTTTGTAGCGCTTTTTGCGAATAAATGTTATTTTTACACCTCACCGTGCGGCCCGTAGAGAGGCTCGTGACGTCACCTACCCCACATTGCCTGAGTGTATGCGGTAGGGGGGGTCTTCAGCACTCAAACAACCCCTCAAATAGGTTACGAGTGGATGTAACGAGTTCAGTCGGGAAGCAAAGGAATAACATTTTCATTACATAAGTCCCAGATGACACGAAGGAACGAAATAGTACTAAAAGAGTTTGGATGTCATATCCAATTTCCTAACCTCATCATTTATACCAATACTCCTGCCCGAGATAACTCCAGAGTGATTAGATCAATACAGCATATCGGCTTTGCCTGGTGCCAACGTAATACATTCAGAGAAAAATATGGCTTTGAGAAAAATATTATCATAAGTGAAACATTTCAATTAAAATTTATTCCTTGCAAATACTTATCCTTAACAGGTTTTTTTGGTACTCTTTCCGCGCAACCATCGGGGAGCTACAATGAATTTCACTAAGCTACAATGAATTTCAATTACACTGAACTCAATCCTTGAATTTTGCCTTTTAGCGAATATTTGAAGAAAATGAAGCCATTGTTCTCGCTCAAAAATTTTTAATCGAATTTATGGAAAAATGTATCCCAAAATCCGTTTCAGACCATCCTGATGTCGAGAGGCTAAGTTCGTAGATGAGCAGAATCGGGTTACTCTAAGAGGGGGTTTAGAGGGGAAACATTACCCTTAAATTCCCATCATTCCCCTCATTATAATGGGTTTGAGATGTTGTTCACGGTTCAACTGCTCTAATCGATAACGGAATGAGATATCGCAATTCTGACTTCACCATCGTGTTGAGCGTTGAAAAATCTTCAAACTTACGTGTAAGTTGGCAAAAAAGGAGACAAAATGTTTTATGATAGCAGTAAAATGGAGACATTTTACATAAAACCAGTTATTTCTTCGAAAATTCGCATGACAGTGGAGTTTTAAATTGCTGGTAAACACAATGAGTCCTTACGTTCGGCAGCAAAACTGTTCAAATTGGAGTTTTTATGAGTACAAAATTGTAAAAAGTTATGAGCCAGTTTGAACTATGTAGTGGATTACTTTGAAACGACTCTTACAAAGACATTCAGCATGATTAATTTAGGTCGTTAGTATTATGAGGTCGACTTTTCGTTCAAGTAGATACTTGGGATTACAAATGATAAACTCATTTCATAATTGGGTTGTATCCCGTACACAAGTACTTACTTCCGAATATTTTACTGATTTATTGTTCAACCCTTCACGCTATTTGTACCGAATTCCTCTACTGCTTGTGTACAGAGTAAGTTTCAAGGATGATGGCTGAATTAGGCTAATTGGTTATTAGTTATCTCAATCAGTTCAGTAGAAAATGAACAAGATGTCCTCAAGTCAACAACATCGCAAGTTTGCTTCCATATTACGTATTTGTTCATTTAACAACGGATTCGAACGAAGCGGAAAACCTGTACTCCACTTGATTAACGCGGAGTCACACTCTTCTTCATGTCCCCACACAAAACCACTGGGAGATAACATACCATTGCGCAGATTACATTCGTAATACAGACGCGCATTAGAGATTGAAAAATTCCAGAATAATATTCTGGAGTATATACAGAATCTGTAATATCTGATATTATCTGTATATACTCGCTTATCAAGGTGGTATCAGGTTCAGGCGATTCCAAACAGCATCGTAGGGTTTTTACTGAGTACCTAAGCAAAATTATGATGAATTCGCTAATTAAGCAGCGCAAAACCATGACAAAACTACATGAATTTTCCATGAAAACAAGTTACTCTCATTGGTTTTTAATAATAATAAATCATTATGTAAACCTTTGATGAGAGTTTCAAGGAAGAAAAGATCATCAACGGATGTTCATTTATTCGGTTTTTTGAACTCGTATTTGAAGTAATTTTTTTTCTTACTCAGCCCACACCATGAGTTCATTATTTTAAATTAAAATTGAAACAAAAGTACTACTCGTTTATAGCATTGGATTAAAATTTTAAGCTCAAGTGGAATTAATATTATCCCTCGAGCCCATTTAATTAAAATTTAATATTACCTGTATTATTATCAAAAGGCTTTATTTAGGAATTGGTTTCAATTCAATCACTCGGTAACAAAACCCTTCTCTCTTTTATTCGGAATACAGTCTCATATAGGTTTTTCTTCTCTTGAAAAGAAGTCACCGAACCTTTTGCCGGGATAAAGGTTAGACGGAACGATATGCTACAATAACCGTTTGTGGATAATTTTGCGTTGCTTGAACCACATCTTGAAGTACATTCTACGAAGTCTTATGCAATTATCAAAACGTTTTAGGTAAATTTCTCCGTGCATGCGCAAACTCAAACCTTCCAGGGCGCCACTCTCTTGGTAAATCGTATCGGTGGACATGAAAAAATTTGCTCGGATTGTCCCTTTGATAGCAGCCTATCAACTTTCAATGGCCTATGAGGAGAAATATAGCGTCCCGAAAAAAAGGGTTTTCACGCTGGAGGACTCAAATCCGTGATTGAACCAAAACGTGTCCACTGCGAAGGAACTTGTCGTACTTGTATTGGAGCTAGTGGTGACTCCTACCCTGAAACTCATGGTGTGCACGTAGATCAAAAGGGGCTATCGGGAAGGGGATGGGAGAGGAGTCTCAACCAAATACAAATTTCTACCACACGCAAATGGGATAAAAGCTTTCTCATCTTCAATCTTCAAATTACAAACGCGACCAAATAATATACCATATATTATATAAGTACTCGTAAACCGTGTACCAGATCATTTATGCCATCTTTAACCCAAACTTCATATCAATTTTTACAACAAAGGACGCAAACAAAGCAAAATAATTTGTTGCGAAGTCTAACTTTTCGGTTTATTATCTTCAATAATGAACCATTTGGATGGACCAACGAAAAAAATTTTTTAACCCCCACTCAGAATTTGTTGGTTAACGTTTCAAAAAAGGTACGTACATTCAGAAAATCGAATTCTTTTTGAAAATACGAAAAGAATCTCAGAACATGAGACTCAATTTCATAAAACCAAAGCGAATTGACCGAAGGATACTATGATTGCTTAGTAAGTACGAGGGCTGCCTTCAGGGCCTCGTATAGCAGAGTTACTGTAATAACTACAGTTAGTTCGTAGTTGGAACATTTCAGCGAATAATTATTATTAGCTGAAATGTTCCAACTACGAACTAACGTCATTACATCGTATGGACAGAAGTAATTAATAATAATAATAAGAATTTCGTTGATATAACCATCTGATTTACGAGCGGTATTACCTACCATCCTGCTGAAAAACCAGAAAAACAGAAGTTATACCAGAACCAACAACACGATAAATTATAACTCCTTAACTTTTCATTAAATCCTAGTGATCAACATAGAGCTGATTATACCCGGAAGATGATCTATTTTTGTGGCGCCTCGTAACTACGGAATTCAGGAAATGGTTTCCTACCTTCCGATCGGATTAGCTCGGCCAAGCTGAGCAGCCTATCAACCAACGAAATTACTATGTGTCGTTTATCAACCTAAGTACCTGTATAATATCAATATTATTACCTCTGTATATAGAACAAAAACTACTGAACCCCGTATTTGACCTACCTAACCTTATACAAGTAGAGATAACGGAAATCCTACCTACCTATTTAGTGATAAAAGGGAAGCAAACATCCAAAGAAGCAAATGTACCGTTCTAGGCTCATAAATTTATCCGGAACGGATTTTCGGTCGGCCACGAATGTTTATCGACATCCCTAGATCATGCCAATTTTGTTGTATTCATGCATTGCGGGAGGACCGTCGACATTAATCCTAGAAAGTATATGAACTAGATTATCACTCACCTTTTAGGTACTCCTATCGACAAAACAGCTCGAAGTAATCCAATGGCACATCACCAACACTCCCGTTTTGTATCGAAATGCCCATTCACTGAACCGTTGCGATCGAGGTTCATTCCGACATCGCGAACACCCCGAAAGTCACGATTCAATTCACAAGTGGTTGAAGACCAAAATAAGTTGAATCCGTCGATATCTTGATGCGAAATTACACTTTGTACAATTCAGCTAATTAAAACTAATCTTATCGAATTCTGATAAGAAGACGAATTCAAATCAATCTTATCAGTGTGCATTAGTAAGATAGTTCACATGGAAAAGGTTCATCAGAATAAACTTTTCAAAAAAACCATAGAACAATTGGCACAGAGGCGGCTGCGGTCGGGAAACTGCGTAGTTACGCACTGCCGACTTGATCCGCCATTTTCCCCCGAAGTATAATATTCTCATATATCATACGAGAAGCTTACCTCAATATACCACAGTATTACATGTTGAACAGTTTTGAAATCAATATTAACCTATTTCTTACATTTAGTTTTGTTTAACCAAAGGTGCTGATAAGGAACCTGGCAAACCTTCTCCATGTGAATAGTTCACATGGAGAAGGTTTGCCAGGTTCTGTATCGGCATTCCTTATCGAATTCAAATTAATCTTATCAGTGCGCTTTGGTACAATACCAACACATCCCTACCTATAATAGAATTCTAATCAGAATTCGATAACATTAATTTTAATTAGCTGAATTTTACACTTTGTACAATTCAGCTCATCATAATTAATCTTATCGAATTCTGATAAGAAGTTTAATTCAAATTAATCTTATCGAATTCTGATAAGAAGTTTAATTCAAATTAATCTTATCAGTGTGCATTAGTAAGTACCTACATGTCCCTTTAGTTACATGGAGAAGGCATGCCGAGCCTGGCCGTGACGAGCCGATATGTCACTGGAAGCCTCTGCGAACGCCCAAACGCACTTCCAACGGTTTCAAACCGGTTTGATGGTCTCAGCGAACAAACCTACTGAAACTGGTAACTGCGAAGTTTCAGTTTCCCGACCGCACCCGTTTCTGTGCCGCCTCTTGTGTGTTTTTTGTCTATTTTGATTTTAATTTGCATCAAGATATCGACGGATTCAACTCGTTTTGGTCTTCCATCACTTTAAAATTGAATCGTGAGTTTCGGGGTGTTCGCGATGTCGGAATGAACCTCGATCGCAACGGTTCAGTGAATGGGCATTTCGATACAAAACGGGAGTGTTGGTGATGTGCCATTGGATTACTTCGAGCTGTTTTGTCAATAGGAGTACCTAAAAGGTGAGTGATAATCTAGTTCATATACTTTCTAGGATTAATGTCGACGGTCCTCCCGCAATGCATGAATACAACAAAATTGGCATGATCTAGGGATGTCGATAAACATTCGTGGCCGACCGAAAATCCGTTCCGGATAAATTTATGAGCCTAGAACGGTACATTTGCTTCTTTGGATGTTTGCTTCCCTTTTATCACTAAATAGGTAGGTAGGATTTCCGTTATCTCTACTTGTATAAGGTTAGGTAGGTCAAATACGGGGTTCAGTAGTTTTTGTTCTATATACAGAGGTAATAATATTGATATTATACAGGTACTTAGGTTGATAAACGACACATAGTAATTTCGTTGGTTGATAGGCTGTTCAGCTTGGCCGAGCTAATCCGATCGGAAGGTAGGAAACCATTTCCTGAATTCCGTAGTTACGAGGCGCCACAAAAATAGATCATCTTCGGGCTATAATCAGCTCTATGTTGATCACTAGGATTTAATGAAAAGTTAAGGAGTTATAAGTTATCGTGTTGTTGGTTCTGGTATAACTTCTGTTTGTCTGGGTTTTCAGCAGGATGGTAGGTAATACCGCTCGTAAATCAGATGGTTATATCAACGAAATTCTTATTATTATTATTAATTACTTCTGTCCATACGGTGTATGATCAACTACATACTCCAAACTGGGTATCCAACACTACTCCAATATCCAAATAATGACGTTAGTTCGTAGTTGGAACATTTCAACTAATAATTATAGCAACTCCTCTATACGTATAGGTAGTCCTCGTACCTACTAAAGATATGATAATTGGGAGGGTATGATAGGTGGATGTTGATCACTCCTAGGAAGAACTGATGTTTGTGTTCTGCTGGTCCAGCAACTCCAAAACTCCAAAATAATTATTTCTGAAACATCTGACACGATGAATTACACTACTCTGTTTTTGTTATCGCTTAAGAACAATAATAACATGGCTTTTGAGCTAAAAGTGTATTCGATACTGTTTTTTCATCCACCGTGCCCGATGCCGCTCTGTTTCGCGCGTCGATTCCAATAGCGTTTTCTGTCAATAGCCAACTTACTCGTCAAATGGGATGGGAGAATTTGGTTATTACTTTTGGTTTATTGGCTGTGGGTGCACATGCTCCTACCAGTAGCCGCCACTGCTTGGAGCAGTACATCAACAACTTAATATTGAGGAAATAGGGGGAATTTCCGGTCGATTTTAAAAGTTAATTATTGGAAATGGTAAATTGAAACGGTTATTGTCCAAAGTTGTGAAAACGTATTCATCGACATGTAGATCCCCCGTAGAGTTTAGGCTGGATATTTACGGTTTCCGAGAGGGTTCCTTAGGCCCATTAAAATCAATGCGGTTCTCTGGCAGATACGTGTTTGCAAGTGACGCACGAGGATTTCTATCACCCGAAAAACCTTCAACGCCCCATTTCCTCTCCGCAACTCTCTTCAGATAAAAGATGGGTTTCCTCTCTTCACCACCTTTCTCCAGTCATCCGCTAACAACCTTAACCCAGAGCCCTCTCCCATACCAACGAACACGACTGTGGTTTCATACCGTCCATGCGCACTTCAATTAGGAGTGTCACTTGTAATGTCGGAATTCGTGTGTTGAGGAGGGATAGAGGGAAAAGCCATAAAACCATTTATTGTCTTCTGCTCAAATCACCCTTCTGTCTGGATCATTGTTCTGTAACTAGCTAACTACCTGAGCTCATTCAAGGTCCATAAATTAATTATGTAAATGATAAAATTAACAAATTACCTATGTTAAGTAATGATTAACTATTTAGAATTAATTTGCTTTCATATCAAATAATACATGTTTATAAATTAGGGTTCCATTCGAATTACAGTAATCGTACACGAAATGTTCATATTAATTAAGAAATATTTGAATTATAAGTTGGGCGTCACACTTTGGAGTTGTAATGTTGAATTGGCACTTGCAATAGTAACTACACATTTTAAGATACTCGCATACAAACATTTGTCCCACAATACGTATAGTTATGAGGTGTCCTGCGGTTTGACGAAGGACAGATAATTACTAACGAAAAAGATAGCCAGGATATGGAGGAAACCTTGAATGTTTTGTTCAATAGCGCTCCCTAGAGGAGATTTAATTGCAATTCTGTTTAGATCGTCACACATTTAATGGATATTTTTGAATCACTCTAATGTTTGAAGTTGAAGGGCGAGGTATTTTTGGATTGGAGAGGGTACCTACCGTTACGGTGTGATCGGCATTAGGAAATCCTGAACAGCAATCCTTCACTGGCATCGACATTTAAATAGTTGAGGGAGCGTATGCCCGTGAGAGAGGCTCAGGTGTTCGACAGCGAACGAGGGAAATTGCCTTGACAAAGAACCCCAAATGAATCACAAGTGTTGCCTATACGCCAATCCGGAACCGGAAGTTCCGCGGAACCAGAAGTTTAAATTGGTTTAAGGGTGATGACCAACGAAAGAAACATCTCGTTTCGTAAACAATGTTGCGAAGGCA
Organism: Stenodema calcarata; assembly: GCA_963920205.1. Taxonomy (NCBI): domain Eukaryota; kingdom Metazoa; phylum Arthropoda; class Insecta; order Hemiptera; family Miridae; genus Stenodema; species Stenodema calcarata. Next base: position 14,331,992 of record OY986052.1, on the reverse strand, counting down.
CTACCGTATCAACCTGCTTCATATCTCTCCAACAATAAATAATATTATGTTTACGAAGGACCTGGAGGACCTCGAGATTGGAACAGAGGTTACAAGGATATTGTATATAACACAAAGATCCCTGCAGACAGTTGATCTTCACAGAAAATAGTAAACCGTTGCCGAAGCAATTGCCGCGTTTTTTTGTTTCGTATGAGTTGTTCCATTCTCAAACGATCCAATTGACCCAACGCTTGAATTGCGTCCCAAAGGGGAGTTTTATGCCGTCGTCAGCAATGACACCTTGTCTGAACTTTTCTCTCAGACAGGACTTGACATTCACAAAAGACTCGTTCTCAAGCTCTTGTTCGGCGTCTTGGACTTTCTTATTCCCTCGGTTATTTTCCCTACCGACCCGAAACCTCAGGCGATTCCAACACCCGGGAGCAATAGAGTTAACCCTTGCTGTGAACGTAAGTAGAAGCCGGAGGAAACTTTACCTCGATGGTCTAAGGGAGCCCGGACAAAGCTGGGTGTGGGGGTTTATAAATTATACAAAATGAGATGAATAAGCACCGCCCATGTGCACATACTTAGCTTGGAACATTCCCAGTTTACTGCACTCTCCTGGGGATTAAAATGAGTCGAACCCTCCAACACTACCGGACAATAAGTAGTAAGTTGTACAGGGTGAAAAACGACGTTTCAGGAAGATTAACTGAAACTTGAACTTCCGAAATCGATAACGAGACCGAAAAGAATGAAGGTTTCTTTACTTATACACGGAATTGGTTTTCTTTAGTGTACCTATCTCGAACTTTATGGGAACACCCAAGAAATATTGAGTCCTCTTTTCCGGTTGGAAAAAGAATCTCCTCTTCTTGATGTTTTTGTGAACACAAAGTTGCTTTTTATCAACGCTTCCCATGGCTTCAACTGAATTGAGGAATTCACTAGGATCCATAGTTTTCCAAAGAAATTGTACAAACGCCGTTAGTAAACTACCATTAGCCAATTACTTGAAGAAGAATCGATTGTGATTCGGGTAAGTTCAACAAAGTAATTAAAATTACTCGTAGATGGCATTGTGATACTGGGTGATACTCCAAATTTGAACGGAACGCTTTTTGTAAGATCTTACACAAAATTGAGATACTCGTACCAAGTGATTACCTCAGAAAAACATATACTTATTTATTTATTTAAAGTACCTACTTGATAAAATCAGTCAAGAAGTATATCTTCTGAAAAATCCCCTGGCATGATGGATGATCCGTCTACAGGAGGAAATGAGTGATTGTTTTACCAAAGACTTCTCTTTCTAAACGGTAGTATATTGCCAAAGAGTCCAAAACCCCCAATAATAAGTGGACTGAAGCTGCACAAGACTGATGGCATTACAAAGGAGACGTACATCCAGCAAGTCAGAAGATCTACAAACCTTGGTTGATGTAAACAGGACGTCTTGAACGTGACGTTTCAACCAGCTGAGAGACGGAGGCCTCTACAGATATCACGTCGTATTTCGTCTGAGAGTACGTTTTCCCTGTTTACACGCTCCGTCCCGTCACCATGGATTTTGACTCCACGTATACAATGTTTGGCTCTATAAAACGCTATACACAAAACCAAGATATTTTGAAGATTTATAGGAAGTTTTATGCTGAATAAAAATGTACCAGTGACCATAGTTCCGCAAATAAGGTCTTCTACGAGAAAAGTGTAAAAGTGTGTAAATTGTTTTTCAGCCTCTTTTCAGGAATTACTCTCAAACGCCTTCTAGTCTCAAAATACGTACTGAAGAGAACCTTTTAAAGCTTTAACGTTTGAGTGGAATGAGATTGGCCGTGCGTTATTATCTTAATTTGATACTCATCTCATTTTTGAAAAAGACTAAGTAAGACGTTTTTTATTCAATGTATTCTAATAACATTATTGCAGCACCGTCTCAAATATCCCAATCAATGCAGAGAACACTCAAATTAATCATTCCATCTACCAAGTAAATATCCGCGTACTCATCGTTCGTGTATGTCCAAGGCATTTTTAGGACAAAATGAGTTGACAACCGCGATTGAAATACTTCATACCAGCGATATAAATGTTCTTGATTCATTTCGTTGCGGATCAACCAGACTCTGTCCAGGTGTTGAGGTAGGATCAACATTCATACCGACCTCCTAACGTTCACCTTTTAAACGATTTACTAATATTTTAAACAAAATCATTCCTCGGTATCAAATTAAGATAATAACGCTCCCCATAGCCACACCAGTCCCATTCCACTCAAAATTTAATGCTCCAAAAGGTTCTCTTCTCTACGTATTTTGAGACATGAAGCTATTTGGGAGAAGCTATTTCTACAATTTAGAATTAAGCATTTAATGCTTTTTTTACATTTTTCTCATAGAAGGCCTCATTTGCAGACCCATGTTCACTGACACTTTTTTGTTCAGCATAAAATTTCCTATAAATCTTCAAAATATCTTTGTTTTGTTTTGGCCCACTCTGTATATAATAATATTATCATATGATATCAGTCAAATTACTCTTGGTTTTCCAATGGGTTCTGAAACAGCCATGACGGGAAAATAAACTATATTGTGTTTCTGTGGGACAGACCTTTTTTCTAACGTGATTTCTATGAAACACTATCGCTTGTTGCTGCAAACGGAAGGTAACAATAAGTTGTTACTAAATGAAACCGTTTCGTGACTTTTGTCGAGCCGCTCAAGTTAGTACATTTTTGTCAACTAATTTAAGTTGACTCGTACAGGATTAACTTGGGAAGCTAAAGTTTCACGCCTCTGGGAATTTAATTAGTGAACTCCTAAGCCGCTCCGAGATTGAGAAGTTATGACCTTTCACGTAGTTTGAATTCAACAAGCCTCAGACCCCATTTGAGAAGGGGTAGATACCTACGTTTTTGGTTGTTTATTGATCGGGATAACGAGTAAAGCCCACTTCTCCAAATCTCGCTGGTTTGGGTTCGAGGAACCAGAAAAGATTCCACGGAGTGAGGAATACCAGGAAGCAGTAATCGAATAACGTCCCGAAATTCTTGGAAAACTGAACAAGAGCGCAAAGGCTTGAAATATTTTCGCAAAACTTTGGATTTCTCATCATCAATCCAAAGTCAGTTCTCGACTGTATAGCTATACAATATGTGATATCGTCAATTATCGTTATAGAAGTAGACGCTGTTCAAATTGAAATTATACAATTCCTGGATAAGCCTCAAAACAGATTTATTTATATTTAAGAATGGTTATAATAAAAACTGAAAACTGATGTACAACTACAACTAGAAGCCATTAACGTGTCATTTCGTCCCAAAACACGCCATTATATATAATATATATATATATTAGTATCATATATGATACTATTGTGGTAAGTATTTATTATTACTTTGCAAGATGTTCTCGGTATGGCCTACTCAGATAAACTTCACCCTTTTCACCATCATAAACTGCTCGTTTTCCTCATCAGATATTTTGGTAAGGGTGAAAAATATTCAACAAAATGCAGTTGATTTCTTTCCAGGAAACAGTTCAGTACAACATCTCGAAACCCAATTTGTCAATTTATTCATTCCACGGGCCAAATTTGATTAAAAATAATTCATTGCACCAGGATGATAAAGGACTATGATAAAAGCCTTATGTTCTAGTTGTTGTACTGTTTGTTGAAAACGTTTTTGGTCAAAAATTAGTGTAGTTTCATATTTCATGTAAAGAGAAGTTCTTTTCCTTCGCTCAAAATTCCAAATTAGATTGACTTGGTAACTATACTAACTTGAGCGGCTAAAGGATTTCTTGAGCGCTTTCGCAAGAAGAGAAAACTCGACTTAAGTACCAACTGAAAAACATTTCATCGTAATAATTTTCATGATTGGTACATTACACCGAAAAGGCAGGGGGGTGGGGGCTTCTACCAAACTTATAACCGGTTGCGAATTACTCTTAAGCAAATAGGATGTGCCTTTGACCCAAATTGGACAACTTCCGACGACATCAAGGTTTTCTCATCAAGAGAACTAATCGAGGAAGTTTCCTCAGAAACAGACTCGAACGAATGTGTATTTAGGCAGGAATGATTGCTCATCTGAAGACTCGAAGGTTCTATCAAGGCGGATTCGAAGTCGAAATTTGAATAATTCCTACTTCATCTCATATAAGTAAGCCAATAAGTACTCAACTTTGGAATTCAGATAAATAACTGTAATTTCTACAAAGTAAGTAGATTTCTCCAACCGAAGAGAGGTGCATCGATGAAATGTTTTAAAAACGCACTTCATACAATTCTTAATCTCCACGTCAAAATTCTATTACCACCAATTCCTCAAGACGGATCCGACTGCCTAAACACAATATTTGTACTCTGCCCAGTTGCTTACTTCATGACATAAACTTATGACTTATGACATACACTGTGTGTAAGTCTGTACGTCTCAACCATTGCTTTTATGATACGGTCGTAATGAGCCAAAGTACCTACACGGTTCGGTTTCCAGATGATCCAATCAGGAAAACACAATAACAATGTCGGTGCCATGGTGAATTTCCTTTTCATCAAACGCGATGGAACTTTGCAATTTGATCTACAGATTTTGACATGGATAGGTATTTCTTTTTAGCCCGGAGTTTTTGAAAAATGTGGGGCGTTGTTTTCAGCCCGAAATAATTATATAGCGCGATACCAATAAACAGCCGGTTCTTGGCTCTCAGGGGGGGGGTACCCGGGACTTCACACTTACCACGATCATATTGGATCATTTGAAGTCATGGTAGGTACAACACATAAGTACGAGTACATACCATTACAACGTAACCCGTGTTGGACCAAGTTAATGGCCATAAACATAATTATAGCTGCCCGGTCACTATAACGCACGATCCATTACATTTCACGAACATGTGAGTTATGGTGGCACACGACCTCGGAAACACGACGCTCGTTAAGGTCGTTAGCTAACATCACAACGTTCTTCGGCGTTCCCCAGAAAAATTGATAAGCAAACGGCTGTGAAATGGCACATAAGAGTTGTTATACTCGTGTGCATAGATAAGAATTTAGAACTCTTTGAAATTTGTCTTGAGTTGTTGGAAATCTTTCTCGAGTTTAGAAATTACGTTGAATACTTTTGACACAAGGACCTGATTCTTTTCCGATGGAAGCTAACGAATAAAATGTGTATTTTTAGTTTCAACAAAAAATGAAAGTTTAGTTTTAAAGCACGAGCAACATTGTGGAATGGTGTCCTTTATTTGGTCATTACATGTTACTCGACAAGTTAAGGATCTCATACAAAGTATAAGCGTTGATTGGAAGCGGAATTGGATGGAAAGAGCTGCTAATACTACTCACTACCTCCTGTACCGATGTCTCAACCACGATGTAGTATGCGCCGATATGAACCAAGACGTTGGGTTGGGATTAACCAGATGGGTAATTAAACTCCGTTCAGAATTGTTAACCCTTAATTACCAACCCTGCATAGAGGGAAGAATAGAATTATGTTCGATGTGCAACCGCATGGAAGCCGAGGACATATGTCATTTTGTCGCGCAATGCCCTGTGTTGAGTGAATTTCGAACCAGATGGTTCGGAATGGCAGTATTTTCTAGAGACCTCCTAATACAGATGTTGAATGAAAGGGAACATTGGCCTAAGCTAGCTGGGTACTGTAGTACTGCTTGGAAATACAGGAAAATATTAATTCGAGAATTTAACTACAACTAATTTATAATATGTGGGTACATGACACAAAAATATTTCGAGTTATAATATAATGTTAAATTAATAATATAAATTATGTATTATGTTAAATATGTATAATATGTATGTATAATATGTTAAATATAAAATAACCATGCCATCAGATTATAAAATTATCTAACCTGGGAAGGAATGTAAAATAAAATAAATAAGTAAATAATAATTGAGTAAAATATGATAATAAAAACAGTTTTGTAGCGGTACATTAGTGTCCACATTTGTTAATTAGATAAATCGACTCCAAAGGCGGACGGCCTAACCGGCCATGCCTTAACAGCCTGTTGCTGAATTCAGAGTGTATGATAATCAAATAATTTCTTGTTTGGTTGAATAACACCACTTCAGATTCATTTTGTATCTTGTATTTTGTGCATGTCAACCAATACTGTTGTTCATTTGTTGTATTATTATTTTGAGAATAAAGGCTTTTATCTATCTATCTATCTATCTATCTATCATGTTACTCGACATTTTAGGGCTCCTGCAATTGCCATCTCTAGTTGGTTCTACCACCAAGGACCTCCCGTCAGACGTCAGTGATAGTGTTGGGTACCTACAAATAATGTAGATAAGTATCAAATGGGGCTTTATTCAACCCAGTTAAGGTCTTTGATAAGAACAAGTGTCACGATTCCAAGTCCGCGGTGGAGGTCCGTAAAGCTATTTCAGGATGCTGTAATAAGGATGCTGTACCGGTCGCGTTAATAAGTACAGCCCCCAATAAAAGGAGCTTCCAGTAAGGATCATTTATTGTCTTTTTCCTCATGAAAACTCACTTCATTCTTTTTAGTTGAATCTTGGCCGTAATAGCTGTCATGTCTTGGTGTGCTCCTCCGCGTAAAAACTCACTGTTTGGACAAATAGTAGAGGAAATTATCCGGGGTAACTTCTGTACCTGGAGAAAACCATTTGGCTTGACTTTGCGAGCCCCTTACAAGACCTGTTTTTGTGTAGAAGACTTTTGACCTTTCAGAAAGAGTAGAGCTCGCGAAAGGAACAAGGGGAAAGTTGGGAAAGCGGAAAAGTGGCGTGGGGGAGACAATGTGACATTTCTGTCTCATGGGATGGTACAATCGAGTAAACTAGCCAGGGGCCATCTCTTCATCTTGTTATAGGAACGTGGACTTGGAAGTATCGGGCTTTTTCGAGGTGAGAGACTGTAATTTCCATGGCTAACGGAAAGAACAAACCAACCGGGTGCCCCCCGGATATTATAGCGATGTAGACGTAATCTTATTTGAGGTGATGGAAAAGCAGGTGGAGGTCCGAAAATATCATTTCTCACTGTTGGAGCTTAACTAACTCGTGGTTCCTCTACTTTCTGCTGAAATGACAATATTCCCCCCACCCCAACGAGTATCACGGACAGTGTTGGTCATTCTTCGTCTCTAATCCCCAATTCTCTTGACAGGTCCTAACATTTCATCATAATATATTACAGTCACCATCCATCACCAATTGGATATTGAAATATACATAATATGTACATTATACAGAAACGTTGAATGTCTCGTCCAAAGTGTCCCCTATTTAGGCCACTGGGGAACGAAATCCAACAGGTTGACACCACCTCGATTTTTTGCGTGGCATTAATTTTAATCGATGTATTGCTAACGATTACTTTGTATAGGTGGTGTTCTGGTGACGTCACTAAATATCGATATCTCGAATTTTACGTGTCCGCCATTTTGTCTCGGTCCAGTGTGGTTCTTTAGTAGAGTTTACATATCATTTTGGAATATTTTCGGTGTTTTTTTTTTTAATTACAACAAAAACGGCGAATTTGTGATCATCATTCCTCGATAGGTATCTCTGTATCATCTTTGGGCGAATTATCGGTTCAACAATGGTATGATATACCTATTACTAAAAGATGTCATAATCATAGTTAACCTTCAACTCGGTTTCCTGTGATTCTTATTTCCAGTGAGTTTGTGTTCATTGCTGTTTCGACCATTCCATAGCTGCGGAAGTATTTTACCTCTCTTGAAATGCACAATTGCTCAATTGTTGGGTCCAACAATACGTGGGGACGGGGTTGAGGCAGTGAAACGGCGCTAATGTTAGGCCTCCCTCAGTCGTCAGCAATCAGTGAGAAATAACAAAGGAACTTTCATTCAAGATGGATGGACGTAACGTTCACATTTCATCAATTGTGAATGAATTTGGAATTTTGAATCTCTTACTTCTTCAAAAATTGTCTTGGTTCTTCCAAACGTCTTCCTATGTGGTTCTATCAAAAATGAAACAGTCTGACAAGTCACACTCATTTTAAAGGCTTTTGTTACGCTGAACACGATGGTGAAATAAGAATTGCGACTATTCTATTCAAACTGGAGCACTTTGAAGATGAAGAAACGTGGTTGTTACTTGAGGTGTTCTTCACGGTTCATCTGCTCTAATCTGATAACGGAATGAGATATCGAAATTCTGACTTCACCATCGTGTTCAACGTTGGAAAATCTAGACAAAAAGTAGACAAAATGTGTTATAAAACCAGTGAAATGGAGGCATTTTACATTTTAAAAAACTATTTAAAATAGGTAAACATAATATTATTGTTAGAATATTATTCTAAATGACTGAAGGGATCGAGCCAAAATGGCGGACAGCCGTGTTATCACTGTATCCAATTATCGATATACCCTCAAATAATCGATTTTGATGTCTCGAAAACCCCACCTATTAATAGAAAGTAGTCTCAACAATAATATACCAGGAATACTCGGAGTTTCCTCGATAGGAAACCTTGTATCGTTCGACTCTGGATTACCTTGTCTCAAGTCCTCCCATCAAAGAGAAGTTTCGGAATAACTCACTCCCTTCCGTGCCTTTGAAGTTGACTTGTCCGATTGCTTCCGAAGAGTGCTCTTCAGTCAATCATCTATTTCCCGAGAAACACCTTTGAAATTCGATGGTCGAATATTCGAGGAATTTCCGGCGATACGAGGTTCTGTTACTGACGGTCATGAAGTGAGAGAAAATCGTTAAGAACGCTTCACTATAGGAGTATTGATAATAGGTAGACGCACTTGTTCTTGTGATTGTGAGAAAGGAAAAAAAATATATAAAGTTGCAGGATTATCACAAGTAACTGAGACTTCCGTTGAAAGTGTTACCGCATATAAAATCCTGGTCGGATAGTGGTTGACTTCAAGTTCGAATTCTTCACCTTCAAAAAATTGCCATACTTCCACAGATTTTCGTCGGCACCAAGAACTCGTCAGTAAGAGATCGGAGTGATTAAACTTAACGGATCAAATCAGCCGAATTCTCCTCCAACCAGAGTCAAAGGCTCCAACGATATTTGAATTGGTGGTTTTCACAGTCAAAGATGTAAATCGAAATTGATTCAAGTAAACTTCCGGAAATATTCGTTTACCTCCTCCAATGGAAGAGTCTTTCAAATCTGAATTACATTCAATGTTTTTTAACCGTTGCCAACGTTGATTCTTGATTAATATTGTTGTTTCTGGTTTGATTTGTATTTCCTCAACTCCAACAATTAGCGTTCTTGGTGGGCTTCGGAATAATTGTAGGAGTTCTTTAAAACTGCCAATTCATTGTGCAGATCACACTAATATGATTCAAGAAATGAACTTATGATTTTGGTTTATTATTTCGATAGTGAACCATTGCAATCGACCAAAGAAAAAAATTGTTTAACCCCCCTCAAAATTTGAGGGTTTACGTTACAAGATACGTAGATTCAGACAATCTTTGCCCAGTTAGCGTAGTGTTAAAATTACGGGTTGCGGGAACGGACCAACCCCACAATGATCCTCGAAACTTGAAAATTATGAAAATTTCATAACTCAAAAAATTCAAATGGAACGGTATAGTTTTTAGTTCATATTTAGATAGAGTTTATTTATTAGCATTTTTTAAGACCATCCGCAGCTTTGTACGACCAGCCGTTCGTTCACAATGAGGGCTCAAAGTTGGAGCATATCTTAATCATGCGGCAGCCCGTCCATCCTAATATACATCCAAAATTTGCATACTTCAAATGATAATAGCATTTAATCTACCATTTAGTGATCTAGACAGAAGGGTAATCTGCACAAACAAGATAATAGTTTTTTGGTTTAGTTCTTAGTACGTATCTTGAAACTTGAACCTGCAAATTTTGAGGGGGAGGTGTTTCTTTTTTTGCGATTCCAGTGGTTTATTATTGACGTATTGAGGGCACGCCGAGCTGCCTGAATGTGTAATTTTTTTCTAATAATATATTTATTTTTGTATCCTATCGTAAATTCTTATGTCATTTCATACTCTTCAATGTAGTTTAACATAGTAAATTGGGCACCCGCCCACGAAATTTCTAAATAAATAAAATAAACACAATAAACCAAACATTAATAAATTTATCCCCAAGGCATCAACTTAAGAAAAATCAAATAGATTAATAATCTATTTGATTCTTCTTAAGTTGATAAAATAATATTTTATCTAATCTTGTACATAGAATATTAAATCAAACTCGAAGTAAGTGCTTCATCAGGCTCGAGCGGCTACCCTGAAGCTCATTATCCAAAATATAGGTACGTTAGTGACAACAATAAAAGTAAAACTTTTCAGGTCAAATGATTGACGCATTATTCGACGGCAAGTAGATTTTGTCAACTACTTTTATTATAAACGATTAGACGGATAATAATTATTATAAAATTCATTTCATGTTCACCTGGCATTGTCTCGAAGACTACGTCATACTGTTGTTTGGGTGGAGTGGAGGTTCACGAATTAATTACACTCCACGATGAAACCAACCACATTCGTCAATAAAATCCAACACTGCAATGTTCGAGTAAGTTACTTCAACTCTGGTCAAGATTGATGCTGCTTGTAAAATGTCCAGGTTGAATGGGCACCCCAGTCAAGTTATGACCGATCCAATGTGAAGCACGAATCTTATAGTAGCACTCGAAATGATTCAATATTGGCACAGAGTGACGTCACTGATTGAGACCAGAACATTTTTGTGGCCAAGTGAAACTATAAACGTAGATATTGTAAGTGGTGTCTAGTTATTCACATATTAACATCTAGTTTGTAACAACGAGACGAAATGAGGAAAAAATCCACCCATGTTTCACGGCAACTTTTTTTTTTTTTTTTTCATGAACGTACAAACATACCATCAATTTAGTTTATTACACACAAATAAGGAATCAGCTGTTCAAACCGAAAGTAATAATAATTTAAGATAATGTTGATGAATGCGGCAAACTCCTAAGGCGACGAGACTTGTGTCTTAGACGTAAAATACAATACAATTATTTTAAGAAGAGTTTAGTTGAAGTTGTTGAGTCAAAAGCGGTTGTTGAGTGGTGAACGGGAACGGTCCCGCCCTCGGAAACCACCGCCACGCCCCCGGAACCCACCGCCGCCCCCGCGTCCACGTCCTCCACCACCGCGCCCACGGAAACCGCCGCGCTCGCGGAAACCACCGCCGCCACCTCGACCTTGCGGACCCTCGAACCGAGATCCGTTCCTCATTGATGAGTAGTCGACAGGACCGCACTCGTCTTCCTGGAAGAGCGGCCTTTGACCGAAAGGCTTTTCGCTCGGCCGTCGTTTGAAATCGTCGTAGTCGTCGTCAAAAGGACCGCTGCGGTTGTCCATGTAGCCGATATCTTCGTCGTTGAAGCTACGGCCCCTGTCGGGTCCGCCGCCGTTGCCTCCAATCCCTTTGGGCGCGTCACAGCGGAAACACCTACAAGAAAAATTAACAAAATTATTAACGAATAAGCCTAATCATGAATAAACGATCAATGAATGGATACTAATTTCCTAATTCTTAAAATTGATAAAACTCCTACACTCAAGTTTTCACTCTCAAAAGGACGCATCGTGTAGGTTCCCATATCTAGGGACGCGGGAGCAGTTTTCACCCCCCCCCCTCCCCCTCACCGGTAGCTCGGCCCCGTGGGTGTCTCGGGAGTTGATTTTTTGTGCACCAACTCTCCTGGTGGACGTGAGAACGTAAACCGAATTTCAAATCTCGGAACCATCAGGTGTTTTTCGTGTTCTTGTTCATTGACGGGGCTACAGCCCAGCAGAAATTTTGCACATACGTTCGTTTCCATCCAAGGGAGTGCCTTTTGTACATTTGTCCCCCCCCCCCAACAAAAAGGGGGGGGGGAAGAGTAATTTTCAGGAATTTCAAATGGTCATAACTTCTTCAAAAAAACGGATTTACCACAATTAGTAAGGGAACTTTTTTCATGGGGTAGTTCTTGTAAGACGCATTTTAAGTACTATTCAAAATTCGCTTGTTTGAGTAATTTTGGGTACTCTAGGTATACCACTTCACGACTTTTCAGTGAGTTCCAAATCTTTTTGCTGGAGAAATGTCTTCATTTTCATAAAATAGGGGTAGATAGCGATGATCTGTCTTGAGATACCAGGAGCGAAGCGGGCTCTAGACAACCTCTCCTCAACACTCAAACACTTCCTAACTCTCTCACCCTAAAAATTAAAAAGTGACTTAGCTAGATCACATTTAATGTCATCTCGAAGGACTCTAGCTGTAGCACTTATAAGATCATTTTGGATGTCAGGGGAAGTCCCTTCAAAAATCTTGGCCGTTTCTGAATGATCATCCAACGGATGGTCGTATTCTTTCAGGGAATTTAATAACTCGAGGTAATTCCCTTTATTATGACTAGTCCTCCTCTCCACGTCTCCCCCTCATATTGACATTCTTTCCTCGCCACTCTCTTCTGTACGAACTCTACTCTTCCGTCATCTCTGCTCGGAACATCTCGACGACCCCCGTGCCTAGTGTGTGTCGGGAGTATCCCTGTGCTCATCTCTGCAATTACCTATCTTTGCATTATATTACTTGTATCTATTCTGTAATTGGGCTCGCCCCATATTCTCCAAATAAACAAATAAACTAGAGGACGACTCGCCATGCCCCCTAAACGGCAGTTCCTGTTTAGCCAAGAAAAGAATGCAGTCTACTAGCCAAGCCATAATCTCCCTTTTTTTTAAACGTTCTCATTATGAAGAGAGATTTGTGCGGTTTGTTGCACATCCAACAAAAGATTAATAGGAGTGCTCTTCCCGAATTTTAATAAAGCAACAGAGGAAACACAGGTGTATTTGAGCATCTTTCGACAAGTTTGTAATACTAGAAAAGCCACTGGAAACAAAATAAAAGGTTTTTTGAACTACACCCTGATACCCTGATAACCATGAATATCTGTTGTATGGAGTTCTCAACAATAAAATGTCACGTGTACTCACGAGCCGTTGAAATCTGGCGCCTGTCGAACTTTTTGCTAAAATTTCGCAAACTAAACGACCTCTGCATCAAACATCCCTCTTAAGAGGATACAAACTAATGAATAACTATAAATAAACCACTAAAAACTATGAAAAACGTCATGAATATTAACAATCGAAGGATTTTATCAATCCTCCGGCTCTCACGGTCTATCACACAAAAGCTGCACCTGGGCATTAAAACTAAAAACGCTAACGTCTTGCGGGGGCCGCCCTATGGTAAGTCATGAGACATAGTCACACGCGCACGCGAAAATACAAACAGACATACACACACACTGTAGGGTGACGTCATGGGCACCCGCTAGAATCTCGCAGTTCCCCAGAGGCCCCAACTGCTAGGTGGCCTCACTGCAATCAGATATTTGTAATTCTTCTTCTTAGATCACTTGGCTTCGTTTGGCCATGACTAATGTCAGACTTCACAGATGTGAGACAGAGCTCTTCCAGCGGATTTCCTACATTTCCTCATGCAATTAAGAAATTAATTTTAGCACTTTTGTAGGGCGTCATGGGCATTTGTTTGTCTTAGTACTTACCTAATTATTGTCAAGAAGTTTTGAAATTTATTTGTTTTATTCACGATGTGACGAGCACTCGGACTCCACCCATAAACACAAGATCACTGAAATTATTTATGGTTGGGCATTTCAAATCAATGTTATGAAGATACTTCTTTTACTGATACTTCGTATTGTTTGTTTTGTGTGTTGTTTGTATTGCCAAATAAAAAATATCTCATCTTATATGAATATTTCCGCCCATCTCGGCTTATCCCGCCTTGATGAGGAAGCATACGTAACGGTACCAAGGTTTGATGTGCGTCGTACGGAAACAATATCCTGAACCATAGTGAGTTGAAAAACATTGGAGTACAACACCTTTGTCCAGAAAGATATACCGCAAGATTCGACGATATGCCTTGAGAAGATGTAGTACCTCAAGAAAATTACAAAAACACTCTAATTTCAGAATAATTCAGTTCCGGTAGAGTATTTGTGGGAACCAAATACGGCGTTTACCTGTCTCTCCTTGCCCAGTTGACATTCCCGCATTTGGAGCAGTCCCAGTCCTCTGGTGCAAACAGCGAGCTGCCCCCACGGCCGCTCCCGCCTCCGCCTCCACCTCGACCTCTTCCACGCCCTCGGCCCTCATCCCTGAAAGAACTGCCGCCTCCGAACGAACCGCCTCCACCCCGGTCGTCACGCTCTTTATTACACAGGTTACACCTGTCCCTTCGTGCGAAGTTGACGTTCCGACATGTTCCGTTGCTACACGTCCAGTCGCCGGCTGAGAACTTGAACCCGCGTTGCCGCCGCCCTCGATCCATGCCGCCCAAGAGTTTGTCCCTGCAACGACCATATTCAATTAAGTACTTACAATGGGATAATTGCTACGAAGAAAAACTACGGTAATTGCAACACCACATGATTAAATCAAGATTTCCGAAGTCCAAAATGTATCGAGCTGTGACGATGTCTTCGAGGCATCGCGCCAATTCAAGTGAGCGCGTTTAGAAATGAAGATATTATTTTCACAATACTGCTACGCCACAGGTAGGTGACTAAGTAAAAAACCCACAGTCATGCAGCATGGCTATAAAAGCGAATTTTCGAAGAATTACCTGGTTTTTATGTAAAATGTCTCCATTTTACTAGTTTTATAACAAATTTCGTCACCTTTTTTTGCCAAGTAACACCTCAGTTTACAAATCAAATTTTTCAACGCTGAACACGATGGTGAATTGCGGTATCTCATTCCGTTATCAGATTAGAGCAGATGAACCGTGAAGAAGATCTCAAGTAACAACCACGTTTCTTCATCTTCAAAGTGCTCCAGTTTGAAAACGAGATAAGAACGGAATTGTCGGAAAATCTCACAATTTTCACTTTGGTCTCGTTTTGTACTCTTTGGAAAAATTTGGATTGTTCTTCAGGGAGATAGGAAATTCAACGTTCTTCCCAACGGTATAATTGCATTTGAATTTATTTGACGGATTAAGGAAGTTATGGCCATTTTAATAGCTTGAGGTCGAAACCACGAAAGTGTAAAGTGTAAAAAGTGGCAGTTAGAGTGGATTGTAAAAAAGTCTAGGAGACACTTTTTGTTGCACATTAGTTGTAGAACTGATCCCTGAAGTCCTTTGGATTTAAGTTGAGACACCTTGTATATATAAATATATAGTACATATTTTTGGTTTCTTTTGGCAGTGAATTCAGGATGGTCTTGATCGATTTTGTTATACTATTTTTTCGGAAATTTTCGGGGTTTTTAACATTTTGAACCGAGAACTATAGCTTCCTTTTCTTCGAAAATTCGCTTAAACACAAATATTACAACTGTAATAAGTAACTACACCTCAAGTTCTGATCCTAACATGAAATTTGTTTATTTAAACGGAAAATGTTCAATGGTTTTGGCAACAACTTTCATTGTTTTCGAAGTAAGTACCATTTCCAAAGAGCTTGAATGTGGAGAGATTGTAGTGACCTCGTGAGAAGATGTAGAGGGAAGGGTCGTACAGCTGAGTATAAGACGACAGGTGAAGAAGGAAACTAATGGCTTGGAACTAAGAGCATTAGGAATGTCGGGAGAAGGTAAAGATAAACTTGAAGAAGTTGTCCGGAAAGACCATCGACCATCAAGCGAACAACGCCATTATTAACGATTATCACAACGTTGGAACGATTATATTTCATCATTTTCTTTGTCGTAGAGCCCTTAAATTGGGTAGCAGGGTATTTGGTCAACAGGGAGGGCTATGCAATAAGGGATGCAGTCTTCTAAACTCCGGAACTACGATAATTTTAGTTATAGGGTTTAAATTCCCTATAAGTTGTTGAATAATGTCTTAAAAGAGTTCCTTATCGGAAACAATAAACCAAAAGCGAGGCAAACAGTGCCAAATTCCGGCATGAATTCAATTTTCGCAAGTGATACAATTAACCATGGCTATCTACATACTTACTGACGTATTAGCAAGTCAGTCCATGATGTCAAAACAAAGTGTTCGTGACTAATTATTGCAATAATACACATAACAGACGGCACCTTTGAAAGGGCTAGACTCCCAGAAACCCGTCAAAACTGAACGAAATTCAATATTCATCTGATTGAGAAATGAACGTGGAAACAATTAGAATCCTAGACAGCAGAAATTGTGTACACTTGAAGAGGATTTTCAAAAATACAGAAAATTTGGCTCCTGAACTATAAACGAAAGATTCTCAATCTTCAGTTCCTTGAATTAAATTAAAATTTAATGGTACATTCATAAATAGGTTCTTCAACCTAATTATCTGAATGACAATTTCTTACATGGGCTTAGGTTGGGTTTTGCTGTTCTCATCTTCGGTGAATGAACACTCGATATCAATCAAGAGATACCGCTCCACAGATTGGAATTGAAGAGACATCATCGATCAGATCAGCACACTGATGAGTCTCTTATTACATTAGCATTTGAGGGGTATAGAGTCCCAAAAAGCCACCAGTTAATCTCCAATTCAATCCCATCATGGTTTCCGTATAACCGAAAACAAGTTTATTAGCTCAATCGTCTTACCGGACTTTAAACCCCAAACGAGATTTACGGCATTTATAGAAACTTGAAAACTGATCTCGATGATCATATCTCAAGAGGGGCCCCCAAACTCGCCTAATTCAACAGTTGGAAATTATCTTCAACCCGCCAGGCGCCTTCGCCTGGGTCTCCCTTCCAAAGGATGGAAACCAGAGAAGAGAAAGGGAAGGCGGACGGCCAGGTAATTAAGGTTTGGTGTTGATTAGTAGTGATGAATCACGAAGACAGTGGTCTCTGGAGGGCATGTGGATGAAGGGGATGGCGGCCTGACATCCAATTCTGTTCTAGAATTAGGGCGTATCTCATCCCTCCTGATGAGTTTCGAGGGGAAATTGCCAGTTCTTCGGTAATTTCCACCTTTGCGTTACGATTTGAAATCACAGTAAATACTGTAAAACTCAGACGCGGTAGTAGTGCCTCCAGATATCACTGATATTCTCTCGCACCCGGAATCAGGAAAACAAATACACGATTTCCACCAAATTTGGGTCGTCTCAAAGAAGGATTTTTATGTAGAACTATTTACACAAAGAAGCAAACAACAAAGCAATTCTCACATACGAGTTCAGTATATGCACATCACATACTGGGCGTCACATCCCTCAGCAAAGAATGAATGAACCGATTGGAAGTCAAGGGCTCAATTATTCTCGGTCTCACCAGTGACGAGAAGGCCCTTCCTTATCTAGTTGCGCAGTCTCAATTCTGCCATTCACAGCTCACAGTAAATAATACACAACCGACTCTATGGGAAATGGTTAACCTCGAAGTTACCTAGAAGTAAACATCTTACTGGACTGAATAACATGACTAGCTTACAGTGACTATTCAAATTTTGAATAGAAGATAGTATCTACCATCCTTTCGACAAGATTATTCGCGGTAACATCACTTCAAAGCAATTCCAACATTAGACTCTTACTGCGATGGCTCTCCATGACTTCTCATATTACAAGAGTAGATAACGTATTCGACCGTAAAATCCCCATCCTGGGCAGAAAAAAGCACATCCAGTCGATCCCTAAGTGAACTAAAGCCAAGGGTTCTTTGACGAGGGTTTATTGCATAGAACTGAATATTTCCTGTTTTAATGGAGTTTTAGAGGCCCCTCACTGCCCCAGTTGTTTAAAATCCACCAGAGAGCAGAATAACAATTCAATTGCCGTTACTTCTGCTCCTGCCTTCCAACCCATCAACAATTGTATAAACAGGTCAGAACCAATTTTAAAGTTTTTTTTTTTTTTTTCATCCTGTGTCCACTTTCCGTTAAAAGAGCCACGGGATAGGCATGGGTGTTTTGATCGAACCTGATCTGTTTGAAAACTTCTAAGGGTTCGAATAGACTCCACGAAAATACGGAGTGATTGAGTCGTATTGAGAATCTTATTAGGTTTTAATTAACCAATGTGGAAAACTACCCCACCTTGTTGGAACCTACCATTGACACGAAATTGAGCTCATATTCGTTGACCAAGGTGACTTAAGGTTTAGTGACTTAAGGTCGAAAACACGAAAAAAATCGGATTTTAGTCGGTATAAAAAGAAAAATTATGAAACACTTTTCATCAGAAATTAGTTGTAGAATCGACCCCTGGCCGGTGGTACTACCTTAAGGGTTACACCCTGTATATTAGGCATGTAATCCTAGTAATACACCAAATAAAATTCCGATTCCCAAGAATATGAAGCAAGGTAAATGTCAACAGCGTTCAAAATACTCGTATAGAAACTTACGAACCGTGATCGAATCCAGAAAGCATTATGCGGTACAACGTATAACGCGGATCACGTCACGAATAAAATGAATATATAAATATTGAATCGGGTCTTCTGTGATATCCTTTGACTTTGACCGCTACCCTCAAAGAGCAAAAATCCCACGGGGAGGAAAAAAAGTTTTTTGCTACAAAAAATAAGGCACAAGAAAAGAGAACTTCACGCCTTCACTCATCGCATTAATTTCTTATCATTGTATTTGGGGTGTAAGCTGAAAAAAATTCGAGGAATCGAACGAAGTGAATGGAGGATGATAAGGAAGAAAAGGGTGACGGAAAAAACCCCGAAAAAGGAACTCGGGATTGAATGGGTGTTGAGCGAAAAAAGGCTCATTGACGCTTCCCCGCCAATTGTCATGGCCTTTGGAAGAAGATTGGATAATAACGAAACCGAGGAGTGAAATTACTGGTGAAAGGGAGATAAGTACGAGGCGACGATAATACCCCTTGGAACGTCCTCAGAAAGAGTAATTAATGACGACATATTAATCGAGGGAAGAATGAGTTGTGACATGGCTTATTGATGACGCTAAGGTCTCACTGTAATGATTATGTAAATGGGGGATTCGTTGTTGGAAGAAATTGTCAGTTTTCAAAATTAGGTGGTGTGGCGTCATTTGGCGAGAATGCGATGCACCCTATCATCATGATGACGGCAATACTCCCTAACGAGAATACAGTAGGGATGGCCATAGATAGTATCGAAATATCGATATTTTCCATCGATATTTTCATATCGATAGTGCATAGTCCGATAGTATAGGGTATCGATACTTGAGTAACCGATAGTTTCTGACGATATATAGACGACTTTTATAGATATATATTTTTTTTAATCTGACGATACATCAAACATTTTCAAAATTCTTGAGACTAATGAAAAAATTGGAGTTGGAGTGTTGTGGGTGAGCTTTCTACTAGCTCCATGGACGTTCTAACCGTCATGAGTAAATTTCACTAAATGTGTCCATCATAGGCCTGGACAGGAAAAAGGAATGAAGAAGGGAAAACCTTTTTGTTGATAGGTGCCTGTGTCGTAATTTATGTTTACTTTGTCTGTGTTGTAACCAAGTAGGTACCTACTTATGTTTAAATAAATATGAAAACTATAATCAAAAACTCATTGCCAGAAAATTGACGTTACAGTTGAGCTTAGTTACCTATTTACAACCAATATTTTAATAAATATCGATATTTCTGATCGATACTATCGGTTGCAAGAAGTATCGATACTGAGCTATACGATAAATGTATAAATAACGATAAATGTCGACATTGATACCTCACCCCCGATACTATCGAATATCGATAACGATATGTTGGCGACCGATAGACATCCCTAAAATACAGAGTTTTTTGGCAGGAACAGCTTATTGGGTCGTGAATACCGATCTTTTATAACAAAAACGCTATGAGAATGTTCAGAAATCCTTCAGGTGTACGAGAACATCATTGGCTCTGCTGAAAAGTGGCCAAAATTATAGGGTGTGTTGCTCTGACACCGTCGAAATGAAGATTTCTTACCAAATTAAACAAGACGGCAAAAATCAAACCCGGGAACTGCCACGAAATTAATATAGCATTAGTGACGAAACAAGGAGAATAACAAAAATGATGGTTAGTGAAAAGTCTTCCCAAACATTTAAGGAATTTAGAGAAGCTGGCCACGTTTGAAAAAGACCGTGGGAGCAAGAAGACGTCAGCTGGTCTCTGAAACCCAGCGATGTCAGCGCCCCAAACGGGGGTTTCGTCCGGTTTGTGACGTCATGCGGCCCACTCGATTTTCGCGGCTTCTTTCAATCTGCACTCAGCGTTTTTGAAGTTTCCTCCGCAAGTATTTTTTTAAAAAAATGAATACCGTTAGGTACCTACTTTATGGAAGTACTATACAACAAGAGGATGATATTCGGGATCGACCATTGACGCAAATTCCCCATTAAACCACCTCGATAGCTGGAGAATCTGTATCTGTGTTGCGGTTCGGACTTTCTAATTGGAATCGCCTGAAGGGATTTTCAGGGCGGCAAAGGGCCACAGGGTCGTTCTTCAATGGAAACTTGGAGACGGAGTAGATTTTCATTAATTTAATCAGGTATCGTTTTTTAATTTTCCTTTGAAGAAATATTAAATACGATACCTGATTAAATTAATGAAAATCTACTCCGTCTTCAAGTTTCCATTGAAGAACGACCCTGTGGCCCTTTTGTGCTGATCTCATCAATTTCCAGGAGTTCCAAGTAGTTTTCCCACATTGCTATTCAATTCCGTGAATTAATTTCGGTTTATTTCGACTCAAATACCAAAACAATTACGACATCGAACAATCTCCAATTTTTAATAAAGCCGATGTCAGGTCTTGAGTCTGGAGAGTTCCAGGGAATAATACCTAATTATTATTGAGCCATTCGAAAACACATGTACTGTTCGAAGGGTGGCATCAGTACCTTCACAAATGTTCATATCCCGTAATTAATAATTAATTAGTTATTCTATTGGAATTTAATTATTCCAAAAGCAAACAATTTCGAAGACAAAAATAAGACCAAACAAAACCAATCAAAATCAGCCGTCAAATGATATTGTACGGTGACAATAGGAATTCGATTCGTTTTTTTATGTGTTTTAGTCAATCTAGAGTCAATGAGCCAAGCAATAGAAGGAGAATATCATGATTTGAAGGGCCGGCAACATCGGAAATTTCGTCTATTCCCTGCAGTTACAGGAATTAATTCGGAATCACCAGCAGGACACAGACCGTGCGGGTGGCGTAGGGGGAATGAAGCGGTTTTAATAGCATCAATCAGATCGAATCACAGCAGCAGAATTAACGAAACCGGTATCTCTCGATTTCAATTAAATTCGAATTCGAATGGCCTGGAAGAGATGGTGAGCCGCGGAATCCACCGCAGCCAAATACATCATGTGCATTCCTCTACTTCGACCACCGTTTAAAATTTATAAGCAGTACACATTCAGTCAATGTCAATATAGGGATTTTTACAATTGAATTGGTCAGTTGAAAAAGGTACACATTCCATAAAAATGACAAAATGAGTTGATATAGCCATTTTGTGCTTTAGACTAGTACCTATTGTATTTAGATATTATCTAATTTGGGCTTATTATAAACGAAAATTTTTTCAAAAATTCTAGTTTTAACTTTCCGGTATTTTTGTTCAAAACTTCGCTGAACAGGCAAGTGTAATAGGCATGGGTAATAAGGTTATTTCTTGGTGGTAGGTTATCGAGTAACAGCGACCGTCTGGTAATGGGTTGTGGTATTAGGTTATTTTGGTAATAGGTTACCGGCGACTCGAGAACCTTTCTCGAAAGGAGCCTAATACTGGAAACCCATTACCAAAAAACTTGGTAACCTATTTGGTAAATTTTGGGAACCTATTACCAAAATAACCTAATACCACAACCTATCACCAGACAGTCGCTGTTAGTCGAAAGTAACTCAATACTCACTCAAATAACTTGTCGACAGTTATGATCGCAAACCGTTTATACTTCACTGACTTTATACTTCTACCATTCAATTGGGCAGATTCTATACCGATTAGTACCGAGTACTAATACCTACTTCAGAAGAATTGATGAGGATGTGATGAGTCGAGAGCAGCCGAACCGACGTGTAAATTACTTGTTTGGATCTTGTTCAGAAGCCGGTTGATGTGCAAATCTCGTAGTACACGATAAATAAACGCGTCCATATGAAACCGAACTTGCCAAAATGCTTCAATATATTTCACAACCATCTTCACGAATCTTCATCCGAGTGAAGGCTCGAGTAGACGGTAAGAGGGGGGTGTGGACAGAAGGGGGACGTTTTCATTGGCGGTAAATACTCGCAAGGGATGATAGTACTGATTCGTGTTGGTTGTAAACTACGAAAACCTCAACGATTGTGTGTGATATAACTCCAGAGAACGCGTAGAAAATACATGAAGTTCCGAAAGAAGGATTTTGTGGTCGAAATAGCAAACACAAAGCGACGCTTCCCATAACCCCCCGTACTCAACCAGACGACTGGAAGTGAGAGATCCCCGAGTCAAATATTTCGCTCGCCCGGTTTCAATTTAAACTTGAGATCGCCAATAGTGAAATAACGACAACTTGTACTTACGGGCGTGATAAACAACGACGAAAAATCCGCTTTGACGCACCGGAGAAAAGGAGTAAACTTTTCAAGATAACAAGAAACAGGAGAACCTACCCATTTCGGGAGCCTGACGACCGGTTTCGGTCTAGCGCCAGCGCAGAGGATGCTAATCGAAAAATCGATGGCGGCGCCAGCTGCCGGCTGAACCGACTTCTCAAAGCGGTTTGTCCGCCAAAGTCCCTCAACTGCTCGTTTCGCTGGTGAATTCAACGGGGATGCGCATGGGTCTCGGGTCATTTTCGATATCTCGATTTTCTAAATAGGTATTGACACCTCCCCATTGGATGATGTGTCGAGAAGTTTTACGTGAAGTAATAATGAAAGCGTAGTTATACGCTTATAAGTAAGTGATTTGGTGACCAGTTGAGGTGTTTTTCACATACCTAATAATATTATGTTTGTAGGTATATTATATTTGTGAAGGTAAAACGCCTTAACTCGATTTGAGGTGTTTTTATTTAACAAAAACTCGAGAAAACATCCGGAAATAATCGATAATCGCCGTAAATCGATAGGAAAAACTGTTAATTGATGGATCCTACCAAAAAAATGGGGTTGCGGGAATGTTTTGCAGCGCACTAAAGGGGAGTTTTCACTGGTAATCTTTGAAGCTAATTTCAAAATTTCTGAAAATCAATTAGGTACCTATTTAGAGTTGAGGCGTTTTTCCTTAATGCGCAGTAGGTATAGTCCAATGGCCACAAACTTTTCGGCACATTTTCAAAATTGGTAGGTACCTAAAACTACTCACAACATGGACGTCTTTAGCTTGTAAAAAGTGTTTTATCAAAAAATATCAAAAAGCGAAATCGCTACTTAAAAAACCGAAAACCTCGATTTGGCCGTGTAAAAGTGCAGTTATTGTCAGTCATTCCCTAAATGCTCTATATGCAATAGAAAGGGTTAACTTTGTCTGTAAAATGCAATCCATGTGTCCATATCAATTAGGTTAGGTTATGAACCTCATGACTTTTCATAACCCTAGAACAATGGGAAGGGGTTCAAAACAAATTTTCACATTTCGAAAAATTCAGACAAAACGGTAGGTAAAGTTTTTAGTTCTTATTGAAATAGCGTTTAATTATTCCAAATTTTTAAGACCATCCGGACGTACGACCAGCCGTTTGTTCAGAATGAGGGCTCAAAGTTGAAGCAGATCGAAAGTCATCAACATGAGGGTGAATCATGCGGCAGCCTGTCGGGTCAATGTTCATACTGGCCCAGCTGATTCGAACAGCACATGGTTTTCAGATATCGAGTTAAGTAATTATTAATAACTAACAATACCTAATTATTAATCATCAATAATAATAATTTACACTACTTGATAATAATGATTAGTAATTCATAATAATTTATACTAGGTACTTGATAATAATTACCTATTAATAATTATTCAATCTTTTAGTGATATAGTAAGAAGGTGGTCTGTACAAAAAAGATAATTTTAATTAAAACCGTTGGTCGATTCCGATGGTTCATTATATTGAAAAATAGAGTACGGATGATCAGGGGAAATTTATAAGGTAATAAATCCAAGCGTTTGTAACATACCATGGTAAATACCAAAACAGTTCATACGAATAATTCATTGTTCTGCCACATTTCAACAGTTCGTACGTACCTACAATTATTGTTCTGCCACATTTAAACTTTTTTCAGTACGGTGTACAATGATTATTCATCCCTAGCATTCTTGCCGCGACATCAACGCGTTCATCTAGGTTTAACCCCACATGAGATTTCATCCGTAGGAATGTAATTCCCATCACTCTGAACCTCAGAATCGAGGCCAGTTTAATTAAGTTTACTCTGCAGTGATTTCTGAATTTAATTCAGAAATCACTGCAGAGTAAACTTAATCTGGATGCTCTAGCAAATTTTGCTAGATTCCTCGAATGAGCTAGATGTTGTCCGTAGCGTGCTTGTGTGATCGCCATCGCTTCTGCTAAGTAACTGCTAAGTAACTCCCCCCGACGGTTTACATTTCATTGTGCTATTTGCCAGAGCATCCAGAACGGCTTCGCCTACTTCGCCATTTTTGAGCCGTCAGTGAAAATTAACCTAGCGTTCGGCCACTTATTAGGTATTTACATAATATAAATTATAAACTCCAAGAAGCTTTGATTTATGGATACGATACTGACGGGGCGAATACAGTCGATGGTTATCCTCGTGCAAATTACTCCATATTCCATGTGGAATATGGGTGTACCATCATTGCTTACCAGTTTGGCAGTTTTGAGATATCGATTTTCTTGTTCTGAGACGCTTTTTGTGTTTACTTAAAGAAGGTAATTAGAATATTTGGTGGTATTAATACATTTATATCAACACCAATTAATTTTAATTAGGTTATTATTATATTATAATAATCATTTTTAATAATAATTGTTTCATCATTTATGTAACTAAGTTACCTATATAAAATGAAAAATAACAGTGATCTAGGCGGAAGGGTGATCTGTACAGAAGATAATTAACCATTGTCGAAGAATTTGCAGAGTTTTTTTGGCTAGGGCCCATTAAGGCTAAGGCCCTATAATAGGGCCTATTAAAAAGAAGTTTAATAAGGGCCTTTTAAAAAGAAGTTTGGGTCAGAGATATTTTCATATTTACAATCTTTTTTAGATAAATTTTAATATAAAATAAGATAAAGATAAGATAAGATAAATTTTTAATATAAAATAAATACAAACATAGATTAATGAACTTTATTTATAAACGTTCTCTTGATATCAATGGCTCCCCTCATGTTGAACGTTTAACGTAAATTAACACAAGTCTGGTTTATAGTTAGTCGTTTTAAGACGATTACAAGCCGAAGTTCCTGCTATCGCTCAATATAATTTTCATTTGTGAAAATAAAAATGTGGACTAAATGGCAATTTGTTTCAAAGATGAAAACCTCGTAGGAAGTGATGCCCAACATATTGATCATTAGAAGAAATCCACTTTTTTCGAATAGTGTTTGCATGTTAAGTGTGTCTCCTAGTGTGTGAATGTTGTGGGTAACTAGCTCATTTATATAAACAACAAGCCCCCCCTCGCCCCCCCTGGTGATGGAGATGTCCACCTGGTCACCTATTCTACCCATATTTACAGCTCATTACTCCATTTGTTCGTATTGCTATGGGGCTCACTAGGATAATATCGTAGTCACTGTCTAGCTCACTGTTATGGCATACAGGACAGTGATCTAGACAAAAGGGTGATATGTACTTGAGATAATTAACAGTTGTGGACAGTAAGCCCGTTCAGTCATTCGTTCTGGTATTGAATTCGAGTAATATTGTTGGTGATGCTCATTGAAAACTTGAATAAACATTACAAGATATTCATGATTTCTGTTATTTAAGTATTTTTTTATTAAAATTTTCTACTACCAAAATTGGAGGAAGAAACTTTATTACAAAAAAGATTAGGACCTAGGTACAGATTATCACATGATTCACTTTCAGTACCTATTAAAATCTTGCAAGTGGGCGCTGTATTTTTCGTAGTGGTGGTAATTCGCCTTACCATTTACATTATAATATAATGTACGAGAATAGTTACTTACTGAAATGCTACTCGAAGGAGTGCAGTGTTGCCGAGATTGATGTTCAAACTTGTCAAACACTTGTTTTTTATATAAGCTCGTTCTTGAGCAATATTTATCCCTAGCTTTTCATCAATCGCGTAAACACGATGATACCACGTGGAAGTCTTATTGAAGGGTTGGCAGTCTCTTCAGCGAGTTCGAGCGAAGAAAACTTCTTGGTGGGAAAACTTTGGAAGAGAGGGCCTGTCAAGTGATAAATCACATTACACACAGTTTACTCGTCGCCGCTTTACCAAGGCGAAATTCCCAAATATATAAGTATATAATTATGTTATATAGTCTGTACGTGGTTATATGGGTTTATATGTGTCTGTGGTTTAGCGATGCTTAAAACTCATGTGCAAACATAATACCGAACAGACAGGTAGGAGACTAACTGAAGTACGAGGCCTCGTATGTGGCCTCTTTTTTGGTTTATTATTTTCTGTTTAAATGAGTTAACCGAACTGAACTCCTTTTACCTTCTTTAGGAGCCACCAACTACTATTGTTGGGTAACGTTCTGAAAATTCTGTTAGCTGTTAGTAAAACCTAGGAATTAGTAGTACCCTTAGTGGGAAAAAAATGAACTAGGATTCTTATCATAATCACAATTATGTTGCATTTTTATTTTTCAAATTTGTCTACATTTGAACTGCAGTTATGGCCATTAGATGATACTTCTCAAGAATCAAAGTACACTAATCGAATAGTAAATTGAAAGCTGATTCCAAAAATGTGGTCAAATAATAAATTGAATAGAATTGAGTAAAGTGGAGAAAATTCAGTTTAAAAGAGAGAAAAACATGGTTTTCTGAAAAACTTTGAGAATGGATTGAGATAAAAATACGCAGTTGGTGGCGTTTCAATCCATTGCTGGTGTACGAAAATCGCAGATAACCCAAAAAAAAATTGAAAAAATGAGGTGTAAATACGAAAAAAACACAAACTCAAAATTTCTCCCTAACTGATCCCTGGGAAAACATCTGATCGTGAATATGTCTGTTTTTCGTAGTAAGGGAGAAATTGGGTAATTTGCATATCCATAGCCATGTCCATTCTGGAGCTATTCTGCTTAAAGTGTAAGTCCTAAGGAGCCCATGGCGTCCATGGCTAATTTCAAGTCTCTACCACCACTGAAAGTGCGCCAAAAACGTCACATTTTTTGTATCACGCAACTTTAGTTTGAATTTTAATTAGCTTTAGGAGCTGATCCTATCAGCTGATCCTCGGCCTATTCTGCTTAAAGTGTAAGGCCTAAGGAAGCTACATACCAAATTACAGCATCATACTACAAATAGCATAGAGTTTAGCTTTAGGAGCCACTCAGCTTATTTCAAGGAGATAGGATCTAGTACTGGGCTAGAAGGTCCTAACCCACCTAATTTCACTCATTTAGGACAATTCGTTTATTTGTAGTACCTAATTTATTGAGTTTTACAAGGAAAAGTGGAGACTTTTTCAACGCTTTATAATGGCGATAGGACAACCTAACCTAGCTCTTAAGACGCGCCACGTCGAAATATAATCAGCCTATCTCCAAAAGTGCAAAAATGGAAGTAGAACGTTCCAAGTTTGCACGACCGAATAAATAGGATCCTGAGAGAGGATGCTATATGTACTGATTTATCTACTGAAACTGGCTTGTATTACAAAGGAAAGAATAGCTACGTAGCTACATCGACGTTGTATATGATCTCTGCGTGTATACGCGAGTGCTAATGAAGTGTATATTCAATTTCATTGTCACTCGCGGGGAGATAATTTTGGTTTTCGAACTGTAGATTCTTTGTTATTTATAGAATATCATATTACTTTTAGTGAAATGAAAAGTACTCACTACTAAAAATGAAAGTCCGATACGTGTAACATTCCTAACAGTCGGTATGAATTGTAATAAGTAATGAGATTCAAATTTGATATTGATACAACGAGCTCTAGTCATCATGATGTAGTTATTCATTGTCTGAAAAGCAGAGGCGACGTTAAGGGATAGAATAATAATTTATACAGGAAATGCCCCAACCATTTAACAATGTTGACGAAGAGGGCTTAGTTATTAATGTATTCCAAGGCAGGCTCCTCCAAACGTCTTGAGAGCTACACCTCGGTGTGAATAGATTTTAGTTGCTAAGAGGATGATTGCAAGAATTACACCTTATAACTCATTGGAAATAAACATTAATTTGTTATAACTAGAAAATATGAAAAAGGGAACAAATATTTATTTCTAAGTGGATATATTTCACGAGTTATGTCTAAGGTTTAATGCAGCGCCAGATTTTACGACACATTGAGAGCATTCAATATTTCAACGTTTGGATGAGAATAAACTACGTAGAAATTCGATTTTCAGTCGTTAAAATCTGTCATCGAAATCGCAGCGCTTCCCCACAAGAAGTGATGAACGTAGGTAGAGGTTAAATGATGAAAAAATGTATTAGGAATATATTTAATCAACAGTAAAACATTCAATTGAAAATTTGAATCGCTCGCTCTTTATACCACAGTTACCTACAGTTATCTTCCTTTAATGGTTGCACAAATCTAAAACCGAAGCCGAAGCCAAGCATCTAAGAAGAAAAAGAAGAATCAAGAATCTCTGACTTCAGTGATTACTTACCAAGTTGAAGGCCACAGGGGAACCTCAAGCTTCTAGCGGGGGCCTATGACGTCACCCTACAGCGTTATCCTTAATCTGGTTATCCTGGCGCGCGAGCGCGCGCGGATGTGTTAACATAGTTGTAATGAGCAGGCGCAGCTTTTGTATGATTGACTGAGGGAGGGCAGAGGACCAATAAGATCAATCGATTCGATCCACTTTCAAAACTCCAATTTGTCACAATCTCTTCGGAGACTCGTCGCTTTTGCGGATTTTGCTGTTGTTTGATTGTTAATAGTTTTTAGTTGTTCATTTAGGTTTGATTATTTTAAAATGCATAATTCCTGCATCAACTGTTCCATAGTTCAGCGGTCGTTTAGTTCGCGAAATTTTAGCGAACAATTCGACGTAATTATACTCTCAAGGGAGTTGTCAAAGAACGTAACCGTGTGTACACTCGACATTTTAATAGAGTTACCAACTGTTTTCAGGGTCTAGTTCAAAAACCTTTTATTTTGTTTCCCATGCATTTTTTCCTCTGAAAAAACATCATAGTGTAGTTTTCACTCAATTCATCCCCCCCCCCCCCTCTTCCACACAAACACTTCCTACCTCACTCTAAAAATGAGAAAGTCTTCTTGCAACTCACATGTTGAGTTGGTTCGTTATTCTTCTAAAATGAAAAGAGAAACGCATGGCAGATGGCAGGGTATAGAAATGATGATATCAGCAGCGATCGATTTTACGAAAACTTGAGTTTTACAGCGTTCAATTTTTACGTTGTAAGACCTGTGATGACTTATATTTTCGACCCCTACTTTATTAATAACTCATTTGAAGACCTAAGCAAGATCCGTGCGTCCAAAACGTGTTACGAATTGTTTTGCTTTATTGGATTTTAAAAAAACGTAAGTTTACCAACAAATTTGATTGTTACAACTGTTTTTCTTGGTCAACTCCAAATAACAGGTCTGTTTGGAAAAGTATAATCCCCAGATGATGCATTCTATTTATTGACTTAGGCTATTCAATTAACTCTTTTATAGTTCGAAATTTTGAGAGGGTTGTTTTTTCTTCTCTGCGCTATCAAGCGAGGAAATTCACTAGTCAGTATTGGAGGTCGATCGGTCCAGCTTCTCAAGACTATTTAACCTCGACGTGACGTCTAGCTACAAATATTTACTTTGCGAAGGGTCGATGAAGTAGCCTCTTTCGGTTGTCAACAGCGTCTCTTCGTCTCTGGAAATATATAGTTTACTCCTGATACGGAGGTAAGATAAAGCATTTTTTTTTTTTTTTTTTTGTATGAATGATGTCTAGCCAAATACACCATGGATTGGCTTCTTACATAATAATATTATGTAAGATTATAATATATTATAGGTAATATTATAATATTATTATCCTGACTGGCAATTTTCTTAAATATTCTTTGAAGGCAAGGAGATTGCTTCCTTAGAATTTTGACAATAACTACACTCTCCAACGATAATTAGGTAGTCTTGACTTAGTGACACCAGACAAATGCAACTTAGGCAACAGATATAACAGCTCTGTAAAAGCTATATCTTCTGTAATACTGATCAGATTGCTCTCAAGTTCCCACGGTATTTGGGTATAGAAAGTGGCGAGGAGGAGTTGGGTGTTTCATAATCTCCTCCCCTCACTGCAATTTTTTCAAGCAAAGCTCCTTCTGCACTATATTACTATTTTTATCTATCGTCTGATCCAAAAACGATTATAGCTGAACCCTGTGATCCACTTCATACTTAAGGGGATGCGTATTCCAATTACTTTGAATCACTGCCCTGAAACAAGAACTGTCGGGTGAACCTTAATATTGAAACGAAACCCCGCTCTATATTGAATATTATCGAACGATGGAAAAGCGTGTCCTCGATTTTAATGCCGTCGTAAATATGCCCATATCGCCCGCGGTAAACGCCAAGACCTAATACTTGTATTTTACGATAGACCACGTCAACGGTTATAGGTACTTACCTAACTTGAAAGCTCAACTGCCATTTCGACCCGATGGAAAAGCATTATACTTCCATAATAATTGTGAGTGTTGGGACAAACCATGCGGACGTGGTTTCCAATAGTCTTTGTACAAGTAGTTTCTTACGATGTTGTAGTTCCTTGGTGAAGTCCTCAGGCAAAATAAGGCCTGTTTTGCCATCCGTTTTTATTGCCGATTAATCGAAAACCGAAATGCTGGAAACTTTACAACTATTTCAAACACTCACTGTTATATTTACTCAGATTTACTGGCATTTTTGAAATAGTTCTGAGCCTTCCGCTTCCCCATTCCCGCAACAAATTAAGACAGTGCCAACACCGTCAAATGTGTGTTCTTCATTCATTAGATGTCTCGCAAAGGCTGATTCCTTCTTGGAAAATTATTCCTCCAAAATGTCCACTTTAATTAATGTCCACTTAGAGCCAAGTTCTTCAACATTCCGTTTAATCTTTCCGGGGCAACATAATTTAACCATTACGAAGTAACTGCTCGTGCGGTGATTTTCCCACATAATCAGCATTTCATCTCTTAGGAGCATTGACCATTAGTCCTTCTTAGACTTCCCACTTTTCTCAACGAATTTCTGAGTGTTGACCTTCTACAACCTCTTCAACCCTTAAGAAGTATAAGCAGCTAGAATTAGCATCAACATACGCCAATTCTCCTTACTATTTTTATGGGTGTGCATCATTTTCTGTTTAATTTTAACAACTCCTACAAATGAAGCGCATAGCTCGAGCTTTGATCAAGCAATGCATAAAGCTAATAATGAATGTCTTACCCCTCACAACAAGTAAAGTCCACGTCTCAATCGCCCACGAAGATGTGTTAGATTAGCTACGTTTAGAGATCCAAGGAGGGAGAAAGAGAAAGTTTCGTGTTTTAACTCGAGTTGAAAGGAAATTAAAATAGTATCTTAATTTATTATGATATTATCCATTGAAACAAAATACTAAAGAATGAACCTACATTGTTTGTTACTAAAGAATATCACTGACAGATACAATTGTACAAGTCGCTTAAGTGACTTATCCAGAGACTCTTTATTTTACATTATTTTCTGTTTGGTCGGATGAACGACACAACAATAGGATAAATCAGTTAAGAGGTATGTTTTTCACTGTAATTTGTCTTCGTGCATTTATCTATTTTGTGTGATGTGTGTCGGAGACGCGGAGGTAATGACTTGCTAAGAAAGGACGTGACGGTTTCTTGCACAGCCTACTTTTTTCAGTTTCAGTCTGCTTGGTAGGTACATAGTAATTATCTTCAGGCCATGTGACATTAGAGTTGGAAAACCAGATTATGACAAGAACTTGTACAATTGGTAAACTCGATCTCTGCCTGATACACGGACACTTGTCAACAGAGTTACACTCCTTGTGATAATTGTTTGGTCATTATTCCAGCAAGACTGAGCCTTAAATCATTTCATCGATTACCAGTGCCTATGCTGTCAGTGCTATATTTGTGTATTCACCAAAACGTTTTGAACAGCTCAACCCACAAAACTGCATTGGAATTTCGGATATTTGGGAAGGATCGCCTTTTCTGCAATTTATGTTATTCGTAGTAATTTCGCCTCCTGAACAAGAATTTGCTATCAGAACTCGGCCATCACGTCTCAGTTTTTTTTCTAACCTCAAAAAATAGATAAAAATTAGTAAAATACAAGGAAAATTCACTCCCGAAAATAAATAAAAAATTCCATATTAACGCGACTACAGGCCCATTCAACTTGAATGGTGTCAGACCATTTTGCTCATTATCAACGACTCAAAAAACCCTTCTATACCAAATTTGGCCCCGGTAGATTGAATTTTCAAAAATCATGATACCTAGCTCTCTTATATAGGTTAGACAAAAATCAAAAGGGTCTGACACCATTCTAGCGATGGATTCAAGTTGAATGGGTCCGAAAACACGTACCTAATTATGGATTCGGATATAAAAATGAATTTTTTTGGATTTTCAAGAGTGAAATTTCAGTCATTTTTATTTATTGTTTGTCGTTAGAAAAAACTGTAACGTGATAGCCAAATTCTGAGAGTAAATTCGTGTTCAGGAAGTGAAATTACTATGGATAACATAATACGTACTTCACTTTTATTTGAGGGGCTGTGCAATTATAGCTCTGTAGTTTGGTGCCGAGGTAGAGGAATTTTGAAGAATCCTTACTCGCTCTCAGAAGTTTTGCGAGTTCTTGTACTTTTTGTTTGAGAATCTCCTTCAAAATGTAAGCACCCAATTATAAACTAATGATAATAGATTCTTGAAAAAACTAGATTATCCTTTGCGAAAGATTGATAATCGAAATTTCTACCTGTGTTAGGGCTCAATGTTACTCATCGTCCTGACTTCCATGTTTCTCCTCATAGTTACATTTGGTTTGGTCATTTACTCATGTTAGTATTCATAGGTCGAGTCCCAATGTATTTTATGAACAAGGAACTTCTACAAACAATAATTACAATAATATCAATTAGCAGAACTTAATTTTCCTGAGGGAAACCGTCTGCGCACATGATCTGAACTTTAGTACAGATGAATAGGACGAAGATGGAGCCAATATAATCCCAAACCGATAAAGTAACATTTATGTTATACGCTCGCACTTTAATAGCCAGTCTCCCAAACCCGTTTGAAAGAACGAATTTGAAATGAAAAGCTGTTGGAAGTTCGTTACTTCAAATAGGCTGCCCTATGTCAACGGGAAATTAAATTTTAAAGGCCGGAAAAGACTGGAAACTTCAGCGTTTCGACCAACCCAGCATTCTATATCCGTTTTACCCCTTCCATGGACGACTTGAATATTCCCACAGCGGGTTCGTACTGTTTGGCAATCGGCCGAACTTTGAACTAGCCGTGTTAATCGGGGGTGAAAAAAACCTCTTCCAAATCGACGAGTTCCACCAGCGTTATGAAGAGGATTGGGGGATGATTTATTGAGTCGAATTGGATTTACGTTTCCTTCGTGTCACTACGTGCAATCCCTTTCATTGTTATGGAGGGCAGAGAATGATGGATACTTATGGGTCTGGGATGTAGGAAAACACTCGGTTATTCTGATTTCTTGCCAAGTTTCCAAACTTTGAGTGCTCGAACTTTAACACCTCGGTTTTATGGGTCAATTTCAAGTTACGTTTTCCCCAGCAAGTCCCAAACCGTCAATATGCTCCTAGTTTCAACATCCCTTTCTGTAGGAATTCAATGGCGGTCGATGTGTACAATAATAATCGTCCGTACAATAATAATAATAATAAAACCATTTATTGTATAAAGGCCGATTGGCCCATTTGGCACACAAGAATGTTAAAAAATGGAAAATTACATCAGATTAAGTAGAAAGTTTGCAAAAAGAAATGATGAATAAAAATAAGATCTTATTTTACGAAAAAAAGGAAAAAACTAATCAAGGGGGGGGGGGGCACTATTCACTATTGGCATACAATTTAGTAACGCCTATTTAAGAAATGACTGACCGTTCAACAAGAGCGTTCCACAGCCTAGCCCCTACAATTGTAACTTTCGTTGATGATTATACAATTATATATAATTGTATGATCATTGACGAAAGTTACACACCTATATGACATTGATGGCGTTTCCAGGGAACATGAAGGCTGGTTCCTCAATTCTTTGCATGCATATAAAACTGTTTCTCTACTCGGACTTGATATTTAAAATATTCTATTATTCCAATAGGTCCTTCAGTGGCACCAATCAACGGACAAACAAATAATTGTACCTATTAACCCGTAGGATTTACCCACGCGTTTGGCAAAAATTCTACTTATTGATAAAATGTAATGTATTGGGCGAGAGAAAATCTTGGGTTGGTGAAAGAATTATTAACGACTGAAGTATTGCCAAGATTACACCCCAATACATTTATCAGTTCCTAAAAAAAACTTCCTGATCCCATCAGGGAAGAGATTCAACGCTGATGACAGAGGTGGTGAACCCTTTCAAAATGGTAATGATCCAATCGACTAACGGCAGTATCTAAGCAACGAGCTTGTCGAGCAACTTTCCAACGGCAACTTTACAGAGAGTTTCACCCGAAAGCGGGTCCCTCGTGTAGCTGATCTTTGTGGGTTTTCATCCTTTGAGACCTGTCATATCATAATCAAGCCTGTCAGAACATCACGTTTGTTGAAGTTACAACTGGCTAACAAAATCGGTTCAGATGTTCTACAATGTTGCTTTTTGTTCTAGAAGAGTTTTTCCGTCCCTTAAGTAGTGGTGAGGTAGCAAAGTAACGAACACCAAACTAACCAAACTATACGAACACCAAACTAAATTGTGTAGTTCTAATATGCCGGGGGTCCAATCCCTACAGTATGCTGAATTGATTCTGATAGACAACGAACTGCATACTCATTCTAAAACTACCAACAAATAACCATTACCGACATCTACATTAACCGTTGGCTATAAACCACCACTACTTATAATTGGCAAACAACAGTTCCAATAATTATATTGATATTAAGCAGTGGCAACATAAAGCAGGATCTTGTACGCCACACCTGTTCAAGTATTCATCACATTCCACCGGAGTCTGTGCTATAGTTAGTCTAGTGGGTACTTCCGGTTGACAAGCCGTGAGATATAATCCCTTTGAAGACGCCCTTCAAACACACTTGCCATACGGATTTCCAGAACTGAACAGAGGGGTGTTCTACACGGGCCCTTAAGTAGAGCATCAACTCATCGCTTTCTGGTACTTCAAATTCAACCGGTACCGATCCTGGAAAACATGAAATCATTTGATTCTGCACACGGTCAATTTAAGGGTTAATCATCCACGGACACTAATATCCAAGAAGGTACTCATTGAAGGAATAAATACGGTGGCGAGAATCATACGGTTCAATCTCCGAGGGTCAAAA
The DNA here is from genome assembly GCA_963920205.1 of Stenodema calcarata. Lineage (NCBI taxonomy): Eukaryota > Metazoa > Arthropoda > Insecta > Hemiptera > Miridae > Stenodema > Stenodema calcarata. The sequence continues at coordinate 14,296,311 of OY986052.1, read as the reverse complement.
CCAGGACCCTAGTGGTAGTTTTTTTATACCTTTAATTGATTATTATTATTAATTGATCGTTAGGACCTTTACTCAACCACGAGTAGGTACCTTGACTCAGCCAACCATTCAGGACGAAACTTACTTGTCGTCTTGGCTTCTTTTTGCAACTCTGACCAGCTTTTCCACTCGTTTCGTCGTCACTCATGATAATATTTTGTATCACTGCACTGATATGAAACTATAATGAACAATACCAAAACGGAACATAGAGGACTAGAATTTTAAATGCTGAGTAAACGCCCATAAGAGGAGACATTCCAAGGAGGTTAGAAAATGAGGTGGTTGGAGATCATCGTAGTATTTTATTTTGTGGTTGACACTGTTTCGTTGACCGTGAAGATTGTACTCCGTTTTTTCATTATTAGTATTTTATTTGATAAGTAAAATACTTATATTTATACTCGTACTCACGACACAGGAATAGCAGTAGATATTATTATGGCCAAATGACGAAAACCAGAGCTCTTTGGGCAGGACCAAGGAATTTGTTACCAAAATCAGGACTATCCAGGACAAACCAGGACGTTTGGCAACCCTGGTTAGGTCTATCTTGAATACCATAGTCGGGACTATGTTTCTACTTTTTGTATTGTACACAAATTTTAAAGAAACGAATTACCTGCAATCAGTGTGAAATGACAATTAGTACACACCGAGGGTTTTTTTTTCCACAATCTGTCCATATTATTAAGTTTCGAACACGGACGTGGGTTCATCTACATGTATTGTCAATTCGCTGTGCACAACTTGGCAAGTACTATTTAACCAACAATATCATATTTTGCAAGTTTTTGACCTTGTGTATAATTTTGCTCAATCTCACCTACCGAAAATTTACATGTTTTATTAGCACCTCAGCAACAAACAACAGAAAAAAAGTAAAGGCTGGATGAAAACCAGAAGAGTTTATAACTGGATTTAACCTGATGGAACGCCTCATTGGTATCATTGTGGCAAGAGGAGCTGAAGCGAGGTGACAGTTTAATCGAGATAATGGCTCCCTTCGAAGTAGACCAGAACTTCTGTGCTTCACAGAACGGTTTGGCAGATTCTTGATCGGGTCGACAGTAGGTAAACAAGATCAATGGCCAAATAGATTCCTGCCCCCAAGCACTGTGCCCACAACTGCTACAGTACTCCCCCTGAAATACATTTCAAAAGATACTTCTATCACCCCGTGAATGAATCATTCCTGTTGGGTCAATTATTTTGTTAAAGTGTTTCCAGGAATTTGTACATATTTCAAGTTTGAATGTTTACGATAGTGGACGAGTTGGAGAATTGTGTGAGGAAAAGGGCTGGCTGATAGTCTCACAGCCTGGAGGGCATCGCGATATCAAGATTGAGTATCTAAAGCGGTCTGGCGTCGTAGAAACGGAACCCGATCCTTTATCCAATGAGATTTATTTCTCCATATCCTTGAGGTCTCTGGGTCCCGGTCCCACATCATTTTATTTCGACCAATACTAAGTTCGATACCAGCAAACTTTGTTATGGAAATGCAACACCTAAAGATGTTTTTGCAATGATTTCAGGAAGGTAGACACGATTCTGTGGATATAAAGTCACCACTTTTAGTCATTCAAATCGACATCCCTTGCTTGTCTCGCACAGGATAGTATAGGGAGTAGATGTTATTGATGATGAAACGTCAATATTCTACTACGACATATCAAGATTTAGCAATGATGGTTTGGTGCTCGATGAGGTCCTCAACCCTCAATCCTAAAGACCCACTAAAAACAAAATTGGCATTTGAATAGGTCTTGAGCGTGATAGAGCGGGGTAGGCGACCATTCTGAACATCTGAATTTTGAAAAAAATGTCAACATTTTAAAAATTAAAAAACTAATGGAAATCTCAAACTAAACAGGAATAAACTGCCATTTGCTCTATTATTTTGCCCTTCAATATTTATTGTATGTATCCAAAAAAAGTACCACTTTTTAAATGGTGAGAGGGGGGGGGTCGACTTCGGCTTCTCTTCCGTAATAATTAATTTCTGAGAGCTGAGAGCTAATACTATTATAATTATTATATGGAATTTACTATTGTGTTAGATTATCTGGATCATTAACAGGAATTATTTTGATTCATTAATTCCTAATTATCAGGAGGAACTTCCACTTGTTGCACCTGTTGCTATTAGGTAAGTCCGCATTACAACAACGTTAAATTAGCGATAGAGCACAGCTAGTGTTGTGGAAGGGGCTGTTTCACGATTTACATTACCGTGAGAGGAGCTGTGAACTAACAGGGAAGCTCGGAACTAATTAACATGCTCGTAATAGGACCATGAAATTATCATATTCATTCGCCCAGAAACCGGATGCACTGGTGAAGAGATTTCAGACTTTCATATTGAAAAAGTGTAATTTCAGCCTCTAGGAACTTGAGTGGAGTGTTGAAAAAAATATCGGGAATTGAAAGGAAACGAACACGTTAAATAGTGAGATAGCGCCAATGTTGTAGGTTTTTCCAAAAGGGGCCAGCTGGACCAAAAAAACGAAACAAAAACTTCCGTAATAATGTGTTTGAAATTGAATTTTACTTATCTCTCGGAAAAGAGAAAGAGTGGAACCACTGCTGACGAATTCGATTTCAATCCGAAGAGTATCATCATTAATTTATTAAGCCTTACCAACTCCAGTACGATCATCCAGCTTTACGTAATGGATCGTTTGGGTTAACTGAGTAGTCCGGTCACCCTTGTTGAAGAAAAAGCGGTGGAAAAACGTAAATTGAATTATACAAGTCTCAGTGTTCATTAGTTCATTTTTAATCCTTCAACCGACCTTTACCTACTGAAAAAAAGCTATCGTCGTGGTAAACGGGTGCGGGGTGTTGAGGCCTATTATAAAATATGGAAAAAACTCCACAGTCATGCAGCATGGCTATAAGAGCGATGTTTCGATGAAATAACGCGTTTTATGTAATATGTCTCCTTTAGAGTGGCCCGATTCTGCCTGAGTATATAAATAAGTATATACAGGTACATACATAATATATTATATAACATATAATTATATAACATATAAGGTACATACATATTATGGTTTTTGGTGTCTTTTGGCAGTGAATTCAGGATGGTCCGGAACGGATTTCGGTATAAAACGTATGAAACGGTATGAAATTTCGTTTAAAAAATTTTGGACCGAGAACAATGTCTTCCTTCCTTAGAAAATTCGCTAACACAAAATTTAACAAAAACACAGTTTTTCTTCAATATTTCATCTCACGGTCAGTACATCAAAATATGCTTCTTTGTAGGTTGCATCAGTTAACTGATACCAAGTACCATGACTGAAGAACATTGGAATGGCGATATGCGTCCTCATTCAGTTAGGGCTGCTGCTATGATTTTTTGCTAAAAGTATATTATACCTTTGTATATTATACTGGACGAGAACCAATTTTTATTGTATCATTAGTGCATAGGAACATGGACATTTCTTATGGCACAGAATCAGGACGCCTATCCACATTCCAATGCACTTTAGTGGTGGTAGGTAGTTGGTACCAGTTTACTGATGCAGCCTACGGAGAAGTTCCCACCAACCTCAAGTGGTCTCAAAAAAAGGAGTGGTGGAAAAGCCAATCAAGCAGTAGGACATACAAGGGTATTGCATATCACGTCTTGTTCTGATCTGCAATGTTTTATAAAAATACGCTCCTACTGTATTAGGGCAAAAGGGAAGAACATCACCAACGTTGACTAACATCGCTTGTTGTCATGGCGAGTTCGGGTGAACGTACAAAAAAAATTCTTCGTCGATTCCAATGGTTCGTAATCGAATATAATAACCAAAACGTTGCTATAAATGGTTTCCCGCTCAATTAAGACTTTCGAGTTTTGAGCGCAATTAGTGGGTCGGCAGCCCTCCGGGTCTTCCGTCAGTCCAGTAAAGAATAGAGGAAAAACGCGTACAAACAACTATTTCCCAATGAAAAATCACCCAAAGTTTTTCTCATAACTTTTCTGATAAGTTTTCTATTAATCGCTTTTTTCGAGCTTCTTTACTTACTTGATGTTGTCTAATACAACTTTTTCTCGACGTTGAATCATAGCAGCACCCCTAACAAAATAGTCCACCAGACAAAATTAGATCCACTCGCATAATATTGAATTTTGCGGTTTTGACATGGATATGTCTAAGACGTGGGGGTCTATCTGTGAAAATGTAACCCGAGAATGTATACATGGTAGGTGTACTATTGATTAGTAGGTACTTGTAAGCAGTAGATCATATCCATGATCTATTTTTTCCCATCAAGGGAAAATTTTAAATTTGTCTGGTTCCTTTCTGGGGATTTTCGAGACGTTTTCGAGTCGAAATTCCGATGAGTCTATAATGAGTCTATAATGATTGGGAGTTAGATATTATCTAACTCGATTTTCGTTCGGACGTGGTTTCTATTCTGTCTGCAGTTCAATTATAGACTATTATAGTATATCTCTGTTCATATTCGTAAGTCGGTGTAATATAAGAAGCAAAACAATATTGGAGTTGTAATCAAAATCAAGAATTTTTTCATTGTAGCAGTTTTGAAAGCTTCTTGAGTTTAGTAGGTAATCGTATTCTACGTATTTTCCACTATGAGGCAAATGGTGACGCTCTCGCGACATGAATACTGATGTAGACTCGGGCATCCATCACGTCCTTAATATGCTCTCGCTTATTTGGGTAAATAAATTTGAAAAATAAAGTGGAATGCTACTTCTCGTATCTCAGTATTTTTCTCCAGCATAATAAGCGCTCCGCCCTGCGCTGCTTCTCTGTTTGACAAAATAATAGAATAATTTAGACAAAGGAATGAGCTTTAAAATTGAGTCTTAGGCAGGATAGCTACTACTTGGGTTTCAGTGCATACTATCGATAGTAACATTTATCATAGTGATTAGTCGGTTGTATTATTTCTCCAATTCCTTCCAAATGAGATCTTACGATATCCTGCACGTACCTTCGCCTTCCAAGTCCTGTCACGGGAGAATTGACAGTTTAGCCTGATAGTCACTATTAAAAGCCGGTAGGTGCTATTTTATATCGAAAGAGAATGGGAGGTTTTTATCGCTCCAACGGCGAGAATCAATCGTTTGGGAAATGATCGAGGAAACCGATTGCGGCCTCTGGTATTACTGCTGCTCCATCAAATGGCGTACCAAGCTCTTCCCAGATTATATCGACTATCCTCTGTGGTTTTCTTTATCTCATTTCTAATAATAACGTTCGAGCGATAAATTGCGCGGTGAGACGCTAAAACTCTTAAAATCTCCCTTTGCCAACCGTCGTCTTCGATCCCGGTCTTTTAGGCTTCCTGAGGATATTCATCTTACGATGGAAAACCTTAGCAAACGAGCATATAAATAGGTGTCCAAAGCTACCTAATAAAATTTATTATATTTTATATATTTATTGAATGTATCATATTTATGCCTAATTATATTTAATATCGAATGAGAAACAACTTTGCGGTTGAGACGCATTAGGTACATATGGCCCAAATTAATGGAGCTTGGCGAATACTTTTAATGTAGTACTACCAGGGCTGCAAGTGTTTATACAAGGGGGGGGGGGGGTCCCATCCGCGGTAGTGGCTTGTAGCAAGCACCTATTATAGATTCCAAGCTATTTTAGCGAGTTTTCGAAGAAAAGGAAGCTATTGTTCTCGGTCAAAACATTTTAAAACTGGAATTTCCGAAACTTTTTATACCGAAATCCGCTTTAGACCATCCTGAATTCACTGCCAAAAGACACCAAACCTCATATATTTTTTTTTGTCATTCTAGACAATAACTTTCGATAGAATTGAGATAAAAAGTTCAAATTTGCACAAGAAATCTGTCTTGGGAATCGAAAGACTGAGTTCGTAGATGGACAGAATCGGGCCACTCTAAGGGGGGTTTTGGGGGATGTTAAGGGGGGCCCAAATTACGTTCGTTCACAGTGAGCGTGCAGTCTAGAAATTTTAACCGTGAGTCGGGGATAGACCACATTGCAATATTCACTCGGTTTCTCATCTGTAAAATTGTTTAAATAATACCTTTTTGTAATAATACAAATTAAATTTTGATGATGAGCTATTGACTTGAAATTTTAAAAATAGTTCAGAACCGGATCACAATGCAATATTCACTCGGTTTCTTGTCTGTAACATTGTTTAAATAATGCCTATTTGTTTAAACAAATTAAATTTTGATGATGAGCTAGATACTTGAAATTTTAAATATAGGTCAGAAATGGATGACGTTTCAATATTCACTCGGTTTGTATGACATGGTATGAGTATGGTATGGTATATTATTGTATGTATGATTTGGTATAGTACCTACAGTATGGTATGATAGGAAAGAAATTCGTATGGTATGGTATGAGTACGGTGAGAATATGGTATGGTGCCGATTTGCAACACAGTCTGGTATAGACAGAAGGGTGATCTGCACAAGGAAGATAATAAACCGTTGTGTCAAGAATTTGCAGAGTTTTTCGAGTTATGTGCCAGAGTAAAGACATAAAATGTCAAAATGGAGGGATAACGATGATGTTAATATGTAATTATCGAGAGTCAGATTAAAATTAAAAGTTAGAGGAAAAGTCCACAGAAAATCAAAATTAAAAGTCAACCAGTGATATTCACATTATATAGTCAATATTTAATAAACACAGGCCTAGCTAATGTTGAATAAGTGAAGCACACAGTTGCAAAAAGTTATGTGAACCATAGAAGAATCATGTAATCAGGAAGATACATATTTGTTGGATTGGATGAAAAAGGACCTTAGCGTTGATCCAAAAACGGAAGAAAAGTTCATTGAAACAAGGCCAAGAGTGTTTTCCGGACTGAGGATTTTATCAACTTGACGGCTCACGACACAATAATATCTGATCCCATGAAATCCTCTTGTGACGGAATCGGAGGAAAATACCACTTTTCACGAACTGAACGCCGAAAAGGCACAACTTTCGGTAGTATCGAAAAAACTCGGCAAATTCTTCGACAACGGTTTATTGTACTCGTATATGAACAGATCACACCTTTTTTTCTGTCTAGATAAGGGGAGGGGGGTCGGTAACTAGCTCAGTGATGGTTAACAAATTATTTACATGAATGATGATTCAAAAACTTACATAATAATACGTAAGTTATGCTGAAACATTATTCAGAATTAATTGATATTGGTATAATACTGGGGTTTCTACTTGTACCTAAGGACGTCGGCAATAAATAACACATAACGTCGGAGTACAAGGAAAACCCACTAAGTCCATTTTTGCACAAAATGAGATTCAGCTTTACTAAGGCCTCTATGGATGCTCTCCAAGGTTTAAAATGGTCCCCATCCCCATAAACATTCTCATTTGTTACTATTATTCTTACAATTACTTATTAAGTACCTATCATCAAATTTTCTAAATATCCTTCATTCCGTAGGAACTCATTGATGAGACAAACAATGTTGTTTGAATCAGCTGTTCCCCAGAATGGCCGTTGACCCGACTTGCCGTTGTTTGATACACAGTCTTGTTGACGCCATTTCATTGGCTCAACATTTGAGGCCTCTCTGTAAGCGAACGGCATGGTCTTAGAAATCTCTGAATTAAATTTCATCTAAATGTGTACAAAAAACTAAACCGTTTCGTCTAACATTTTCTAGTATGACGTTTTCAAAACTTCGACATTTATTTTCAACCCCTTCGCTATGACCTAGAATTATGAAAAGTTTCGAGGATCATTGTGGGGCTAGTCGAAACTAGTAACCAAACTAGGCAAAGTGGCGTGAACGGCGTACGGTGGACTCGAATTCGCTTATCTGAGTCTACATATCTCGAAACGTAAACTCTCAAATTTTGGGGGTATTAACCTTTTTTTCCTTGGTCGATTGCAATAGTTTATTATCGAAGGTAATAAACCCAAAATCAGAGGTCGCTGAATTCAGATGTGTAGTGTAGGTACGAGGACTTCTCAGTGAAAAATGCTTTACAATAAAAACCGAATATATCCTGGCGGAGAGTGAAAAAAATGAGTGGAGAAGCAACGTAAGCCGTGCATTCTCGTTGTTCCAGACCACAGAAAAGGAGTAGTGGGCCTAGAGGTCAAGCAAACAAAGGAGTTATTTCAGCGGACACCCTCCCGAAAGCATTTTCCGGGAGTCCTATGAATTCGTGAAAATGTCCTGCGTTTTCTCTTTTTGCGAAACACTTGATTTCGGGGGCATCTCAACATTCTGAAAATTCCTGGTTGTACGTTTCTGTAATACGCCTGGGGAATTTTTCGGTCGTTTGAACTCGGGAACATCGATCCCATTGCATTATTCGTAATTGGAGATGCGATGCAGCGGCCATCATAAGTGGAGTGGAAAACCCTTAGCAGAAGATGTGTCATTCTGGCAGCATGGTACATGCACCATATACCTCGCAATCATGTTAATCCGTGCAAGGATGTATCCGTCCTGCATGGCAGTTCCGTTATCGGAGCGTGAATGAAAGGAACATCGTTAGAAAAAGCGCGCAGAAACAGCAACTAGCGTGCTTCTCTTTTAATTCAATATATTTAGCTTCTTTGGAGCCACCCGTCGCCTCCACGATTAATACCCTTAGAGCCGAAAAGGCTAGAATCAAAGACGACGGCTGGTAAAAGGAGATTAGAGAGTTTAGCTGAAATTTATGATCAGACACTCGATTATTAAAATAACGCAAGGAAGGAAGAGAATATCCAAACTAAATCACTCGCCGAGACGTTGTGGAAACGCTTGCTGAGTGAGTCAAATTCATATGGAGACAGTCGGTAGACCAACCTCCGCTTACGGAGTACATCAACTGGGACTGCGCCATCACATTGTATAGAACCTTTTCAGTTTCTCATTCATGAAATTCCGTACTTCAAGACAAATTGGGATCACTTTACGAAGCTTTGAATATAGCCATTTTTTATGTTTTCTTCCCACGTCAAACAGAAGAGACTTTTTAAGCGAGAATTTGATGTTGTCAAAGTAGATTCATCTCACGGAACCATTCATTCATAACCATGAGGAACCCCGGGGAACCCCATGGGACAGCTTGCATTCACCCCAAATCCTAACACTTTGAGTCCGGGTTTCAAGGTAGCTCTCACCACACAATGGTGGGATGTAAGTCGAGAGTTTCCATTCCAGTCAAAAGCCCGCTATGCGAAAAAGTGTCGAAGGCGTTGAATAAGTCCTTGAACACAACCAAAACCTTTCTACCCTTATACACATTTTGCACTATTTTTTCGGTTGTTTACACAATGGCATCCTGTGTGCTGTTTCCACCGCGGAATCCGAGCTGTTAGTCGTTGAACAACCTATTTCCCTCCAAACAACGAGATAAGTGCATCACATAATGCATCATATCCAAGATCCAAAGTTCAATTCATAGGTACCTTTCCAGTAGCAGTAGCATCAGCGGTCTTGAGAGTTCTAGATTTCCTCAACAGCGGAACTTCACATTGAGCAGGTTATCATTTTGTTCGTTGGGTTACGACTATGTTAACCCATCTCAAGTGTACTCCAGTACAACTTTCTAACAGGGGAACTTTGCAGGTCAATCCGCTGAAGAAAATAGAATTGCCCACTGATGTTACAATTGACCGCGTGGTTGTCATTACCATCCTACAACTACTAGGGCGGACGCTGGATATCTCCATGTTATATCGTTCAGTCTTCATACCTGTAGCGTTCCCCTCTTCTTCCCCAAGTCGCCTCGATGTTCCAAGTTATTAGACTCACTGGATTATCTGTGTAAAAATGAGTATATTGAACAAACATTGGATGTTGAACAAGTAGAATGAAACAGAGGATACGAGCATTCACGATTAGGAGAGCTTTGATGAAGTATACAGATGATGATTGAGACGGAAAATCCGTACCAGCGGTAGGAGTGAAGTAATAACAGGAAACCAACTACATGTCGACTTCTCGACGCGTCAGAATGCCGTATTTACAGGGGTCGCATCGTTAGATTGAAAGCACGCCAGGTGATGAAGGAAATAGGGTTGATGAACCACACATGAATACACCACAGCCAGTTTGCATATTCAATGGCGAATACCGGGTATTGGGTGTTACGAGAGAAAACCTTACAATTTCAATTATGAAATATTGAATCTGACCATCGGAAATCTGTTTGCTTTCAGCATAAACCTATCCAATCAAAAATCTGTTTCCCCCCCGGTCTCCAGTTCGTCAAATTTGAGTTCAAGTTAATTCTTTTTCAGGTAACGTTGATACTTCAAGCCGTTACAGGACTGACAAACGAATGGCATGTGTACACTCATTAAGCACAAAGCAATAGGTAAAAACAGTTAAAAATCATTTTTGCGGTGAATTCGGAAAAACCATACAAATGCAGACATCGGCCGCAAATTAAAGTAACTATACTAGAGAAAGGGTTTTATGTTAACCATTCCGTTAAGCATACAATTTCCATTTTTAACCTCTTTCTTGTGTCTGTAGAAGATTTCACTCTGCATGCATTGTGATTGGCGTATTAGTTGTGGGAGCAAATAGGAGTTATTGGCGACGTTTTCGGTTTTCTCGAGATTTTTGTTGCACGTTTCTGCCGATAAGTATTCTTCTTCGATATACGAGTTCTTGACAGATGTGCTATTGAAGAAACAGCATCATCGTCAATATTGTTACAGAGAAGAATACACCATCTATGACTTGTGAAATACCAAAATCCACTTCAATTTGAGCACACGGTCTGCTGAGTACGCTTGGGATATGAAGCGTCCCTAGACACCGAGGAAGATTCCCAACTGAACGTCAAACCCCTTAAGTTCGGAGGCAGACGTCAGGGAAAACAGGAACTGATAACGGCGGGAAGAAAGAGCGTTACGTTTTATGAGCTTCAGAGATGGCTGAACTCTTCGCTCGGACCAAGACGTGAGCCCGCCTCCTAAAAAGTATTGATGGCATTTTCCCCTCGGAAAAAGCTGACGGAAAAACAGAAGCCACCACTTTTCATTATTGCTTGAGAACTAAAGTGCAAACCTCGATTTTCAGTTATTACATACACAAAGATACCCCACTTACGAAGGATTTCAGTTACTTAGGGGTCATCAGAAGAGACCGAAGCCATACTAGCAATCGGTGCATTCTACAGTTGCACCGAACTTCAGTTGTCTATTCGGACTGTAGTAAATTGAATCGAGATTAAAGTGTGGGTCAACAACTTATTTCATTTCTTTAATTCATTAATTTAATAACTAGCCAGATTACCCGGGCGTTACTGATCAACATTGACAACTGATCAACCAAATTACAGCTTCATAGGGTGACTAACATAGAAATTACCTTTAGGAGCCACTCAGCCGATCCTGGCCCTATGCTGCTCAAAGTGTAAGTCCTAAAGAGGCTACTAGCCAAATTACAGCTTATAGAGTGAATAACATGGAAATTAGCTTTAGGAGCCACTCAGCTGATCCTAGGCTGCGTCAAGTTAAAGTCCTAAGGAGGCTGCATACCAAATTTCAAGTCTCTACTACCATGGGAATCGCATCAAAAACGTCACATTTTGAATCGTAGGCAAACGTTTCTTATGACTTAGCCGTTTTGTAGGAGGAAAGGCTCGTTCTGGTCGAAATAGAACGTTTTGGAGATTCTATAGCCTATAAACATCCCTGGAACTTGCTTATCACAATCCCTATCTGAACCGCTGTTGATGTTATAGAGCTAGATGAATAAATAAAGCCCACAACTATCTGATTCATTTAAAATCCTTCAATGGGTTCAATACGTGTGTGTGTAGTTTCAGCGAATCGTTTGAGCGATACAAAGGCCTCACGAATATTTTTAAACCCTAGAAGCATTGGCTCGTTCTCAGAACCAATATTCACAATATATTGAAATTTATGGAGTACGATCGGGGGTCAGAACATTTTATTGCATGCAGGTATGAATACGAAACATGAAGCCCCCGCATCCCGGAAAGAATACGAAGTACAAGGAAAGCCTGGCTCCTTCGCGACCTTCATATTTAATAAGAACTTTCATGGACATGACATGCAATAAATATTGTAGGTAAAGGACGGAATATTATTTATGGTTTATCTAAGTAGCAATTTGTCTTATTCCTGAAGGAGGAAAGATGATCACCCCGGTCGTTTCCCACGCAATACGATTATTCTGTCCCTTATCTCGAGCCCTTTTTTATAGCGAAAGGGTAGGACCCCGAAAATTACATGGCCCTCGTTCCTCAAGATGCTTTCCTCCTTTCAAGTCATCTAGCTTGTTGTACCCCTAATTTTCCGCTTCAGATTGTTGTTAGGATTATTTTCCCCAAGTATAAAGAAAAGCTGCCTGCCGAGTGAGTGGGCAGAGGAGCCTCATTTTATATTTAATGACTTGAATGACATACAATCCAGATCAGAATTTAGTGTTTGAACATAGGTATTTAATATGTTAATAATACCCAAATATGAATATGACATGTAAATTTAATTCGTGATGACATGATATAATGATATTTCATGAGAAAATCTCAATAAAAGAAGTGTCGATTGGTCAAGCCCCCTGTACATCACTTTGCTCGACACGTTTAGCTCGCTAAATCAGAATGCTGGGGGACCCTCTTTACTGTTAGGTATCAAAACTGCCCAAAATTATGGAGTTGTGAGTAGGGGAAGAGGAATTTCGGCACCGTCACGTTTTGAGATTAATTGGATAAGACAATCCAATTAAATTGGGTTACGATTGAATTAATCACTTTCTAACACGAGGTTAACGATTTTCCTGCGATGAAATCTAACAAGTTGGTTGTATGTGAAAACCAGTGTAACGCCTTTTCGTCTGTAGCTTGTCGATTTGCGGGACTTCCTCCATACTCCAGTTTTAAAAATTACAAGCATAGCATCAGATGGAAAAAAGAAAAGTTTCGACGGTTTGAAAAGCAAAGTTTATTTTTATTCGAAGAGAAAAATAATTTCGTTCTAATTAAAGCAGCCCATCCCTAGGACTAGAAAGCTCATCGGACTTTTCCTAGGAAATCCCATTAATAGTAGTTTTATTAGTTCGACGGTTCAGCCGCGAGGTTTGATGAGTAAAATGGAACGAGGTTGTTTGAACTAATTGAGCACTTAGCAACACTCTACCCTCGAGCTTCAAAAGCCGGCCAACAGCTTTCCAACCGATATCCCTAATTACCTCCATTTACATTGTAGTTTTAAAGGCACAAGTACAATAGCAATACTCACCCTGAATCGATTTTCCCCCCATTCATGGAGTCGACTTACTGTTTATGAGTCACCAACCCTCAATTTTTTTGGCATTATCTAAAGCAGCATTGTAGAGTTCGTATCAATGATTAAAAACGTGGACATTCTAAATTGATCTGATTTTGGAAGCCAACATAATATGTATTATTTAACACACTACCTTTCAAGCCAAATTCTACCACTTTTTAACTTCACAAACTTTTGTTTATGAAACATTAGGTAGGTACTACTTCAATTACTAGTATCGAAAATCAGGATATTTGCATGCATGCTCTGACGTCATTCAGAATAGTCATCTAATACCAATAATAATTACGATTACAAATTATACTCTCCATCTCCACGATACGATGTTTCAACCGAGTAAAAATATGGGAGGGCTGCAGTCGGTTTATCGGGCAAAAATGTAGAAGTGAGCGAAGCTGGCTCACAGAGAAATGCATGTCAATCATGAATGACATAGAGAGCTGGCTTGGAACTAACTTTGGGGAAAATTTGACGTACGACCGACGTTCTAGAATATGTAACCACGGCTCAACCCTCTCAGAATTTACGATCGAAATGAATAAATGATATGCACTGAGAGCAGTTGGGTTTGATATAGAACTAACATATTGGAGAAATGCTGAGTATTTGAATGAAGTAAATTCTATCCCAGTGCTTCAAGTGAACCTCAATGTCCGTATAAAAGGACAAACTTTCTAATTTTAATTTAGAAAGCATAATTTCATGGACACACACCCCCCCCCCCCCATTGTCAATAGTTGTATTCAGGACTTCTGTGAATTAAAAGCAATGTGGTCAGCCCCGAAACCGCCTCAATTTACGATAGCTTATGAAGTTCAGGTTACTTCATACGGAAAACCCCGCGAGGAGTCACACGGAATAGTTAACTCCAATTTCTTGGAATATTTGCGTAATAAATATTTGGAACACTACATACCTACTAGTCACTGATGCCTCCAAATCCTCCACTAGCGTGGGTTGCGCGTTCATTGACGTAGGTATCAAATAATAGTCTTGGGAAGTACTTATTACCCAAACAATGTTCCAGCCTTACAGCATAAATGATTACTATCATACAAGCCCTTGACTATGTGATTAATGTTAGTTCGACCATTTGCAACAATATTGCTTTATTTTCTGACTCATTGAGTGCCTTGATGCTATTGAAAGGAAAAGGTCCAAAGAGAGCTAGAAACCCGTTGGTAGCCACTATTCTGATAAAGCTGTTGCACCTTTCACGATTGGATGTGACCGTGAAATTAATTTGGATCGAAGCTCACAGTGGTATTCAATATAACGAGGACGTAGTTCGATTGGCTAAGTGGCAACTAATGGAACCGAGTTAGAAATTAAAATTCCTAAAGAAGCTTTTTACCCGACCATAAACCGTCATTACAAATCTGTGTGGGTTGTCGAATACATGAGATCAGAAAAAGAAAAGCAGTATGTACTTACTTATAAAGCAATTCAAGCCCAACCAAATTTGTATCCTTGGTTTGCTGGGTTCAGCTCAAATAGATCACTCATAGTTACAATCTGTAGGCTGCGCTCGAACCATGGTTTGTTTGCGAGCTACATCCATATGTTCTTAAATCCGGAGCGTTCTTCGCTGTGCCTGGCATACGGAGAGGGTGAAGGGACACTGGAACACTCGTATAATGGTGGAGTGTGATTCCTTAAAAAGACCTTAGAAATCTAATGCATTTTATTGTATAAGAAGGCATTTTGATTATTGTTCTAAATACATGACCATAATGTGATGATTCAGTGTGCGTGGTTGTATGTACTCTTTACAAAGCCAAATAAAATTTAATTAAAAAAAAAAAAAAAAAAAAAAAAAAAAACCTGAAATAAGTAGTTCTTGTGGTTCAGTAACTTACAGGTACCATAATAATCACCCCAACTGGTTGTGGAATCTATAAAACAATGAGAATCTGAAAAAGCACCTATTCATCCAGTTTACATTTTGCTCTGGTTTTTAGCCCTTTTCCAGTAAACAAGCTCGTTCTATTCCCTGACAGCTGCCACCTCTTCTCGAGTTTCCAGTCACAAGGGCACAGCCTCTGATGCCACGTATTGAATTTTCCTAAGTATCCGTGGACGAAGCTTATTTTATTTGTTGCCGTCTCTTTATCGCGAACTACAGAAGAATAGGAGCTACACGTACGGTATTCTTCCGTCTGCTGTAGAAGTTTCTTTTCATTTTCAGTTCTGGGCTCGAACACAATTAAAATGTATTTGAATAGGATGCATTTCAACAGCCCCACTAGTTACCTAGTTAGCTTGGCATCAGCAAGTAATGCCTCGGCTGGTGTGTCCTGCCTGAGCTTGGTATTCCACAGGTCCTCCCAGCAGCAATAACTCTTGCCAACACTTCACAGCCTGCTACGACGTTTTTGTTGCCAATGTGTCCTCTGAACGTGATTTGTGATAG
This sequence comes from Stenodema calcarata, assembly GCA_963920205.1. NCBI lineage: Eukaryota > Metazoa > Arthropoda > Insecta > Hemiptera > Miridae > Stenodema > Stenodema calcarata. The sequence continues at coordinate 14,280,596 of OY986052.1, read as the reverse complement.
TGAGGTCAAGAAAATATTTCTTTATGTTGTTCTGGAATTCCTTACACCATCTTTCTGCCCGTTAGAACTCCATTCCTGCCTAATAATGGATTTGTGGACTGAGAGGTTTCCGAAACTTCGCCTCAACAAACAGCGTAACAAACTTAGTTTAGCTGCTGTACCCTGACAATGTCACGAAAATCTGTAAAAACCCCTGCAATATGCATAATTATAACCCTAATGTTTGGTTCCCTTCATACCCTAACTCACTGTTTAATTTCAGTTCGGCTTTTTTGTCAATCGGGTGGTTTCCCATAGTGAGAATGAGAAAAGTTGTCTCCAGAGGGGTTTGATCGGCCTGGAATTAATTAAATTTTCAGCAACTATAGCCACCACTCATTCTGCGAGAGCACCACACCTGTCGAGTCTATGTCCCTCCTAAATCCCAATTCTAATGGATAATGGAACATAGCGGCTTGAATAGGACTCATGTAGTCAATACTGTTGATTGTCATTACCATTAATCCACATTAATCCAAACTGTAAATGAGTTGTCGTGAACTCGAGTTATGTATAATGTTCATTATCTACGATTTATTGTTATGTGTATTACAATGGCATGGTCGTTTATCATCTGGAATTATCTAGAAAATCCCGAGTTAGAATAGAAAAATGATAGGCGGGAAGTTGTGTAGGCTGAAGCTGGAATGAGGAAAATGGATGGAAAGATTATTTAGAGGACGTGGGATTGGTTTGTTATGAATGAAGAAAAATACGAAAAATACGTTCTTAGGACAGTGAAAACACACTATTGAGCTCATTTCTTATTTACGTGTAATTAAAGTCAACATAGACTCAGATTATGGAGGGTTCAAATACTATCACTCGAGAATCAAAACACCAGAATAATTAGAAACGTATTTCCCATTAATTGGTCGATTTGTGACAAACTAAAATTACCTACACTTTCTACCTACGTGGAGAAGCCGTTATATTTCACGGAAGTGATGAGTACAACATAAACGTCATTTATTACTGTAGAGTGAATTGAGAACCAGTTTATGGGTGCCCGAACTCCGGCCGAGCGATTGGATGATAAATTTGATTCGGAATGCAACGAAACCCAATCATCCCCTAACGCCTCAATTCATCTTACTCTCCTATTTTTACCCTGTCCATTCACTCCGCTTTCTGATAAAAATGACGAGATCCAAATTAAAACTGTCAACTCTTCCAACGTTACCCTGAAAATTAATCGAAACATGTTTTGATTGAAGCCGCTGGCTCGAGGATCGAGTCGCTCGCTAGTTAATATTCGGTGCCTCTTGGAGAAGTTTCCACTTACTGGAAACTGCTCAGCTTCTATTGACGTCATTTCTTTCAAAGGTTCTCAAACTGTGCTCTTTTCTATTTCGTAACATTATTTGTTGGCAACCATTCGTGAAAAAGTGAAGATGGGCACAAATTATTTGTTAGCACTTCCTGAGAGACCATTATGATATTATATTGTGTCCTTACATTTACTATCAGCAATTTATATCCTGCTGAAGTAGCGTGTCGCTTTTAAATTACCCATCCCTATCCGTAAATTTAGGTTTTTTTAAAATTTCCGCGTTAACGAAAAATCCAAACTTTCTGTTACAGAAAGATTTACTTCATCTTAGAACGAGGATTCTTGGAGCTTGAAGAGAAGAAAACCACAAATTTCTCGAGGTTGGTTAAATCTAAAATAATAATATTAAGTACTATCACGTTAACATTTTCGTTTATACAACATCAGACATTTTTAACAAACATTTTTATCAAGCAAGGTCCAGGTGATATTTACGGTTTCCGTACAATTAAAAATTTTGCTCATGGACCGTTGGTCATTGTATGAATTTTGATACTTTATAATACAACAATTCCATGGATAATATTGTGATAAGGGAAAATTGCCATGGTAAGCCTACTAGAAAGTTGTAATAAACATTGTGTAGTGGATCCTGAGCGATCAATACTGAATAACTGCCCCGAGTACATGGGGTGTCAGAGTTATTAATTCAACGCCGCCGAAGTTTGAATAACTTCGCACAGAGATTCAGAACCTCGTTCGAAGTCGGGATTTGAAGACATTTCCTTTTCTAAACTGTCGGTTGTATTTTGCGACAGATGGCCACAAACCGATAGAATATGCATGGACCTCCCATGCGTACATTCAACTTTGACCAGCAACTTTTAGTACGTACACTGTTTATTTTGCAGATGGCGTAGATAGAATATTGAGAGGATGCCTAAGGCGTTCCATATGGTACTATCGAGTGGGGTGGATTGGCCGGTAACTATTTCGCAATTTGTCCTTCAAAATACATGGCCGACACAATACTGGTGTATTCATAGAAATCCGTAATAGATACAAATACATACATTTTCTATGAGTTACCTACGTCGCCAATACCAACAAACTAATGTTTGATATTGAAGTTCTACCGTTTGACACACGCTTGTTGATGATGTTGTTCAGATCTTCCTTCAAACCCTTATTGTACAAGAAATTCAACTTTTTTCTAATAATCGATAATATTTGACATATCAATAAGAGCTTCGGCCCATCCAGTTAATTTTCTGTAATATTATAAACTGTTCGTAGAGTTTTTAGCCCAGTGGCTGTAACTCAGACGAAATGTAATGAAAAATTAACGAGACCAACAGTGAGCAAGTTACCAACTCCTCCCTCAGAAAGGTCCATCAGATTATCTACTCGAAAACAGAACAATAGTTTACCACATTACTCCAAATTATTCAATATTTATGGAACTTACTAGGTACGAGGAGGTCCTACGTATGATTTTTTGTGTCTTTTGGCAGTGAATTCAGAAAGGTCTGGAAAGGTTTCTGTACTTTACTATTTTCTGTACAATTTCCTCATTGTGTGTTGTACAATTTCTAAGTGTCATTCAATAATATGATCCAGTGTAGTTTCAACAATAAAACCTTTTTAAAAACTAACTCGACAAAAAGACATTATAATATAATATAATATAATACAGGGTGTTCATTTTAAGAAAACATATTATGTTTTCTTAAAATGAACACCCTGTATAGAATATAAGAAATTTTCTTATATTCTATACAGGGTGTTCATTTTAAGACGGCTCAAATGCATTTCCTGCCTAAACAGTTGATCTGAGCAAAAAATGCCAGAGTAAAAGTTGTAGCCCTTGAGCCAAGTAACATGGGTAGGTACCTCCACTTGACGTTCCAGCCGCGCATGCGCCTCCGGCGCAAAATCGAAAGTTGGGGTTCCCAGATGACCCATATGTTTATGCACATTTCTTTAAAGGGCATAAAAAGCAAAACATATGCAACAAACCGCATTTAGATATCTTAAATATTTACCGGTTATGGGGTTTTGAAATTTGAGATTTCAAATTCAAGAAAAAATATTGCATTCCTTTACCGTGGTCTATTTGGAACAAGTGGCACGTGTTTTCAGCGTATTTTTTCATAGCCTTTCTAATAAAAATATTGCCAGCTTTGTAAGATTAGTAGTTTCCTCGATAAACACGAAAATATCGTCTTCTAGAAGCTTACAACCTTGATTTTCTACAATGGTGTAATCACATAATTTTCAAGGTATCTATTTTTTATTTTTCATTTTTTCGCTCGAAATTCTGTGAACATCAGTGAGAATCGCACGTTTGTACGACCCTCCGTTCACAAGTTATGAAGTTTGTGCTATGATCTCACAGCCTCCTATTCCCTCCTCAACGACCTGAGAAAAATAGGGGGCTGTGACTTCACAACCCAAATTTGAATAAATCATAACTCGTGAATATATCGTACTTCTGAGATGACCATCGAGTTCAGCGTTGAAAAATTTAGAAACTGAGGTGTTTTTTCCAAGATGACAAGTCACTATTAAGAAGACTATCCGATCTTTAGTCAGCACCACACCTGATGCATATCGAATTAATCAAATAGCTTCATACTTAAATACTTATAATTAACCAAAAAGTTTAAGATTGCCCATATTTGAATGAGATATTCCGAAATCACATTTTACATAAAAAATATATCTTCGAAAATTCGCTCTCATAACCATGCTGCATGACTGGTTTCAGCTTTGGTTGTCATCTTTCAAGACACCCTTTCAATTCACTGAGTAGTTATTTTTTACGTTTTTGATCGATGGATATAGAAATAGTGAGAACTGCGTTGCGAATTGTAAGGTTTCTCCAAGGGAATTCTGTTTTGCGAGTGATAGAAAGAAAAGAGTGGAAAACAAGGGTACCTATCCGAAAAGAAACCGCGCGAAATAACCTGGCCCTGTTTATTCGGGAGAACTGATGGATGGAATTTTATGAGGAAGGTGGCAATCTGTTTTTGGAGGTAGATCCGTAAACCTTCGCGGCTCGAATCAAAGTGATTTGAAGGGGTATTGGCAGCAGTCCATGCCAGTTCGTTGGGAAAGAAGGAAGGTAGCCGAGAACAAATCGCGGGCGTGTCGGGGAGTGGAACATGCCTCGTTAGATTGTACATGACCATACTTAAGTTGTACCTGCCATGTTCGACAGCGGAGATTGATGCTGTACAAGGAAAACAGCCAGTTTTCTTTTATGAAGTCAGCTGATATAACAAGTTGTCGGACATAACCAGTAAGTAATTAGAGCGTGTTATAATAGAACTTATTTGGTGTTCTGAAAAGTGTCCACTTGTTACTACATTAGGTACTATAAGAAAAACTAAGATATAAATAAATTGTTTACAAGTATAAAATTATAGGTTGAGGAAACAAATCAAAGCTCAAACAACAAGCACAAAACTCAAAAGACTTGGTAACCGTTCTAAAATTCATTCGTCAAATCAAAAATGTTTCATGCGGTAATACTTCTGCTTTTAGTTAACCTGAAGCTTCAATGAGAGAAAGTAAATGGTCAAGTTTTTTGTGTTGGAAAAGGTTGAATGGCGTTATTTATGTTGTCAAAGCTCCATGTGATACTCGAGTCTGAACGTGAAAAGTTCTTCCTATTCGGAAAGCGGAATCCCTAACAGTTGGTTGAAGTTTAATGGATCTGAAGCCTTTGCTCGTCATCACGAATATGTAATAAGTCTTTTGAAGCACTAGGAAAATCGTACACGTATACGTACATTCTCTTCGTGACGGATTATCAAGTTAGTGGCATTGACAATTCGTTTTGAAGAGCATGGGTTGGTATCTTTTCTTTTTTTCTCTCTAGAGTTACTACTTTTCGTCCGAGCAAATTGAACCTTCCCTCAGTCACCCCCAGTAGAAAGATCGTAGTCCCTTTTTGTGGGGCTTCTTTAAACTGCTACTTCAAAGCCTCCACTCCAATCGGTTGATATTGGTCGTTAAAAAATATCAACTGCAGGTTTGGAGAGATGTACAATTATTCGCTAAACTTATTTTTAGTACATTAGAGTGTTGTCAGTACAAGGACAAATTACCTGTAGGCTTCTTCATAGTAAGGTCTATCTACTCTGAGTATCTATCGTATTACAGGATAACGTTTGTGATGCTTCATACAGCGTGTTGGAAATTCAAACTCTTCATGGACAACATTTCAACTTTTGGGTTTGTAGCGAACAAAAAATGGTCTTAATTGTCCCTAAAACGCCTTCATTTGCAAGCTACGGATGATTTTACGTTTATTGTTTCTTCAAATTTTCCACTGGAGGTTTTCAGACCGTTGAAGACCAGCACCAAACCCACTACATGATACCAAACCCCTACATGATAGACACCTCGAAACGGCCGGAATACCGGTTTGAGCTATAAGTATGAAAAATTAACAAGCCACAAGCGACAAGTTAGAAGATAGGCAAATTTTCAAAACTCAGGGGTTACCCTGGTAATTGCACGTCCCTCAAACGGACGTGGCTTATTTGATGAGAATTCCACAACATGCAGATATAAGCACAAAGTCCTCTAGGCCAACCCTCAGCATTGAGCCTCTCACATTAACCCTTACTATAATTTTGTATTGTCCGTGATTGGACGTCTGCATGTAATTGCACTTCTCCCAGTTTGACGGACCATACATACGAATCGTACATAAACTCTAAGTACACCTTCGGAAATGCTTTAAGCAACCACTTGAGCCCTTAGTAGCCCTTTATCCTATCACTACACCAATTTTCCGCTGCCTCTCACAACGGTTCGCAGATGCCAATACCACTCATCAATTTCGGCGCCCTTTCAACCCTTGTTTAGCTCTTGCCGTTCAGCCCTGGCCCTTAACCCATTTATTAGAACCCTTTTTTCGGTCTCTACTTTTAATTTTATCTGCTAATGAAGACTTTGAAGGGGCCCAAGTTAGCACAATTACTCTTGCAATACGATTAGGCAATAAAAGTTTCGACTTTTTTTCCGTTGTACAAAACAAGAAAAACGTTGCTGTTTAAATATCGCTCATGGTTATGTTTTTCTTTTCATCATGAGCCCATATTTTAACCCGGTCTCGACCACGTGAAGAGAAGAATAACTTATTCTTATTTCAATTCCAGATAGCACAGCTGCGGAAAACCAAATTAGTCATAAATAAATATTTTTCCGCTTTCCAACCTCAACGAATACAACTTTTTATTAAGCAACTTTTGAGTTGGAACTCAAGTCAAACTTATTTCCAGCCTATCTGCCACCGTGATCTCTCCATTATAGAAATTAAGTTATTCCTAACTTGGTAGGCGATCATTAATTCGAACCATCCCTCGCCTCTCCTGCAAGTAATCATATTTATGAGAGAATCCAATTGGCTCCCTATTAGCAAATTGAGAACTCTGCCGTCTTACCTCCTTCTAAGCAGCAACTCTCGATCTTTAATCTGGCACTTTCATTTTCAATTCACACTGTAGGTGTTCACAGACATATTTCTCATTTCAGTACGACTGCTGTATTTCATTTTTCACCACATTAAAAAAAAGCTTTAAATTAAATGAGCTAATTGTGCGTAACTGTTCAAAAAATAAAAAAGATCTAGATACTTAGAACGCACAACAATCTACGTTTCCAACTAAAAAAGACCAATGGAGATGCAACCCTTTTTGTTTATTTTGTATTTGACATGCGTTATTACCTAACTACTTACTTGAGACATAAACTCGGCGGAAGTAACCATGTCCGACACAAAAATGATTATTTTATGTTGCTAAAAACTTGGCAAATTACGAAAGAAGTTTTGGTAGTTCCAGATTGGCAGATGTTGTTAAAACTGAAGCTTTCGCTCTAACAGCGAAAGGGCAAAATTTCTTCTCTTATAAGGGTATAAAAATATTTAATAGTATTCTGAGTGACATTAAAGACAGAATTTTAAAGAGAATTTATTTTCAAGGAATTTATTAGACGTTTAATAGATAATTAAGAAGCTAATTTTCAAAGAAAAAAAATAAGAAGTGTTACTTTGTTTTTAATAATTGCTAAAGTGGTAATATTTTTATATGATAAGAAGAATTTAAACAAGTTGATTGTACTGAAACAATAACAGTAATGGACTTGAGTAGTTGGAGGTGGATTTATATAGTGACTCCATCACTCAGCACAAGTTTCCTAAATTAAAGAGGTATGATCGCATTACGCAATTCATTTATCTTTTACCTTTCAAATAAAATTTGAACCTTTTACCTTGTTTTTCAAATAAATGCTATTTATATATTTTTTTTAAATTATAATTGTATCATCCATATACTTGAAGATATTGTTGGAGACGTTTCAATTCAGGCTTCTCCTAATTTTCAGCTACAAGAAATATCCCAATATCCTAATTTTCAGCTACAATTACATCCCCCTCAAAATCTCTTGAAGTTTCAAGATGCGTATAAACCGTGTATTGGTTCTTTGTAAAACTCGTTTGTCTCTCCGTCGAGAGTACATTGCCTTTTTTCAAACTAACCAAGAAGTTGGGTAGTGTTGGAAATTTTGATAGATTTGGACATTTTATTATAGATAGGTCCTTCTTGTTAGAGTTCGACCACATTATACTGAGAGGTACAAGCTATCAGCGGATTTTACTTAGTTCGGAAATTTCCAACCGTCTGACTACCTTCCACTCGGAGAAATTATCTGGTCACCTACTCGAAAGAACACACAATGTTTCACCTATTACTCCAATATTCAATTACTGATATACTGAATATTCTATTACTTTCAATGATAGTGCATAAAGAACAGCAGTCTGCACAGAAGGGTGCACGCTTTTGAGTAGGTAATAATATAACCACTCATCACATGAATTTGTAACATCGTCATCATTAGGTAATATTATGGAATTTATTACTAGAACCCAACGTCGACCACAAGGTCAATTATGAGAAATTCATGACCGCTACATCGAAGTGACAAATTTTGAAAATCCAGAGGTCGCGACAGTATGAAATTGGAAACGCACAAGCACCTTATTGAAGTTGCCCTAAATTGATGTTGAAAGTCCCTTCGTCAGGAACTGGTTAATTATCGTTCTAATTTCGTTATACACTCTGAGTCACGGTTCGTTTTAAAACCGCAATAAAAGCGTTTGTGCTCTTCGCCAATGAAAGATCAAAGGAGTATCATTATTTTCCGACGAGCATTACAACAATGTGTATGAGAAAGAGTATACGGGCTGGTTCGAATTTCCCTTCTTCGGCGTGAGCAAAGAGATATTCGATACTATTCAATTTAATATTCCTTTATACTTGAGGTAAATGAACGACTGTACATTATTTGGACATGCTAAATGAGCAAAATACGAGGCCTGTCTGAAAAGTATCCGACCTGCATTCATTTCTCCGCAAATGGTGCTTTTCTTTGTATCCGGGCCGTGGCATCCTTCGAAGTAGTCCCCATTTGGTTGAACCACATGCTCCCAGCGGTGCTTTCACATTTCAAAACAGTCCTCAAACGTAGATTTTGGAATGGCCTTCAGCTCGCACGTCCTATCACTCTGAATCGTCTTAGAGTCTTTGAGCCGCTTTCCTTTAAGCGCCATTTTCAAGTCCAAATGACCTTAAGAAGGTTATTACTGCTGATGAATCATGAGTTTATGGGTACGATCAAGAAACTAAACAACACCTTTCACAGTAGAAGCGTCCAGACGAGATGCGGCCGAAAAAAGCACATCGAAATCGGAGCCATGTCAAGTCATTAATACCATGGCTCCGACTTTGATGTGCTTTTTTCGGCCGTATCTCGTCTAGACCAATTCGTCTGGACCGTATCTCGTTGGCTACCAATTTTCTCCAAGAGGTCAGACGACCAACAAAGAATATTACGTTGAAGTTCTCAAAAGATTGCGTGATGCCGGGAGTAGAAAAGGACCGCGTTTCTGGTCAAGCGGTGACTGCCTTCTTCACAACGATAACGCACCCGCGCATTCAACGAACCTTCTGCAGCAATTTTTGACGAAACACACGATTGTACAGCTTCGCCTGCCTCCGTACAGTTCTGACATAGCTCCCTACGAATTTTGGATGTTCGCAAAATTGAAATTGGCACTCAAAGGAAAGTGGTTAGACGACAACGACACTTTTCAGAGTAACGCTGAAAGCCTTTCCAAAATCGTTTGAGGACTGCTTCAAGATGAGGGAGCATAATATGTGGATAACATATTATGTGAATGCCACTGCCCGGTTGACGAAGAATAACCAATGCAGAGATACGAATGCAGGTCGGATAGGTACTTCTTGGACGGGCCCTTATGTACTACGCGAAACTGTGCTAAAGTTTCAACGTCTGGTATATTAAACTGATTGATACGGATTTGTATAGGTCACTTGCCTTGGATAAATTCGATTAACCGGATGCTCATTAACCGGGGAGTGGATTAACCGTGCGTTGATCCGGTCGAATTTTTAATAAGTTTTGGTTGAATTTATGTATTGGTTACAGCAACGTAATAATAAACAAGCTATAAATAATACACTCGAACCAGAATTTTCTCATACAATTTCCAATAACTTTCGACGGCGTCAGACCATCTGTGTTATGTTGTGATGGATTGACCAAGAAATGTTGCGAATGGAGGAACAAATTCGGCTATGGTTTTGGGAGTTGGATGATGAAGACGACCGAAAGAACAGAAACGACGTGAGAATTCACTGGTCAATGATGTTGACGGTTATAATTACATGTATACACGTGCATATGCGTGAAACATTTATTTAGCTACTTTACAGACGAAAATGTGGAAGAAACGAGAGGAGAGCAGGTCAATTGAACCCCAAAATATATCCTGGATATTATATGGCATACATATATATTTCCTTCCAGCACGGAAAACCAGATGAGTTAAATGGCCAATTCTTAAATTTCCTCTGATAGAGGTGTTGAACAAGAAAGAGGAATTAAGGTATTTTGGTAGGAGAAAATTAAACCTACTGTATTACCACCCCGGAATTGAACGATTTGGTAAAGTTTTTGCACAAATCCATTTTCCGGCACCCGTGAAGTTGGAAATGTCAAGCTTAACCAACTCCATCAAGCCGGAAACTTGCTCGGGACTTGTCAACATCACTCATCAATCAAACTTCGTCTCATTAACCGCGCTTGTTCTGTTGACAGATAGATGTAGGTACACACAGAATCCTACATTCAGATGATGTACTTCTATCAGAAATCAACTAACTCAGTGTTTGAAACGGCACAAGGCACAGAATAAACTAATCAGAACCATACGGGTGCATCATTGAGTGCGAATGTAGTCGATCCGGCTGACAGAAGATGGATTAGGAGGGAGTGGGAGTTTGATTCAGTGCCAAGAAGAAACTGTTAAGTCTCGTAAATATTTAGTAGCTTCAAGATAAACACCCTGCATTGTGGGTACATCCATTAGTGATAGTGCTTTTAGTTCAGACCCGTTTTGCAGTTGGCTGATCAGTTTTCACCACAGAATGTTTCACATTGGCTTTAAAAAAAACCTGCTTGTGAACCACGAACAATTCATTTAACTCATCTAGGGGACAATCTAGGATTTAGTTTCTGTTCATAAAAACCTCAGACTCGTAAACACACGCTGAATTAGTCCTTCCAACTGGAACGGTCAACTAATTTAAAAGTCGATACAAATGACGGAAGAAAAGTTTACCCGCATCGAGTTACGGTACACTCACACGGTACACTACGCTCGTGGTCCAAAAAGGCTTCAGACTAGGGATGGATATCGGTTGGAAAAACATCGATGTTTACACATCGATGATTTTTTTACGGCAAACATCGAGGTCTAAAAAACATCGATGTTTTGAAACATCGTATATTGAAACATCGTATAAAAAACATCGATTTTTTTTTTTCAAAATACCTTACTTACTGTAGGCGTACCTATTTACAAGTACTTACTTAGCTTTAAATTTTTTGGGTAATTTTTGTTCTCATTTAAAGGAATCTAACATGATAAATGGAGGTCGGTCTATTTTTTGTCGTTTTAATGTACCTATATTATACGTTAAAAAACAAAAAATAGATCGAGCGACCACTTAAATATTTTACTTTATTCCGAATATTTATTGTTGGCCTCATGCAAAAAAGCAGTTTTGCAGCCTGCTTCAGAGAGGCTATTTCTAATCAAACCCGCATGAGAAAAAAGCCTTAAAAAATACTCAATCCAAAATGCCAAGGCGTTTCCAAGAGAGTTCAAATGTCGATGAAAAGTTTATCAGGGATTGACGCGTGCGAAATGAAATTCGTTTCTTCGTCTGCCACTTTGTGGTATCGTCAAACGTTCACCAAAACAGTGTATAAATGTGTGATAAATATTGGAAGAAAAACATCGAGTATCCTATACCCATCCCTACTTCAGACACTCCTCATTACTCCTTGACGAATAATGAATTACATACTTCAGATGTAACCTTCACTTGTTACAGGCAACCATCTACAGTATTGTACGTTATAGTCTAATTCAAAGTAGCAGCGATTTCAAAACTTCTACTGCCTTCTGTTGAAATAATAATTATTTCAACAGAAGGCAGTAGAACAATTGTTCAAACAAAAGTTGAATCCTTAGGGAAAAATTCTGTGACAGATAGCTGGGCGGTGGGTGGAGGCAAAGGATGCATTATAATTCGAAAAGGAGGGCGCCTGGCAAAGGAAAAAAATGGGGTGAAATATATCGCCACCTGTCGAAAACAGTCCTCGCTGTTTAAAACCCCACTCCTGAAATGACGTCTTGTACCGCCGCTATCGAGCCCGGGGAAAATGCCAAGGGTGGACTTGTATTTTAAATTATCGTACATGTTTGTTGGTCAAAAGCATGTCAAATAATACTGTGACGAAGGAATAATGGCTGGCTTTGGTATCTAACTACGAGTATAAATCACCTCTAAACTTTGATTAATAAATTAATACATTTAATTAATTAACCAACTTTAGTGTTACAAGACGGACCAAGTTCTATTTCTATCAACATACGACTTATTCATCCTGATTTTGGTACTGCATGTTCCTTAGGTTTTTCTATTTATTTATAACACGGGTCGAGCCCAATACAACATAGGGTAGATAAGATAATAGGATATTAAGATGCAATTAAGAAAATTATTATGCAGCAAAAGCAAAATAGATGAGGAGGAGGGGGGATAGTCAGATCTTCAGGAGGCGCTGTAGGAGTAAACCGCGCAGGCTTGACTTGACAGAATGGAGAGGCCGGTGGAACAGGTCGAAATTACCCCATCGAGGCAGACGAGAGAGAGGGCGATGCTGGAGGTAGTTTGTGGCTGAGCAGGCCAATGCCGAGCAGGAGCAGTGGCGCATCCAGCGACCAGACAAGAGGCCATGGAGGTTAGAGATGTCAGCAATGAAGCGCCGATCCGAGGGCCGTAGGAGCTCCAGCTGAGTGCTCAGCCCCGCATAATCGAGCTCAGCCCACGGAATATGTAATTTAAATGCCATAAATCGCAAGAAGGCCCCTGATGCACACGCTCCAGCCGGTCGGCATGACAGTGGTAGAAGGGGCTCCAAACCACGGACGCGAATTCCATAATTGAAAGCACGAGGGCCTTATAAAGGGTGATGATGGTAGGAATGCTGTCAAACTCACGGGGACTGCGTTTCAGAAAGCTGAGAGCACGAGATGCCTTTGAAGCCACCCCAGCTATGTAGTCATTGAAGGTGAGCTGAGGATCCAAGAGGATCCCGAGATCACAGACACTCTCCAGTCGGTCCAGACGCACGTCTCCAATGAGGTATTGATGATGATGAGGCGACAGTATGCGGGCAAAAGTCATCGTGGAGCACCTCAAGACCATTCTCGGCACACCACGCCAGCAGATGGTTTAGGCTACTACGAGTAACAAAAACTGGAACTACCTGCAGAACGGAGAACTAAGATACCCCACATAAAATAATAATACATGGTGAAAGAACTTTTTGGCTGTTAAAGTGAAAGGGGGTGTAATTTAAAAGTGAAAGGAAGATGTAGGGAAGTAACCAAAAAAATACGTTTTACATACTAAAAAGGAATCAAATTGAGAAGATGAGCTAAAAAACAAAATCACAGCATTGCAGAAATAACGAACTACACAATTTGGGTCCCTTATGGTTTGCCCTCTACAAAGTACGATTATCTGAACGGCACTTTTCAATGTTCCTTTACTCGGGTTGTTTAGAGTCCTTACCGTTGCGTTGTACCAACCATACGAAATTTTGTTAACAAAATCATTTCGTTCTACGATTTCGTCCGAAATTTGAACCATAAGGATTTTGTTGCGGGTAGGAATGGTAATTAATTTGACAGACCCAGGCACAGAGAGTGCACGAACAATTTGATACCTCAAATAATGAGATTCCAGTGGTCTTCTCAGACGATTTTGTTGAAAATTTGAAATGTTAGAGCTCAACGTAGAAATTTGAGATGAAAAGTTTCGTGGGCACATACGGTACGGTGTCCGTCCGTATGTATATCTAGGCTCTCGTGTTTGCTACTGATTAGAGACTATTAAGACTCAAACGGAAGAGTTTAAAATATTTAGAGTCCTTAGGTACTGTTGAGTTGTACCAACCATACGATATTTTATTAGCTTAATCATTTCGTTCTACGAAATATGAGTCCAAAATATGAACCATTAGATGCAATTATGCTGCTGAAAAACCTCCCTAATGTTTTTCTCGGGCATCCCATTATTCAGCGCGGAAAAAATTGAAAAATATCAAGCCATTCAAATTGCCAGAACAATAACGGAGGTCCTTTTCACAGCCTTTTTCCGAGCCGAGAGGTAACCATACCCGTAAAAGGCCAATTCACCTCAAACAACGCGGTATCTGTGTTGGTCCAAGGGAATTGTAGGTAGGAATGATAATTAATTGGCCAGACTCAGGCACAAAGAGTGCGCGAGCAATCAGACTGCCCAAATAATCAGATTCCAGTGGTCTTCTCAGACGATTTGGTTGAAAATGTGAAACGTTAGAGCTCAACGTAGAAATTTGAGATGAAACGTTTGATAGGCACACGCGGTACGGTCTTCGCCCACATGTACATCTAGGCTCTCGTGTTTGCTACCAAATCTCACCAGAGACTTTTAACCCTCAAACGGGAGAGTTTTATTGGATATGAAACCTTCTCAGATATTCGGTGCTTCAGGTACTGCTGAATAATATTTAACATAATATGTTAAATATTTAAATATTATTTAAATATTTAACATAAATTTAACATAATATATTATATAATTTCAACTTATTATGTTAAAAACCGCTTTTTTCAGTCGTTTCGTGCCAGAAAAAAACTATTTTTGTCTTGATCACTAAATGGTGAATTGATTATAATTTATCGTTAATAGTAACTATTAACGATAAATTATAATCAATTCACCATTTAGTGATCAAGACAAAAATAGTTTTTTCTGGCACGAAACGACTGAAAAAAGCGGTTTTTAACATAATAAGTTGAAATTATATAATATATTATGTTAAATTTAGGTTTATAATAAATAATGATAATGAATAATAACTGTTATTATTCATTATCATTATTTATTATTCATTATTATCAATTATTATTAATCAACTCGATACCTCAAAATCATGTGCTGTTCGAATCAGCTGGGCCAGTATGAACATGACCCGCATGCCGCCCCGCCCCCCTTCCGCCACACCTTACCCCTCGGACCACCCCTTCCCCTTTCATGGAGAGAATGCCATAGAAATTAGATTTAGGAGCCAATCAGCTGATCTCGGCCCTATGCTGCATAAAGTGTAATTCCTAAGGAGGCTACATGCCAAAAAAGAGCTTCATAGAGTGAATGCCATAGAAATTAGCTTTAGGAGCCACTCATCTGATCCGGGGCCTGGGCAGCCTCAAGTCCTAATGATGCTACATAGGTACCAAATTACAGCTTCACAGTGTGATTAGCATAGAAATAGCTTATCGTAACGGACGTACGGTTTCAGCCAGTTATGTGAAGGCTAAAACATGTTCGATGTTAAAGGTGTTGTTTAGTTATACCGAAACTTCTCGTTCTTAAATGGCAGCATGTTTTTTTTTTTTTTTGTTTTTTTTTTTTCTAGACCTCTTCTTGGTTTGAGCTCAAAGATATTCCGAGGTTCGTATACAATCCATTGTTTCAGAATGCTCCCTAATTAATTATGAAGTTTCACTCTGAACAATACAGCCATAATATCGCGATACAACCTTAGATTTGTCTCAACTTCATCGAGAATCCAATTATGAATCAGAACAACCGCTTACATTCCCTTCTTGTTATCAACCATATTAATTACATTATTCCTCTTACAAATCGTATCCAACTGAGAAGGCATTCAGTGGGAAATTATTCTGAAGGGAAGAACGAAAGTGGTAAAATAATAAAACGTCAGGTCCAAAAAAGGTTCCAGCTGACGTACGAGCAATAAATGTCAGGAGCTAATCTGATTCTCCCACTTTCACCCAAAATAATTTGTTACCTTGCAAGGCACATCACTTGAAAAGTGGCTCGTTCTTAATCTCGTCAAGAGAAACATGCGGTCAACCCCAATTTGTTCCACTCTTTGAAGCAGCTCCGTAGACCGCCGCCGAGCGAAACGACCAGTTACCCCATCTGACATAATCAATCTTTTTGTTCCGTGGAAGAGTCCTGGGCCCATAACCCAGAGGTCCGTGGATCGAAACCATGCTCTGCTACCATGTGATATAGTAGGGGCCTGTGGAAAAAATCTAAACCCTATTATATGATAGTCAGCAGAGTCTGCTACCAGGGATAGTATCCCCTAAATTTCTGACCAACCCATGAGTTCACTGTAAACAATTTTTTGCATACGGTTGGAAAGCTGAGCTTTTGGGCCAACTTTTGGGGTTACAGTGGGAAATTAACCGACAAATTCAGTTAGGCTTACAAACGTTTGAAAAAACTGTACATTTCCGAGATTTACGAGACTTTACTATTCGGGCTCAATTTTCAACATCCGAATCTTCTTCAAAAAGTTTTATTTGGCATAAGTGATATAGGGAATTTAACGCTCTTTCCAAAGGTATTTATACTGAAAATCGGCCATAAGTCCCTCATTTTTCAATCTGTGAAAGCAGACCAGGACAACCCTCTGGGTGGGCAAAATTGCCTAACCTCCCCAGGAACGGAAAGTACTCAACAAACTATTTATTACAATTACCAACGTAGTTCAATTATGTACATTATATCCCTCGTTACAATAATATTATATAGCTCGTTACAATAATATTATATATATTATATCCCTTGTGTCCTTGACATGTTATTTCGGTCACTTAACGTTTGTTCTTATGCCATCAATGTGTGTTGTTCCCCGGAGTTCTTCAAAAAAAGATTTCCACACATGGATATGCAAACCTACAGATTTATGACGGTCAACACATCACAGACAAGTAATCAGTAATCTCTGACACATCTCATTGACGCATCAGTGAGAATAATGATGGGGGATGTCGAGGGTCGGTCTAGTGAGAAATGTTTCATGTGCCAACGTGTCGAAGAATTTATTTATTTTATGGCACATAAAATAGTGCCCCTAACACGCAACTGTTCATCCAGTTGATTTACCCACCAGCTCAACTTCACAAAGCGGACATCCTAAACATCAGAACCATCGACAGTGCTGGATCGAGAGGTTAATCTCCTTTGAAATGAGGTCAACACCACAAGAACAGTGTGGATAATTCGCGAGCTTTTTGAAGCACCCTCCGTCATTTCCATTCCCAACCAATCGAAACTCCTCGTGGTTTTCTTTTGTTTTTTAGCCTTCCATTGAAATTACCGGCTCTATCTGGGCGAACGACGATTTTGCAATGCCATGTTGTGTGTACACAATCGAGTATTATTTATTTACTCAATCGTGTAGGTATATTAATTTATATTCAAAGAATGTTGAACAATAATAACACTAATTCGGTGAATCCACCAGGAGCATCGTCGACGTAAATCATTGGTGAAAAATTTTCGCTTCTCGTGACAAGCCGGACCAACGTAATTCAAGTTACAAGCCACCCACCGGCATCTGTTTAAGGTTGGCGACCCAAAAAGCAGTAACTTGATATGATGGAAAGCTACTCCGGCTCTCTCAGTGCCGTATACTTTTTTTCTCGCTTTGACCGTCGCAGGAAACCTCATAAATTTTGGAGGTTCCGGGCTACACTGGGGGAAAAAAGGGAAAACATTGGAGCGACTCAATACATAATCCAGCACTCTCTCCCAAAAAAGAAGAGATTGGGGAGATCCCAGTTATTACCTTTGAAAGGACGACTCATGAAATTCATCAATATACATTCGATTTTTATCAAAGAAATTTATTTTCTTAATATGATTTCCTCGTGGAGCTTAGACCAAATTTGTGTGACGCCGACAAAGTGGCGTCACAGGTGTGGCGGCCACAGGCTACCAATTCGGGTCTAGTTGAACTCAACGCGTTTAGTTTAAATCAGACGCTATAAATACAAATTTCTGAACAAACATGAAATGGTTGAGGCACCACTGGTGCAGGTTATGGTACCTACCAGTGAAAGTACGAGGTTAATATCGTTCTCCAAGGGTATTGGAATGCTGAATCAATCATTAAACTCCATAAAATAGGTCGTGGATGTTGTGATGCAAGTTAAAATGTTCTCAAAATATAATAAACTAGCCGATACCGTGCGTTGCATCCTGATCACAATGGAGCCCTATCAAAATCGGTTCTGCAGTTTGGCCGTCTATAGAGCACAAACAACAAACTTGGAGTTTGATAATATAAATGTTTTATAATATTATATTATAATAGACTAGCCAGATGACCCGGGCGGCTTCAGTAAATAACTCGGTGTATTGATAAATAATATTGACAAGTGGTAAACCAAATTGCAGCTTCATAAAGTGAATAGCATGGAAATTAGCTTTAGGGGCTACTCGGCTGATCCTGAGCCTATTCTGCACAAAGTATAAGTACATACCAAATTACAGCTTCATGGTGCGAATAGCATAGAAATTAGCTCTACGAGCTACTCAGCTGACCCTGGGCCTAACTGAGGAGGCTACATGTCAAATGTCAAGTTTCTACCACCACGGGAATTGCCACATTTTTTGTATCACGCAAATTTTCAGGTACCGTCTAAAAATATTTCTTATGGCTTTAAGCCCTTTCCTAGTTACGAAATTGTTTACCCGGGCAAAACCGCTTATTTAGCTGGACAAAACCTATAACTCCCTGGAATTTTGTGTAAACCAGACTCAAATGATCACTAATAATATGCAATAATATGCTCAATGCTCATCTAATATGCACACTTCACTATGTCTGTCCACCCGTACTCGTCACATCAAAAATGTGGATTCAGTCACTGCACGAAGTGGTGAACATAATCCGATAAGGATCAACAAGTCTCGCGCTGAAGGAATAAGCGGGAAGCGCTGCAAAGTGAAAAAGTCGTGTTGGATATCGCGACTGATTTAATGGAGCAAGCTAAAGTGAAAATATGCGAATATAAAGTTTTTACCTGGTCGAGCCGAGTAACGCATAAATTAGAAGGCTTTGTGAATATATCCCACGCGTATCAGCGTCCCTCGCCGCGGGTTGGTTTCCTCAGAGTCACCTCGTCAAAATCTTCTAGCTCGCTTTGTGAATTTTCAAAAGCCCCTCGTCAACCGCATCACGAGGGATCCCGAGATTATACCCTTCGCGGATCCCTCTGGCGGTCGAGCAGTCATTTGTATGCGTCCTGTGAAGCGGACCTACGTGCCTTTGACGGAATGAAAGGAACAGATCTCTGGAGAGGCGTACGAACCCCCTTAACAGCCCTATTTACACAGCCTACCTGCAGTTTAAGCAACTCCAGGGTTGCCAAACCTAAATTCGACATTTTTTGGTGATAGGCCTCCGAAATTCCATAGAGTGAAGAAAATGTATGTCAATCGTTCTTTATGACTCTACAGATATGGGGTAATATGAATAGCAGGATTGTATTGATGACATAGGAACAGTATGTGTTTTTTTAGGACGTCTCTCAGTAGCAAATCCTTGTTTTTCATTCGGGTGTTTTTTATCCAGCATGTTACAAAGCTGAGGAAGGAAAAACCTCGTACTAATCCGTTTCCGACGACCGCGAATACCGAAAAAGTACCTTGTAAAAATGATTTTGTATACTCGTACTTGGTTGTCCTCCTATTGAATTGGAATACAAGAAGTCCGCGGAAGCCCAGTTTCTGAGAGGCGCCTGGAAGAAAAAACATTTTCAGACATGCAGCATGGCAATAAGAGAAATAACCTGTTTTATGTAAAACCGACGAAATAACCCGTTTTATGTAAAATATCTCCATTTTACTGGTTTTAGAACACATTATGTCTCCTTTTTTTCCCGAGTAACACCTCAGTTTACAGATGTTTCAACGCTGAACACGATGGTGAAGTCAGAATTTATTTTTTTTTTAATTTATAGGTAATTTTTCCCCTGGAAACTCCGCATAACTCTCCTTAGAGTGGGCCAAATCTGCCCATCCACAAACTTAGCCTTTCGATTGCCAAGATTGTTTGTGCTAATTGGAACTTTTAATCTCAATTCTATCGAGAGTTATCGTCTGTAACGACACATACATAAATATATATATATGATTTATGGTGTCTTTTGGCAGTGAATTCAGGATGGTCCGGAACGGATTTTGGTATGAACATTTTTCGGAAATTTGAGTTTTAAATATTTCGAACCGAGAACTATAGCTTCCTTTTTTTTCTAAAATTCGTTACAATCCATAGTCGTGCAGCTTGGCTATAAGAGCGAATATTCGAAGAAATATATGGTTTTATGTAAAATGTCTCCATTGAAGGATTGATGTCCATGATGAACATCGCACGTATCAACCACGTTCCTTCATCTTCAAAGTGATCCAGTTTGAGAACGGAATAGAATATCGCAGTTCTAATTTCACCATCGTGTTCAGCGTAAAAAAACTTTGAAAATGAGGGATCACCTTGTCAGACTGTTTCCTTTTGGGAATTTATGGGTAATTTTTCTCCCCTAAAACTCCCCAAAACCCCCTTACAGTGGCCCGATTCTGCCCATCTACGAACATCGCTTTTCGACTACCAGGACGGATTTTTTGTGCAAATTGGAGCTTTTTATCTCAATTCTATCGAGAGTTATAGTCCGGAATGACACATAAAGTATATAAATATATATATAGGTACATATAATTTTTGGTGTCTTTTGGTAGTGGATTCAGGATGGTCTGAACGGATTTTGGTATCAAAGGTTTTCGGAAATACGAGTTTTAAACATTTTGGACCGAGAACAATAGCTTCATTTTCATCAAAAATGCGCTAAAAGAGCACTGAGGGAAAAAGAGGTTTGAGAGTTCCTATTTACATACATATATTAGCAAAGGTACCCACACTACGAACTACCTCGATACTTCGTTTATCATCATTCAACCTCACGCACTCTTTTGATCGATGAGATTCTCTCGCCTTTCCCGATACTTCAAATAAATCAAATCCGGATCGTTCATCTCGATTAACTAAGCCGGATCAGCCGTTTCCGAAAATAACTCGCCAAATCATAAATCATATGACCACCCCAGTATAAAATAACCGAAAAGAAACTTGAGCGTAAGCGCAGGTTTGGATAATAGTTTAAATATGAAACATCTACTTGGATTCGGGGATGTACAACGTGAGTGGTCGAATAATTTATGGCTAAGCGCGTCTCGATCGAAGTTCTTTCTCATACGTGTTTTGGAATAATTATTAAACTTATTCTGAAACAAGTTGATACTGTTTAACGCTGTTCTCCCTCATATTTCGGGATTTACCTCAACTTTACTGGTAACTCACAAGCTGAGTGAACGAGTTCATTATGAACAAATTAGCTTTGGTTCATCGAGTCGGGAAGGGCTCTTACATAAAATGTATTACATACGAATCCGACCCCTTTTGGTTTATTATCTTCGATAATGAACCATTGGAATCGCCCAAAGAAAAAATTTTTTTAACCCCCCCTCAAAATTTGTTGGTTTACGTTTCAAGATACGTAGATTCAGAAAATCGAATAAAAAAAAACTCTGCAAATTCTTGACACAACGGTTCATTATCTTCTTTGTACAGATCACCCTTCTGTCTAGATCACTAGGTCTAAATGTCTAGATCCTAAATGTTAGATTAATTATTATTATGAATTATCACTAATTATTAATAATTTTATCAAGTACCTAGTGAAAATTATTATAATTTATTGTTAGGTATTAATCATTCGTATTTATTATTAATAATAATTATTATTAATTATGATTAATTAATACGATATAATTCTGGGGTTTTTAATACTACGTCGGTAATAAGTTTTCTATAAAAGAAGTACCTACCAACAAACATTCGAAATTACCTTCATTTCCGTAGCACGAAACGCACCTCAGAACAACAAACTCGACATCGCTTAAGCCATATTATGATGTTCCAAAGAGCTTGTTAGTATGAAAAGGGACCTGTATTTCAACAGTTTGACTCACGATCGTGTTGTGAGGCACAATCTTTGAGCCGTCATTGTGAACGAACGGCTGGTCGTACAGAGCTGCGGATGGTCTTAAAAAATTCTACGGAACAAACTCTATCCAAATATGAAATAAAAAACATACCGTTTCATATGAATTTTTCGAGATATGAAATTTTCAAAATTTCAAAATTCGTTTTGAACCCCTTCCCCTTGACCTAGGGTTATGAAAAGTTTCGAGGACCATTGTGGGGTTGGTCGAAACCCATAAAAAAAATTTCGTAATTTTAACTCAACGCTAACTGGGCAAAGTGGCGCGGACGGCGTACGGCGGACGGCGGACGGCGGACGGCGTACGGCGTACGGCGGACGGACGGATTTTTTGGTTTATTATCTTCGATAATGAACCATTGGAATCGCCCAAAGAAAAAATTTTTTTAACCCCCCCTCAAAATTTGTTGGTTTACGTTTCAAGATACGTAGATTCAGAAAATCGAATAAAAAAAAATCCGTCCGTCCGCCGTACGCCGTACGCCGTCCGCCGTACGCCGTACGCCGTCCGCCGTACGCCGTCCGCGCCACTTTGCCCAGTTAGCGTTGAGTTAAAATTACGAAATTTTTTTTATGGGTTTCAACCAACCCCACAATGGTCCTCGAAACTTTTCAGAACCCTAGGTCAAGGGGAAGGGGTTCAAAACAAATTTTGAAAATTTGAAAATCTCATATCTCGAAAAATTCATATAGAACGGTATGTTTTTTATTTCATATTTAGATAGAGTTTGTTCCGTAGAATTTTTTAAGACCATCCGCAGCTTTGTACGACCAGCCGTTCGTTCACAATGACGGCTCAAAGATTGTGCCTCACAACACGATCGTGACTCAAACTGTTGAAATACAGGTCCATTTTCATACTAACAAGCTCTTTGGAACATCATATGGCTTAAGTGATGTCGAGTTTGTTGTTCTGAGGTGCGTTTCGTGCTACTGAAATGAAGGTAATTTCGAATGTTTGTTGGTAGGTACTTCTTTTATAGAAAAATTATTACCGACGTAGTATTAAAAACCCCAGAATTATATCGTATTAATTGATCATAATTAATAATAATCATTATTAATAATAAATACGAATTATTAATACCTAACAATAAATTATAATAATTTTCACTAGGTACTTGATAAAATTGTTAATAATTAGTGATAATTGATAATAATAATTAATCTAACATTTAGGATCTAGACATTTAGACCTAGTGATCTAGACAGAAGGCTGATCTGTACAAAGAAGATAATGAACCGTTGTGTCAAGAATTTGCAGAGTTTTTTTATTCGATTTTCTGAATCTACGTATCTTGAAACGTAAACCAACAAATTTTGAGGGGGGGGTTAAAAAAATGTTTTTCTTTGGGCGATTCCAATGGTTCATTATCGAAGATAATAAACCAAAATCCGTCCGTCCGCCGTACGCCGTACGCCGTCCGCCGTACGCCGTCCGCGCCACTTTGCCCAGTTAGCGTTGAGCTAAAATTACGAAATTTTTTTTTATGGGTTTCGACCAACCCCACAATGGTCCTCGAAACTTTTCATAACCCTAGGTCAAGGGGAAGGGGTTCAAAACGAATTTTGAAAATTTGAAAATCTCATATCTCGAAAAATTCATATAGAACGGTATGTTTTTTATTTCATATTTAGATGGAGTTTGTTCCGTAGAATTTTTTAAGACCATCCGCAGCTTTGTACGACCAGCCGTTCGTTCACAATGACGGCTCAAAGATTGTGCCTCACAACACGATCGTGAATCAAACTGTTGAAATACAGGTCCATTTTCATACTAACGAGCTCTTTGGAACATCATATGGCTTAAGTGATGTCGAGTTTGTTGTTCTGAGGTGCGTTTCGTGCTACGGAAATGAAGGTAATTTCGAATGATTGTTGGTAGGTACTTCTTTTATAGAAAAATTATTACCGACGTAGTATTAAAAACCCCAGAATTACATCGTATTAATTAATCATATTTAATAATAATTATTATTAATAATAAATACGAATGATTAATACCTAAAAATAAATTATAATAATTTTCACTAGGTACCTACTAAGAATTTTTATTAGTAGTACAATGGCCAAAAGCACAATGATGACTGGACATGTGGGGGGGGGGGGGGGCCGCAGAAGTAATTATGTAAATAGGGTATACAGGAATTTAGAGGTAGAATATTTCTTCCATGGACATGGATGTAGGCAGTGTACCTACTTGATAAAATTATTAATAATTAGTGATAATTCATAATAATAATTAATCTAACATTTAGGATCTAGACATTTAGACCTAGTGATCTAGACAGAAGGGTGATCTGTACAAAGAAGATAATGAACCGTTGTGTCAATAATTTGCAGAGTTTTTTAATACAGCCTTAAATGGAAAATATTTACTTTTATAAATGGAATACGTGGAAATATGAGATTATGGGCGGAAAAGAGTCAAAACGAGCATATTATGCATTTCCAAGCAATAACTTGATGTTTTTCAACAAGAACTTCTCATTTTGACTCTTTTTCTCCCACAATCTCATTTTTCCACGTATTCCATTCATTAAAGTAAATATTTTCCATTTGAGGCTGTATTACAAAAGGGAGAGGGCTTTATTTATAGTGGAAAGATAAAAGTTTAGAGAGACCGATGTGCCAGGATGATTCCGAGAAGCAGCAATTGTGTGGTGCCGGCTGTGATTCACATTTTTGTTCAGTGGTTCACAGAAATGGTTAGGTTGGGATGGGACTATGGTTCACATGTTCAAAGTCTTTGAATCAAAGACTTGTGCGTTGATCGACGCTTGAGTTTGTTCATGTTTGAAACATCTCTGTTATTCTAAAAAAGTACCTCGTGTAAAAATAAAAGCTTTTTCTGAGAAATGCCGCGACCAGCCTTCAATACGAGTAGAAAGTTGAATGACAAGTACCTATTTACGTGGGTTTTCACCTGAACGTGTGACAAGCGAATTTTTGCTACCAACGTTCACAGGTAAGGTTACCAGACGTCATTTTTTCGATGAACAAGTCTTTTTTTTTCCACGTGTTTCCTTGAATCCTTCATCTCTGGAAATTTTCAAAATGTCCTTTTCTCTACCCTATTCACTCAAAACGCTGCCATTGGAGCTCATAAACCAATAAATTGAAGGAACAACAGAGTTCTTCCCGTCAAACATCCGTGACGGCCCCCTCATCAAGTGAGTCTACCTTCTGTACAAACCTTTGTCGCGCTTGCACATTGCATTATTGCTTCCTAAGCAAATTGACTTCCGTATCCGTTTGCCTGTGGCCAATCTGTTTCTTTGGCATAACTCCGAAACTATCAGCGTAATTTTGTTCCTATCGTATCCCAACCTTCAAGGGATTCCGGAAATGATTAAATGAGGATTTTACCACTGAGAATTCCATTACAACTGGAACTGTACCAAATGCGGTCAAGTTCTAAGGGGGATAGGTCCAAAACCCCCTCATAACCCACTTCAGTTCAAGGGCTGCGCACAAAATTAAGTTGATATTTGAATAGGAGCTAAAAAGACGTTGGTTTCGACGTAGAATACCGTAAGGGGCCCTTCAAAGGATGCTGTCATTTTCCTGAACATGCAGGTCTCGGACCGATATTAATCAGTTAAACAACGTTCTAGCGGTGTTTTTTTAGGGTTTTCTCCCTTGTCGTCTGTGTCTCGTGATTAAATTTCCCAACCTTCATCTACGGCCCATTTCATCCGTGTCCCGCGCCGATGAAAAGCTACCGTCGTCAACTATCGGAAACTCGCGGCTTAATCTTCTTCTGCCACCCGACTTAGTTGCCTGCCCTATCAGTCGGCGGCAGGATTCATGAGGATGAGAACGCCATTGGAAATCGAAGGTGGTTTCGTTACCGGAAAACCAAACTCGTGGGAGCAATGCATACGAATGAGGTAAGCATTTTCTTTGCCTCAACCCATAAAGCTCCCCAACTCCCCAATGAAGTTCTAGCGTTGAGCACCCCTAAAATAATGTCTCATTTCAAAGTTTCAACCAGGCATTGGTCAGGTATTTTATGCAAGTAAAATATTTAAGAAGGTGGGCAAGGCCCTCAAATATCATACTTTCGCGCTCTGTAGATGTTGCGATCTTCCAACGATAATTCTCTGCAAATACTATTGCTGTCACCGAGTGAATTCCGCCTCTTTACCCAGTCTCGAAGCCACACTTTTCTCATCTTGTTTTTAAACTTTTTCAAATGATCACTCAACTCTTGTACTAATAGTCAGCATAAAACTTTTGCGGCTTCATATTCGAACATAATGCATATTCGGTCATTCATGGAGACCAACCAAGCACCCAACAGCATAAAACCTGAAAACTTCGATTCAACTTCGACGCAGGAACATCAACAAAAATGTATTTCCTGACTTAGTCCTTAGTCCACGAAATTTTGCTTGAACGGAATTTTTCGTTCCGACTGGACCAGGAATTAAGATGGTAGTTTTCTGAAGAAACGGGTGTGTGAATTAAGGGGGAAAACGGTTTGGGTTTCACGAATTTTCTTCACGTGTAATTATAACATACAAAGGAGACAGGAAAATTTTCGTAATGAGCGTGTTATACTAAAGAACGTGTAATACGAAACCATACGAAACCATTTGTTATTAAAGAGGTAAAGGAGGTTCCAAAGATTGGAGGAGATGACAATGAGGGCCAAAACTGTCATGATATGAGTGAGGGCCCCACTTCCAATCCTCGAAAATTGAAAAACCGTCCAATAGACCGACCCGAGCTTCATTCCTACGCCTTCAAATTCCTTCCTATGCCTGTTTTATTAAGAGAATTTTCAAATTAGGAGAATTTTAAGAAAATATTATTATTTTATTAAGAGAATTTTCAATTCAATAATTGGTTAAGTATTTGCCAGCCTGTTAGTCTAGCTGCACAACCAATCAGTTCTAGAACTCCACACAATAACATCCTTACCGTTGTGCAAATAAAATCAGGATACGGTAATGAAGGAGACGTTTCCCTAAATATCTAGAAAGTAAACCTACCATAGTGATGAAAGTTAGAGCAACTCTGAGCTTTGTAGAGAAGCCTTGTGTAGATACACTGATGGGCTACATTACCGGAGGAATCTCAACGAGTACTGCAGGAAGTTGAATCGATTTAATAAAACGTGCGACGAATTCTTCGAGCCCTCTCCTACGCGCTTTATCTCCGCTATTTTCTTAACGAGTTGAGCAACAGCAATGAAAACTTGACTTTTGCCCAATGGTAATCATATCGCGAGAAAACTAGAAACCCTGAAGATATACCGAAATGCGGATCGTAACAGTTATTATTTTTGTCGTTTAGGAACGCGAAGCTGAGTTGGCTCTAGAACTAGACTATAACATCTAACAGGAAAGTATCCGAATTACTTAGTGATTTGAAGTCCTAAGACGCTGCAAATGTTTCCTCAACGGTTTATTATCTTGTGCGATGGTCATCCCTTAGTGGTGGTGGGGGAAGG
Source organism: Stenodema calcarata (assembly GCA_963920205.1). Lineage (NCBI taxonomy): Eukaryota > Metazoa > Arthropoda > Insecta > Hemiptera > Miridae > Stenodema > Stenodema calcarata. Next base: position 14,253,221 of record OY986052.1, on the reverse strand, counting down.
GAGTCGGTATCTGGCTCGGAGGTGGTCTACAGTTTATTTATATGAATGATGAATTAATTACGTAGATCATTAATTACTTAGAATTTATTTTTATTAATATGATTCTTCAATAATTTATAACAAGAAGTAACAACCATCAAATATTCTATTTGGCATTTGCGAGGTAAAACTTTTTCAAAATTCATTTTGAACCCCTTCCTGTTAGCCTAGAGTTGTGAAAAGTTTCAAGGACCACCCTCGGGCTCATTCATAATTTTGTACACTTTCTAACTGGGCAAAGCTGCGAGGACTTAGGACTTTTTTTTTTATTCGATTTTCCGATTCTTCGTATCTTGAAAAGTAAACCCACAAATTCTGAAGAGGAGTTAAAAAACATGTTTCTAGGTCGATAAACTAAAAATAACCATCTTTCTTTAAAATATCTGATTTAATTGAATCGGTGAGAATGACAACAGTACTTACATGTCCCAAATTGCAATCAAAGGTCTCGTTACCCGCGACGAGTCACAAGCAATGTGTTTTAACGATTGGTCAATTATCAGAAATCATACTTGCAGGTCCCATCAACATTGTCAGCATTTTTATTGCATTTAAAGAGAACTTGACATGGACATATGAATAAAAAGTAAATTACTGGACTAGTAGGTAATGTTTTTATTCTCAACCAAATTTAAATGCAAACATATCAATATTATCATGTTAATTTTCATAATTTGACATCTGAAACGCAAATAAATATGTTGTTAAAAACATGTTACTGACTCCTAGGTATGGAAGTTCTTCACAAAAATATCTTTCTACTAATTTTCTTCGTTTTCTTCCACTCTTTATTGCTCAGGTAGAACTCGAGTAATGGGTCTGGGATGTATTTTATCAGTTTTACAACATCTGCAATCTTTTTGGAATTGATTCCGATTACTTCTTCGTAGCTTTTCTGTATACGGAGTTCTTGTGAAGCCCTGTTTTACGCAAGTTTAAAAAGTGTAGAAGCAAGTCCGTCTATGTACTCATATGTTTTAATGTACCCTGGTAAGGAGGAATCGTACTCAAATTCCCTGTAGGTACTCGGATATGACGAATGATTTGCTGTATCCTCTTCCAATAGGACTTGTGGAATGGTGGACTGTTTCCTCCCCCATTCGTTTTCACTCTTGCTTAGGGTCCAGGAGCATTGAAAGCGTACTGTTGTTGCGCTCAATGGTTAGTTCTACAGGTTTCAACCTATAAAAAATGGTTTCTCCAAAATGGCCAAAATTGGGCTAGTACTTGGCCTGAAATTTTATCTTAGGACAAGTCCCTACTAGGCTGTACACATGAACCCCTTATTATGAAAAAAACGAAATCAAATCCTCAATAATATTGGATAGGTACGAACAGCACTTAACGACTGTTTTCTCAAGAGCGTTTCCATGATTTATTAGGTTGAAGACAGTGTACAGAACCCTAAAGCCTGTAGGGTACGTACACGTGACCACTTATGATGTGCAGAATGCAAAGTAATTACGAATATCGGTGATGCTTAAAAACTGTCATCAAAAAACAAAGCTTCGAAACCGTCTGTGGGGCAAAGATTTTTTGGTTGGTAGTTTTTGAGGACTTTCATTATAATGCCACGTCTAATCTAATTTAAATGGTTCGAAGAGCTTGAAACGGCTAAGTGGATAACCGTTAATGTGAGTATTTGTTATTAGTATAACCATTTTGTCATTAGTCGAAACTAGAATGTGCCATGCGGAATTAAGGTATAACGAGTTTCCAGCTCGTTTGCAGCACTCAGCGCCCAGCCATCGATGCACTCAAAACTCACGGGATTAAATCCAAAAGTTTTCTCCACGTTTAGACCCCCCAACTCGACAAACTTTTGCTTGAATGAATGTGTGTTGTTACCAAGTGATGTCGTAATGTTGGCAAAATACTATCATTGATTGCAAATCATGAACCGTTTGAACCCTTCTGCAGAGTGTTAGAATATTTTATGAATGCTGTACGTTAATACGAGTATGATAACGCAATAAACACTGTATCCTGTACCACAGCAACAAAACAAAGAAGAAGAAGTTGAAGAATCATAATAATCGTAATAATATTATGGGCTTCTTAACCGTTCTGGAACGCATTATGGAACAAGCCTTCCATCGAATCGATAATTTGAGCTATTCGTAACCTTTCAGGGGTTAACACCTCTGATTAGCTTCCACGGTTACGACTTGAACGACCCATCTCCAATGTCCAGTGAGCGAAATGTTTACTTAGCTGCGGATTTCAATCACACGATCCGATGAAGTCAAATCGAGCTACGATCCAATGTATATAGTAGGTTCGGTTAGTTCGGCAGGAAACTATCACAACATCTACCTCGAGGGTTCAGCACTAGTATTCACTATCCTCTCTCTACATTCAACCGTCACCACTAAGCTATTGGAAGGTTTACAAAAATATTTGCATTATTGCGACATTGCAAATTGTATAAATGGTCTTGGAAAAACGTTTAAATTAAAGGCCGGTCTACACGCTCCGTTTTGCACAACGTTTTAAGTTTGCGCAGTCTTCAGAGCTCCCGAGCTCAGTTATCGCTGCAACTGCGCAGTCTTCTCCATGGACTCAAAACTGCACAGTTTTCCGGTCTACACGCAACATTTTGTCTGCAACGTCTTGAACTGCGCAGTCAAAACGTTGTGCAAAACGGAGCGTGTAGACCGGCCTTAAGGGCCTGCAGGACGTAGGTTGAAAAGTTTTTAAAGGGTATCTCAGGCTGTGATAGACTTTTGAAATAAATTTCTAATTTCAATATACTAATCATAAAAGCCCCCTTGTCGTCCAATTTTTGAAATTCATAAAATAGAGTTTTTTAAATTGTGGCTACATTTTTTTATTAAAAAAACGAGACGAGAGGGCATTTTCGGAAGGCTAATAGACCGCTAAATGCAAACATGTATGCGCTGGGCTTCAGGTTTCACTATTGCTATGAGAGTCGTATAGTTGTGCGTGGCAATGATTACGAGTGCATTGAAGATTTCACGTTTGCGACCCATAAGGCAGAATTCATACTCAGTCGCCTATTCATTCTACCATTCAACACGAGAATTTACAAAGTTGAATGCATCAGATACAGATTCTGTGGTTTGAATAACTATTTCAAGGTTGAAAACTCTATTTTCAAGTTGAAATTCCATTTCAAGGTTGAAAACTCTATTTCAAGGTAACAAACGCTATTTTCAAGTTAGAAATCTATTTTTGTCGAACGCGAATATAACGGGCGAGAAAAACAACGTTATTTTCTCTAACAGTGGCTTTGTCACACTAACTGGTCCTGAAAATCCCCACTGCACCCTAATACACCCCTGCGGACGTGGTCTTTCCGCATCATCAACCCCTCTCCACCTTCTGAGGGTTGGACTACGACAAACAACTCGGGGCAACGTAAATCGCTTGCGGATAATTACTGTGTCAAGCTGGGTTAATGTAAAAGTTTTCGAGTCACCTCTCCTTTCATTTCCACCCCTTTCCACGGAGCTTGATGAGGGTGTGCGGGGATTTAATTAGTTTCATTCCTGCATCAGCGTTTTGACGTGGAAAGTGTGCCAGTGATGTCAGCATAGTCGTTACATTCAAGTTTTCTTCAGACAGGGATGGAGTGTTAGTATAAGATGGTTCTTTACTAAACGTTGTATGAATTAAGAAAACAGTTCTGCTAATGTATCGATCACAGGAGGTGATTTGAGATTTTTCGCTTGGAAACTATTTTAATTGGTTTATTCACATTCAAAAGATGAGGTCTCAACTATGCGTAAACCACTGTTCTCTATGCAGTATTGAAATGGAATATTGTCCGAATAGGTGACCATGTGGTGCTCTCTGAGTGTGGGGGGTAGGCGGTAACCCCTGTGAATCGATCTTGTAATTTATTTCATTTTCATCACTCACAACCTAAATCATAATTGAGGAGTGATCTATCAAAAGGGAACATGTCCACTTTATGGGAAAATTCGTTTTTTTTTTTTTTTTTGCATTTTCTGTATTTTGGTTTATTATTTTCGATAATGAACCATTGGAATCGCCCAAAGAAAAATGTTTTTTAGATGGGCTTGATTGAACCCCTCAGGCTCTAGCACTCCTAACGGAACAAATCCCATTTATTCAAAATTTATTTTAAACGTAAAATCTTGCTTTTCAATCAAAAGGTGACATATCCGTTCCCTATAATTATTTCTGGAAATTTTGGTCAAAGGGAATATATCACAGTTAAATCCCAAACTATCCAAAACTTCCGAGATGCCAACTGGCGGTTGAGTTTTGTGTTCAGGGTTTTACTGGAATCCTGCTAGGTTAGCATAGGTACTTGGATTTGGTGATGAGAGGTGGAATATTGGCGTTTTGGAGGAAATTTTAGCTTCGAACCTTCAGGTTTTCTTTCAAAAGGGGTCCTGACACCGTTTTTCCATCAAAATGACACGCATCAAAATTTAAAATGGCGATTTCTCCCCGAGTTTTGGATATAAATATTTCATATTCCGGGACATAATCTGGGATGCCTTTGTGTTCAATGCTACGAGTATATCCAGAAAACACTGAAAAAACTATTTGGCGGGTAGCGGAATTTGTTTTTCTCGTCTCCTGAACAAATTTTGGAAAATTGATTGTTACCTTTTGATATATCACTCCTCAATTGTAGATTTTTTTTTTCTAATTAAAAAAAAAATCCAAAATCAAAACATTATTGTTTGGCGAGGGTGTTGGTGAGCAAGATGTTTTCCAAGAAGTGATCCCTCTCAACATTTTTCTTAGATCCATCAATGGAGTCCCCGAACCGTTCATCATCAATCTATAAAGCCGTAGCATCAAAGCATCGCAGAAACCGATCTTTACAAGCTCAGATCAAAAGGCCTCATGTTCGGTCCGGGGTTTAGCGACCTTTCCGTTATATTTACTCAACGGAGCCAATATAAACATCCGTGAGATTTCGGGCGGCTCGTGAAAACACAGACTGACTAATGGTTTCTTTCAAATTCACCAGCTACAAAATAATACCCACTTGGCGAGAGGAACCGAGAAACATACAATAAGCACTTCATTTCACACAAAGGAAACTGGAATAGTATCACTGAAACAGATCTTGAGTTATTCATCAGGTTAACTGTAATCTTCGTCTTACTTAAAATGATCATCAGACTCATTTCTTCATCATTCAGTCCTTCCCAGAATAGGTTAGGAGATCTAAATCTCTAGATCTCAATTTTGACTCCATCATCTGGCCACATACTCTGCTCTATGATAATTAACAAAGAAATAATTGCTAATTGCTCTATTGTTAATTGCTCTAATTGCTCTATATTGCTAATAATGAAATATTTTTAATGAACTATTTCCAATTTCATGCAGCATTAATTATGTCCCGAGTTTCAGTCACTACTTCACGACTGCTGTTTTTATGGAACAAATTCAAATATCCCGCTTCCCGGGAGGCTGTTGGCGGCTCATTATAACCATCAACATCAGAGTTAAGTCCAGTAATGCGGATAAGAGCGTATAATTATTATACGCTCTTATCCGCATTACTGGACATTGCTCTGATGTTGATAGTTATAATGAGCCGCCAACAGCCTCCCGGGAAGCGGGATATTTGAATTTGTTCCATAAAAACAGCAGTCGTGAAGTAGTGACTGAAACTCGGGACATAATAATTATAACTCGGGACATAATATTTATGCAGCATTAATTATTAATGCTGCATGAAATTGGAAATAGTTCATTAAAAATATTTCACTCGAGTTTTGGGGACTGTAGAGGTCGAGGAACAACACCATTCAGGGGAAGTGGAAGAATTTTGAAACATGTAGACTCCAGATATTAACAACGTTGTACAGGGACAGGATGAAGTAGTGACATTTAGGGTAGTTTTAATAAATTTGAATACTGAACCCTTTTTTCCAAGTATCACTATTGGGGCCAATGCAGCGCCTTTTTGCAGGCTTGTTGTGGCTTGACTGAAAGTGAAAACGTCAATGAAGACGAAAACTGAAATTTTGAAATCATCTGACCAGCACCACCGAAAATTTGACAAATTTTGGAGGAGTCTTAAGGATCAACTCTACTGTTAGGAATATGGTTACGCTCATAGTATTAAATTATGTTAATCTTGTGCATTCTTAATTTTTAACTTTATACTGGAAATGGAAATTTGATTGCGTACCGAATAGAAATGTTCTATTACATTTCTATCTGCGCATTCTCAATTTACAACACCAAGGGCCAAGGCCGCGCCGACCCATCTCGTACAAGTATTCGTATTTCATACACAATATTACAATCGAAAACACTCGAATTCTGAATCACGCTATATAGCCTTTACCTACACGACAGTTGGGCCTTTCAAGGGAAAAACAAAGGCAACAAAAAGTCCGGATCTCGCTATGATTAATATTATGGAACTTCAAACGTTTTGTGTATTCCGGGAGAACAAAGAAATACGGTCACAGACGAATAACTCTCGTTTTCTTCATAGAAGAAGAATATAGAGTTATCGATAACTTCAATGAAAATGTACCAACAACGTACTTGAGTTTGCTTGAATGAACAAAATGTTGAAGGGCCTTCAAAGGTCACTTTGTGCTTGGATATTATGGAGTTCTAGTCGTGTACTCCGTGACAATAAATGAAATTGTACTCAAATAGTATCCTGGTAGCCAGGAAAAACTTCCGAAAATGGCCTTTTCTAAAACGAACTTGAGAACCGCCCTGGGATGGCCTTTGAAAAACTCACTATTTTCCCTGAAATTCGATCAGGGAAATCAGGCATCTCGTTGTTAAGTGTTATTTAACATTTAACGTGGGTTTACGTTATTAACATCACCCCGAGATTATACAGCGTTCTGTTTTTATTTAAATATGGTCTACATTGGTGAATATTAATGAATTCTGACGGAATATGAAAAGGTACGAAAAACAAATGAAAGTCAACTAAAGGCTGACTGTAAATAAAAAGTCCTTCGTTTGATTCAACAAAAGTCAAAATCGAACAGCCTAAGAAAGTTTTTCAACTCAAGCCCTCGTCGTAATTACACCCGCCAAATATTTGAACACCTGTCGAGCCAAATGACCGGTGAACGGATAGGAAAGAACAAGGAAGAAAGAACGGATAGGAAGAAAAATAACATTGTTAACGGTGGCTCAGTTTACCGAACGTCTAATAATCTTAAGGGACGAGGGTCGAATTATCCAAGGTGGGCCACACTTTTTTCTTCTTTGGACTAATTCATTCAGGTTAATTTACATACAAGGGAAAGTGGAATGGGCAATCCTTTTTAACCTTAAGCATCTCAATTTGTGAGTACTACCTACATTGTGAAAAGAGAGCTGGAAGTCACAACTTATGTTCTCTCCCCCAAAAACTGTTAAACATAATGAGAAATTAAAATTACGCTAAATATACTACAGAGTAGTGTAAGTTTCTGACTATCTTACATTCGCTTGTAACTATTTATTTGACTTCTACCAACCACATATTTACTTGCAAGAGGTATCTGGTTCTATGTGCCATGATCGCTAGCTCCAACACGAAAACGACAGGAAAAATCATTGTCTAAGTGTAAACTAACTACCCTTGATTAGAGCTCGTGTTGGAACTAGCGATCATGGCACATAGAACCAGATACCTCTTGCAAGTAAATGTGTGGTAGAAGTCAGATAAATAGGTGTATCCACTTAAATCCGAAGGACTTCAGGGATCAATTCTAAAACTAATTTGTTACAAAAAGTATCTCTTAGACTTTTTTCTATAATCCACTCTAAATGCCACTTTAATTTTTTTTTCGTGGTTTCGATCTTAATTCATTACAAAGGTCATAACTTCCTTAATCCGTCAAATAAATTCAAATTTAATAATACCGTTTGAAAGAGCGTTCAATTTTCCATCTCCCTGATGGATTAAGGATTGAGTTTGAGGGATAAAATGACGTTTTAGTGCAAAAAACGGGAGATTTTTCAACAAAATTGATTTTTTTTTTTTTTTTTAAACGTCAAATGTCGGAACATGTGCTTCTTGAGATGCATGGTCATCCCTCTCAACTCCATGGGAGGACCGTTGAAAAGCATGTGGTGGTCAGGCGTATCGGAGGGTGGAACGGGGTGATCGGGATTCAAGTGGAACTTGTTATTAAAGTATGAAAAGTGTCCCAATGCTAAATCCCTGGAAATTTGTATGACAGTTGTTCTGTCAATCTGTTCCTAAACTGTTGGCACTTCGAATTCCGAGAAGATGTCGACTGTGGAGTGCCTAATACTGTTCCTTAATACTCTTTAATTGTCTCAATAGCATTTTCCTTAATACTTCGATTAGCCTTTTTTGGATTGAAAATAAAGAGTTAATAAGTTCTTTTCTACAGAACCCCCATCCCATCACCTCATTCATTAGTGTGGACTGAATCATTGCAAAGTGAAAAATTCTAAGTAAAAAGTGGAAGGAGAGGATCTCTCGACAGAAGTATAGCAGTCATCTTAACCTTGCCACAATATTGCTTACCTGTAGATTCTACCTTAGCCTTTAGTCAACGTCTATTCCAAGGTAGCGAATAGGCGACCAGGCGAAACGGGCGAATTGGTCTGGAAGTTTGACTCGTTTGTCAGTTTTATGATTTTAGGTGAAATGAACCCCACACCCATGAAAAGATTGTAGTATTGATAGCTAATAGTGTTGTGCGGAAAAGGTGATCTACATGCAAAATTATGTGTCGGAAATGGAGCTCATAACATTTCAAAACTCTATTGGAGCATAAAGGAAGATGATGCTGTGTTTCTACACCTTGTTTGTTACTAGCAGTAAACGTGTGATGTGAGTATGGTATTAAATTTTGTTCATCTTAGTATTCAACTAATATAATGTTTGTTGTTTTTGAGGCTGTTCAGAGGTTTTCCTTCATCTAAGCTCGTTCCCCCGTATCATTAACGTCGGTTTCCTCGGATGACGTCATGATCCTTCACTCCTGAGTAATTCCACATCAACCAGCATAAAGTTTCAAACATTCTCGTCTTAATTAAACATGATAAGAAGTGAATACGAAGGATGAGGTTTCACGTTTTGCGGTCGGGAGCAACCAAGCACGTTGTCTCCTCAAGTTGACGGCCGGGATCCTCCGAGTCTTTACAACGAATTTCCCGAGAGGGATCCGCTTACAATCGGTTCGTCAATTCAAACTTTGACAGTCTCGCAGCTGTCAGTTTAGGAGTTGAAAGAAAGACGTTGAGATGAACGCCTCCAGATCCTTTAGGTGAGTTCTCATCAAGTTCGTTATTTGGATATTATTGTCAAAAACAAGACCATAACAAAAGACTGGAAGTTGCGATAACTATCAGTCACTTTTTATAATTGAATTTAACATATTATTTTAGACGATGTTCACTGCAGTAGTCTATTGTTCGAAAATTCGCCAATTAGGTTCTTTCAAATTCTTATTTTTCATACCAAAATATCCCTAATGAAGACTCAAACTCGAGATTAAAAAAAACTGAGTGAGTGAGTAGCTTTGAAGATAATGTGGTTTTCGTACGGGAGTGTTTTCGAGATACAATATGGAAGCGACAGAGCTGCGGGTGGGAAGGTTCAGCTTCACCAAGGGATAACTGAGTGTCAGAAACAAAGAAAAGCGGATTTAATTCCGAGTTTACATGTACGATTCACGTGGCTTTTAGAGTTCCGTAAACGCATTTCATTTCCGGGCGGCTAAAATGACTAAAAATCCAGTTATGCAGCACGGCTATAAGAGCGAATTTTCGAAGAAATAACTGGTTTTATGTAAAAATTTTACACCTCAGTTTACAGATTTTTCCACGCTGTACACGATGGTGAAATCAGAATTGCGATATCTCATTCCTTTATAGATTAGAGCAGTTAAACCATGAAGAACATCTCAAGTAACAACCACGTTTCTTCATATTCAAAGTGCTCCAGTTTGAGAACGAAATAAGATATCGCAATTCTGACTTCACCATCGTGTTCAGCGTAGAAACCCCCTTTAAAATGAGGTGTCACTTGACAGACTGTTTCACTTTTGGAATTTATGGATGATTTTTTCACCCTTAAAATTCCCCTAAACCCCCTTTCGATTGCCAAAATTTGCTCAAAAAATCTGTCTTGGCAATCGGAAGGCTAAGTTTATAAATATACGAATATTATAATCTAGAACGAATTTAGGTATACAATTTTCGAGTTTTCGAGCAACTCGAGTCTTAAACATTTTGGAACGATAACAATAGCTTCCTCCCTTTTCTTCGAAAATTCGCTAAAAGGATCTCAAATCCTTCGCTCTAATGGCAGCTTGATGGTGATGAGTGACGACTCGATTTCAGGAACATCGATGATATATCGTGTCCGATAGAGACATCATAAATAAACCGATACAAGACCGTTTCCAACCTCATTGGTTGAAGATTATAAAATCTTTCAATAATACAGAATTATCTGAGCACCACCCTGAATCCCCTGGCCGTCGAAGAACGAATGTCGTATTAATTCCCAGTGAAGTATGCGCATTCCAATGGGTGATGATTTGAGCTCAGTACCTTTATAGCCATTACAGCCTTACTACCTAATAGCCACAAACTTTTAGTCAGGCTATAGGTAATATATATAATAGGTATAATATATATATAATATAATATATTTTCTCAATTTTTCAGATAGTGGCACCTCCCAAATTTCGAGAGGTTGCTCAATAGGTCTATACTAAGGCTGAGTTCGAACATGACGTCTTTGGCGTGCAAAAAGTGCTTTATCAAAAAATTGCAATGAGCGAAATCGCTTTAAAAACTCACTAAATGACTGAATAATCACTGTTAGGAATTAGCATTAATCATTTATCATTATAATCAAGTAGGTACCTAGTTTAAATTATTATCAATTATTAACAATTATTGTTAGTTATTAATAATTATCATTAGTTAATCATACTAAGTATATTCTTCTTGTTAATATTTATCATTAATTAATTTGATACCTGGAAACCATGTGCTGTTCGAATCAGCAAGCCAGTATTAACCAAAAGGCTGCCGCATGATTCACCCTCATGTTGACGACTTAAAAACTATACCGGTCCATAATATGAATATGAAACTTTCATGTGAGGTATGAAATTTTGAAAAATTCATAATTTTTAAAATTTCAAATTTCGTTTTGAGCCCCTTCCCATTGACCTACGGCAGACGGATTTTTTTTTCTTCGATTTTCTGAATCTACGCCTCTTTAAACGTTAACCAAAAAATTATTGCAAACACCATCATTGAAATAAGAACTATTCTGTTTACCGAAAAATTTTGCAAACACTAAGATATTATGGATATTACAAGGCGGAGCCCAAACTCCTGGTAGCTCACCAGGTCCTGGTAATTTCGTGCTCTACGATTTGCTCAATGATTACGTTTCATATCTTTTGCAATAATTTTTTTATACTACTGGATACAAATGACCCCCCTAAATCCATCTCTGGATCGGCCCTGAGTTTGCCGGCGATTTTCAAAGGGTATTCCTTCCTTGTATTTTCCTGTAGGTGAGAGATAAGTTTAAAAATTTTAGATTTTTAGCTTTTTCAATAACTACGTCTTTCTATGGGAAAAAGACATGAACATCAACCCCTATCATAATGCGAATTTAAGTGAATTGATTTGATTATATGCTAGTTTTATATTCATTGTCAGCAACAACGGTGAAAGTCGATTTGAACGATCTTCTAAAGGCGATTCAAACTCTAAACGTACTTGATGTTCTTAGCAGTTGACAATCCATAACAAACGAGGATTTCCGAACAAAGCTAAAACTTTTATATTTCCACCGTTGAAAGAAACAGAAGGAAACGAGCCCACATCAATATTCAACACTTTCGACGTCTACTCTCCTCGAAACTAATTGTTAAGACCGAGACAACAATAATTATTAAAGTACACTACGGCGGCTTTTGCTCAAATCCCTAAATTAAACATAAACAAAATAGAAGCCAGGCCCTTACTGAATTAAACGTTTTGTCATAACGTCAAGATTATGGCCACGACTAAAGAACAAAATTATGTTTTCGCCCTTCCCAATTTCCAAGCCTTCTCTAAAAGCCCAACCTGGAGATTAATGTGTAACACTCTTTAATTGCGGAAGATGCCGGGTTTCGGGAAATGAACGAGTGTTGAATGAACAACAGCGATCTTCACGACTATACATTTCTATATGGAGTTACATAGTGTTCCATCTTTCTTCCTTAATGAAAAAGTTCAAATCTCGCTTTTATCGTATTTGACATTCACTCGTTAAATCTTGAATATCATGACTCCACCGAAAAATTATGGTCATAGAAATTACTATGTCATAAAATCTTCCATATTATTTCAAAAAATAATATTATAAATTGAGTGTAAAATATGCTTGCATGTCTATTTACTGTATTAGTATTAGCAATATAGCAACATTTATTTCTGTTGCAGAACGGCAATGAGGGGCCAAGTTGGGATGAAGGCAGTTCCCTGAACTCCGCAATTGCAACTCAGCAGCAAGTCGTGGTAAGTTGGTCGGGTGGTTACAATTGCTTACTGAATGGTGGATATAAAATAGCCTAATTCGAACTTGAAATACAGTAAGACCTCTATAATCCGGCACCCTCGGGGGTCTGCCAGTGCCGGATTAACAAATATGCCGGATTATCAAGGTCTGATTAAAATACGTGATTAATTGGGGAAATATTATGTAATAAATATAAATACTCGATTTAACTTAACATAATTTCGTTTCCTCACTAACAGATCCGAAATGGCTTGATTTCCCCCAAACGCTTCCGAAATTACCGATCCAATACCGTTCCAAAGAACACTGATGCCATAGATGGGCCATTTCCATGTCTAATCAAGACAGTGATTTAACCTCACCATCTCAGATTTTGATGAAATTCAGTATACAGGTTACTTTATGGAGACTAAAACTCGGCACTTCGGGCATCGCACCAAGCCTCCTGGACCCCCGGATGGTTACCTACTGCTTAGAGCCTTCGGCTAAAATTCAAGAAACATGGAACATGCTTTAAGCCGGGAATACACTTGAGCAGAGGCAGGCCGCGCACCGCACGCGCAGCCTATGCGCGGCGCGATGCCATGTGCCGCGATGTGATGTGCCGCGATACAAATTTTCAAATTACAGCGAGGCGCACATGCTCAGCCCTGATCCAACATTGCGCGGTGCAACTGGTGTCCACTACGACGGATCAAGACAGAAAAGTGGCAGAAACACAACATCTACGTCCAGTGATGGGCAATACCACATAATATTCGATACCATTACTCGATACTAGTATCGAAACAAATATTCGATACTACTCAGATATCGAATAAAAATGTTCGATACTGAAGACTATCGAATCATATGAGCACTTTTTCACACAGTGAATTAAATTTTAATAAAATGGAAATAACAGATAGAAAAAACACTATTAAACCCTTACGTTATTTATTTACTTTCAACAAGGTTAACAGGGCATTTCTACATCTAAAAGTTGGTTATAAGATCAAACGAATGGCCAAGAAGGAAAACTTGACATCGACGGTGTCATTCAGCGATAGTTGGAGTTTAATCGGCGATCAAATGCAATTGATAAACCGGCCCTAAGTATAGCATTTTAATTACAAATAATTTTGAATTACATTAAAAACACGTAACAACATTTAATGTTGTTACGTGTTTTTAATGTAATTCAAAATTATTTGTGAGCCGTTCATCACGTTTGTAGGATGTTGAATTGGTTGCAAGTAGTCGCGGCCCGTTTTGATTGCACCCAGAGGTCCAAAATCACAAATACTGAGGTCCATAATAAAAAAATAGCGTATTAGCCTACTTTACTTTTGTTTTTCTTCAAAAATTCGATCCTTGCTGCGTGGAGCAGGTGCTGTACACTACTTACCTCAAATATGGACCGTGTTTTGCAACAACCAGCCAAGTCGACTTGGCGGCCACATTGAGTTAGCTTCATATTCTAATTCTGGAAATAGTTCTCCATCGTCTATGGTTGATTATTTTCAAAAATTTACAGCCGATGGCAGTCAAATCGTGAAAACGATAACTGTAGACGATGGAGAACTATTTCCAGAATCAGACTATGAAGCTAACTCAATGTGGCCGCCAAGTCGACTTGGCTGGTTTTTACAAAACACGGTCCATATTATCTTCGTACTTTTTTTTTTTTACAATTATACAAAACGAGCCTATAATTAACAAAACGGTTATAACCAAACGAGTACCTAGTAGGTAATTTCAAAGTGGGTAGGTAGGTTATCACACGTTATCACACATTATCACTTACGTGTGCCGCGGCTCTGTTCGCAGCTCTGAATCGACTGAATTCCGTCCACACTGCGCACCGCACGAGCCTGCCGCGGTCCGTGCTCACTTTGATGGACCGACAGTCGATGGCTCAGGCCGCGCACCGCACGAGCCTGTTTGCCGCGGTGTTGGGGACCCGTACACACTTGAGCATCGCGCCGCGCATAGGCTGCGCGTGCGGTGCGCGGCCTGCCTCTGCTCAAGTGTATTCCCGGCTTTAGCCGTGTTTTATTTGTTTGCTGTTGTAATTTAGCCGAAGAACACATCACAATTAAAAGCCCGCGTTCATAACAAAATCTCGCCTAGGTTTCAAGATCCTTTGATTACATTCGTAATAAAAACCAAGCCAACCAACAACATCAATAATATTGGTTGGTTGGCTTGGTTTTTACGAATGTAATCAAAGGATCTTGAAAGGATTATAATCCACTGAATCGATGTTCGTTTTTACCGCGAATGTAGTTTGCAGTTCTTTTAAATCAGAGGTACTCGTATATCTCAGCTTCGTCCATATTTACAGCTGTTTTGGCAGTATATAATTTACGGATAAATTGCGGGCTTTCCTTTTAACCCCTATTGAGGAGCATGTCACATGAAAGCCCTTATAAATAGCTTTAAAATGACACAAATTTCAACTCTCTATCCTGTCTATGTCCGTTTGAAAATGAGGCGGAAGGCCAAAATTTTGATTTGACATGGAATGACCCTGATATTACTTTACTCATAAATAACTCAATAATAGCAAACAATGCGAGTGCCGAACCATCGATTCTGCCTAATTATCGAGGTCTTACTATAGATAAACCTAAATCTAGGAACGCGGTAGCCAAACAAACAAGTTAAGAAGAACGAACGGTACCAAGTGTATGTTTACAGGACAACACGAAACGCGTTTTGCAGGTACCCATGTCTCGGCTGCTTTTTGACCGACCAACTTGAAATTCGGTGTCGATCTTCTTGGTGTGGATAATAAAAAGCCCTGAAAGTTTCAAGTCGCTAGGTCTAAAGGGAGCAGAGTTATATAACTTTAAACACCCGGTTTTTCGCCTTTACCTTCTTCATCTTCTTGTTCTTAGTCAAATGGTCAAGGCTTCAGCCTCTCCACCTTCACTAATTTACTTGAACTTATGAACTTGGTTTTTTGGCTCTGCTGAGAAGTAGCACAAATGACGATGTGGGAAGTTGCCGTGAGATCCTCGATTTGAAAAAATCTGTTTCCATTGAAATATGAGTACCTACACTGTTAGACCGGTTTCGGTGATTAAACCACTTTCAGTAACAAAACAATACTTTAGATTTATTATGTCCTGTATGATGTCCTGTAATATATAGATTTAACCCATTAGGTATCTCAACCCAAAAAATTTAGAAACAAAAAACAGAAATTTCAAATCGACTTGAAATTTTGCACAGACTGTTTATACAATGTCATTAGAAAATTTCAAGTCGTTATTGTTATAACATGCCCATTGCCATTTATTTCAAGTCGTTATGTTATAACATACCCATTGCCATTTAGAAGCTTTAACCCATTATCCCAACCCAAGAAATTTGAGGAACCAAAAACTGAAATTTAGGCTAATTTTGGCCACTTTGACGGGTCCACAGCCGATCAACTTGAAATTTGTTATGGATCCTCTTGGTGTGCATAATAGAAAAAAGCCTTGAAAGTTTCCAGTTAGGTCAAAAACACCCGACGTTCGCCGCAGCCTCTCCACCTTCACCGATTGACTTGAAATTTTGCACAGAGCTTCGTTTCCGCTTTAGAAGTGCTTTTAAAATATTTAACCCATCATCTCAACCCAAGAAAATTTTAGTGTAACAATGGAATTTATTTGATATTTTAAGGATTTTCGATTTTGATATTTTCGGCATTTGAAAATAGTTTTAATAGAGCAAGTGGATCATTGCCTGTTATTGTAATGGAACGAAAAATGTTTCGTTGTTTTTCAGGTATGGCAGAAGAAAGTATCTTCGAAGCTCTTGGACATTTCAATGGCACGGAAGACGACGGGTTGGACTACATTCCTTACGCCAAACGCCCGGAAACGTACATCGTGCCCTTCGTTTTTGCGATCATCTTTTTCGTCGGTGTCCTGGGCAACGGAACGCTCGTCCTTATATTCGTTCGACACAGAAACATGAGAAATGTCCCCAACACATATATCCTAAGTTTGGCTTTGGGGGACCTACTAGTCATAGTGACATGCGTTCCTTTCACGTCCACTATCTACACTATCGAGTCCTGGCCGTACGGGACGCACATTTGTAAGTTGTCCGAAGTCACAAAAGACGTATCTATAGGTGTGTCCGTTTTTACTTTGACGGCACTGAGCGCCGAACGATACTGCGCTATAGTGAATCCAATAAGGAGGCACATCTCGACCAAACCTCTAACCATCTTCATCGCGTTG
The DNA here is from genome assembly GCA_963920205.1 of Stenodema calcarata. Lineage (NCBI taxonomy): Eukaryota > Metazoa > Arthropoda > Insecta > Hemiptera > Miridae > Stenodema > Stenodema calcarata. The sequence continues at coordinate 14,236,469 of OY986052.1, read as the reverse complement.
GCTATCTGGATGTTGTCCTTCATTCTGGCCCTTCCAGCTGCGATTTTCTCCAGGGTTGAAACCGCTTGGGTCAATAACGACACGGAAATTGAGTTTTGCACTCCGTTCCCTCCAGAGTTCGGGGAGATGTACAAACAGTCTATTGTCCTGTTTAGGTTTTTGGGCTATTACGCCGGACCTCTCTTCATCATTGCAGCATTTTACACTCTTATGGCCCGTCATTTGGTCCTCAGCACAAGAAACATGCCCGGCGAGCTACAAGGGCAATCCAATCAAGTAAAAGCTCGCAAAAAAGTCGCAAAAATGGTTCTCGCTTTCGTCATAATTTTTATCGTCTGCTTCCTCCCTTCCCACATATTTTCACTCTGGTTCCACTTTTACCCAACAGCCAGCGATGACTTTGACCTCTACTGGCACGTTTTCCGGATAGTCGGTTTTTGCTTGACTTTCACAAATTCTTGCATCAACCCTATCGCTCTCTACTGCGTGAGCAAAGCTTTTAGAAAGCATTTCAACCGCTATCTGTTGTGTTGGTGTAAAGATGATGGTAACCACGAAGAGATCTCGATGGCCCACATGAACAGCTCGCGGCACGCCCGTCAGAATTCGGTTTTGACCAGCCACTACTCAGTTTACAGCAGATCCGAAAAGACTTGACAGTCGTTGTGCTGCAGCTCGAGGATAAAATAAATACATCTAGCTACCTAGTTCAAGTTTCGTTTCGTTCGTTCTCATTTTTTCAGATCTCTACGTTAAAGTAGGTACACAAAAGAGAAATCATCAGTAGGGCTGTAAAGTCTAACATAAGAAGAAGAAATTTGTACAGACCTTTGCAATGTACTTATATCTTCACTCAAGTACCTGTCACTCTACAACTTAGAAATTAAGATTCTCAATATTCAATTCTGATATTCATAGTTTTACTTGATAATAATTAGTGTTCATTACGAATAGTCTTTGCACTATGTATAGCGTTATTTTTCATATTCCCGTCCCTGCTATGTAAATAATTATAGTCGTCAAACCTATGCACACGACCGGTTACCTTTTCAGATATTTTGAGAATCGGGTATGTTTTAGGAAATTGCTAGCAAGTTATGAAGCCAGTTGTTATTGCTTTTGACTTTAATGTACCTTCCGTGAACATGTGATTGATGCCTGTTTGACCCAATCATTGGAGAAATCCACGCAAGGTTGTATTGCAATAAGTTAGTGACTACAGCCGTGCTCCACCGAATTCACCCTTTCGTTCATACTTTCAATATTCCAATCGTTAATTCACCTTTGATTACCTACCCTTAACAAATTACACAGCTTTACAACAAAAACGTGTATGCAAGCATTAATCATGTGTCTTAATATTGTTGGGGGTCGCTGATTCCGAATCTGAGGTCGTTTGACCTTCATCGGGTCAGGTTTAAGGTCATTTGAAGGTCAAATCGGGGAACATTAAAAAACATTTTTAGATGTTTTAAATCTTTTAATTAATGTGGCTGATTTCAAATATTAGTTTTGTTTATATCTACAAGCTCAAATCGGTGGAAATCATCGGAAAAATCTGCAAACATTTGTATATATTTATATGAGATCCTCCCCCCCCCCCCCCCCAAGGTGGTTGGTATGTTAGACCTAATTAACCTCTTAGTGACCTTTTGTGGCTATTTGACCTTCAGATGACCTTGACGAGGACCTTCTTGAGGCAAACAAAGGTCATATTCAAATTTGTTCAGTATGACTTTCAAATGACCTTTAACCTAACCCGATGAAGGTCAACCGACCCCAGATTCGGAATCGGCGACCCCAAAAACTTTAAGAAATGTGGGTTGTATAATACTTGCATACAATTTTTTTGGTTGTAAACCTGTGTTATTTAACAACGAGTCATTATTCTCTGTATACATCACTCATATGTGTGGATCGCTGTTAAGATAGGATATATTTTATTTGGTAGTACAAAAATCACACAAAACAAACTCCTTACCTAAACAAAGTATCAGAAAAAAATGTCTTAAAGATCGTTAATGTATTAAATGCATGAGGCTGAGGGCCATAGATAATTTTATTTTTGTAGAAAAAAGGACAACGCTCGATTGTAAGAAATCTGCTTAAAGAGCTCAGTATCACATCTGGGAAGTGTGACAGTCATTATGGCCAAACGAGTATCTGCAGACAGATCATCACTATCTACCCCTATTTTATGAACATGAAGACATTACTCTAGCGATCTGTTCTGAACTCGAAACTCGTGAAATGCACATAACTTCACGAACCAACACCCAAATATAGATCCTGAGTTGGTCATACGTGGACTACGTCTATGCCTTTTTAAACATTTCCTTGAAAAACGCCTATACTTTGTGCCCAGGTGTGGAGAACTGCTGGGAACTGACCAACTTATGGATTCATGGATTTCCCAATTAAGTTACTCAGTGTTTTAGAATGTCATTCTATACCTATTACCTTTGGTCAATGTATTCTCTTTGTTTACAAACCGTCTTAATTTGCAATCGCAGTAGGTACTACTTATCAGCGAAAGTACGAGCCATATTATGCTGGTACTCATCATTTAATCCCAGTGATTAACATGGGACACACTGGTAATGTACACCGCCCCTGCCCTCACCGGATCATTATGTACCTGTATGGGCATAGTGTCGTGTAAAGCAATAAAGGTCCGAATTGATCATCACCAACACTCAAGGTTTGTATCGAAATGCCCATAAACGTCCCGGTTACGACCGCAATTTCAACCGATATCGCGGACGACCAAATACGCGAGGTTGAATTCGAAAGTGATGGAACACCGAAAGAAGTTGGTACATCATGATTATATCAGCCTAGTTAATGACCTGCAGTCGGTACGGAAATAACAACTTGAATCTGAAATGTGGATTGTTTATGAGGTTTGGGAAACTTGCGAGGAAATGAGAGTTACGCGTATGCGGGGCTGTGAATAATACACACTGTTTTGACCTGCTGGCGAGGGGTAAATGCAATTTTTAGGGAAAGAGGTAATACAGGAAACATGAAGAATTCGACCTCGCTTTCTTGTCATATGCGAACTACGACAAGATCGGGTAATTTTTCCCGCCTAAAACTCCCCGAACCCCCCTTAAGTCTAATTTTTTGGAAATTAGACTTTTAAAAATTTTGGACCGGGAACAAAACTTCCTTTTCTTCGAAAATTCGCCAAAAGACGTGTCTGCCATCCGACTCTGCTTGGAGCAAAAAGTTATGAAAATCACACACAACCACACTAGTGGAAAACTGTATGAAATTTAGAATTTGAAAACTTGACAAGATACCAATTTCAATCTGCATGATATCAGAGATAAATTATATGCTCAATCAACATTATATGATGCTCAAAAAATAAATGATTACCTATTGAAGACCGATAAATTATCATCTTGTACAGAAATGGATACCAAGAAGTTGATTTAAATTTAAATTTATTAATATAAGGTAAAATCTAAAGTGAACCATATCAATTTACATAGGGTAAAACCCTTTTAGCCAAAATTAAACCGTATTCCTCCACAGTACAGGCTCACTGCTCAAGCTACTTTTTCATTCCTTGAAATTATCTTATACAAGATTTGATAGGAATTGAAAGACACAGGTATTTTTCATTCGCCTTTGAAGCTGCCATTGAACCAAGTTTAGAGGGATTTAAATCAGATCAATCTCTCAATGGAATATTCGTTCAATCCTTCAATTCACTGAATGGTGACAGTTTTCGTAAAATGGTTCGTTCAACATTCGTCAAAAACTAATATCGGTTGAAAGCGATGAGAAAGGGCTTGGTAGATCATAATATAATATTATTTCTCATGAACATCAAACGACTCTCCCATTCATTTATCTTCGGAGGTAGATATCGAGACCTACCTTCTCATTTCTCTTGTTCCAACAATTACATCGCTCATTTATTATTTTCTCTTAATCTGGCTTCATAATTTATATGACTACCTATGTAGAAACCCCGCATGAAATTAGGGCTCTTGATACCTACATGTTCTGAATTAAATTTCCTTTGATTCAGAAGTGGACAAATTTGGATATTTTACAACGGCTTATGGATATTTTTTTAAGTATCTCGAGGATCATGAAAAGCACAAGCTTGATTCTTTTTAAAAATAGGTATAGTGCTTCGAAGTAACGAGTCAGTGTACAGAATTTTTAGATGCCAACCCTTTCCTTATGAAACCCCTGGGGGAATATAACGGAAGGTATCAGGAGTGCAAGATGAACTTGGCAAGTTCATCTCGTGAAGTTCATGTTTTTCTTCTTAATATCACATTATACATCATAGAACCCGATTTGTATTGAATGTTACTTCATGTTATTTCTGAGTGTTTAAAAAATAGTTGTACATAATTAAGATTAGGTATAACGATTAAATCTAATGGGGGAACGTACGCAGTAAAAGAGATAAATAGGTTAAGTTCAACAAGTACCAACTCAGTGGGTACTTGAGTACGTAGTTGTTAAGAAGAATACTCAATTGACAGTCCAAAAGACAACACAACTGTACATAGTCGTAACTCTACTGATTTGGGATCGTTCAAAACCTGTGATACAACCCTTTTTAAACTATTTAGACAATTCTCATTTATTCGAATTATCAATCGCAAAATTCGATATTGTTGTATTCTGTTACTCGATGTAGAGGATGTGTGATTCTAAATAAAACGCACTCTTCACCCACTACAATTTTTTCAATGTTAAAATAAATACTGATGCTCTCTGTTCATAGTTTTACTGATTTTTTTGTTTGTTTTTTACAGAATTTAATCGTAAGTAATTAGTAGGAGATCCCTCAACCAATCAGCGTTGATTAAGCTATAGTTCTAAAACCATGAGCTTTATTTTATGAGTAATAACTAACAGGGTGTAAAAATTATTTGAACGTTTATCTACCTACTTAGCGTTAGCTGTAAGAGGAATT